>KZ826353.1:24748-340287 GCA_003184635.1 Aspergillus sclerotiicarbonarius CBS 121057 | reverse complement strand
GAAGCTATACTCAACTGACATATACCCGGCCACCTAAAGAGGCAACTTTAACCAATGAGAGATATGGCGAGCATCTACACTCCACGAGACCTAGGATTAAATGCAGAGATGCCTAAAAGTAGTTCACATAGTCCGTAAAGCAATCATTCATGTTCTTTTATACCTCAATCAAGAAGGGCAGTCCTCGCCTAAACTCGACCAATCTGCCCTAAGGTGGTTAGCTGTAGCGAAACTAGTTTACATTTGGCTTATAATGTAAAGAAAAGCAGCGTTCTTCAACTAGCTAGCCCGGCTAGCTCAATCGGTAGAGCGTGAGACTCTTAATCTCAAGGCTGCGGGTTCGAGCCCCGCGTTGGGCTTCAAATGGCGAGTCTTTCCTTTGCCCGGCTAGCTCAATCGGTAGAGCGTGAGACTCTTAATCTCAAGGCTGCGGGTTCGAGCCCCGCGTTGGGCTTTCATTTTTGTTTTTTACATCTCGGCATCCCAATTTGCCGCAGCCGGAGTGGATGGAGCCAGTCAGTCCATTTGCATGAACGCGGTGGCTCTACGGAGTACTCCGTGTGTAGGCCGAACGAAAACAACACCCCCCACTTCGCTTTGGGTGCGGACAGCTTCTGCAGTCCACAATATCATCTCAACAGACCTCTAGCAGACTGGAGAGTACACTGTTCGCCCCTATAAAGAGCAACCAAGCAGTGCCAGAATCTGAAGCCCATACCATACTACTACTATGCCTTGCCCGGCGAGTGAAGGTTCCGCAGAAGCTCATGCCTGTATGCCCGTGTCTCAATATAGTGAGCTACTTTTAGCAAAGACTCCCGTAGACATAAGTAGGCTATGTATATAGCACGACTGATTGTATCTAGTCAACAGGAAGTCCAATCGAGCAGTCAGTCGCATTACAGCTCAGCCACAGCCTCAGCCGACCTTGCGGGATCCGAGCCAAGAAACTGATACCAGGACCATTGTCTGTCCATTCGTGATAGATACAACGCCAAGGAAAGAGAGAGACACAGTGATTGCTGAGCCTAGAAATGAAACACAGAATGCCAGGGTCGACGCTTGATGGGATACAGAAGGGGCACGAAGAGAGTCGTGAGGAAGATCTGGGAAAAAGAGGGGGGGGGTTTATACTCGTGGCCGCTCCTCGATTAGGAAGGAGGTGGCCATCCCAGGTGACCACTCGACGACAAATGGGCTCGGGCAAGGCGCGGTGCTACCAGAGCAAAATCGGGCCCATCGAGCAACAGGGGCGTGAGCGAACCCCGAAAGACAACATGCAATGCAACCGGTCAGGCTTCCTGCCAGGTATAGTCATCTACATCATTCATCATCATCAGAAGATTCCTCATCATCCTGCTCCGCAACCATCAGTTCCATCCGCTTGAACACCCTCATGACATCCTTCTTCCCGCCCTTGGAAGCCAAATCCCGCGGCGTGCGTCCACGATTGTCTTTGAGATCTCCGGCTAGTCCATGGCCGAGCAGGAAGTAGACATCTTCTGCTAGTCCGGCTTCTGCCGCCATATGAAGAGCAGTCTGCCCGAATATGTCTGCCGCTTTGACATCGGCACCGCGATTGGCCAACAGCCTCATAACGTGGTTCTCGGATCCTACTGCCTTGTGTAGCGGTGTTCGTTGATAGTCATCGCGCAATTTGACATTAGCCCCATTCTGAATCATATACTCGACCATCTTTCGACGACCGTATTGTGCTGCCTTGTGTAGCGGGCTCTCCCCTGAAAAGTTGGTCACGTTGATATCAGAGTTCTCTAAGAATAGATCCAAGAGGTTTCTGCGGCCACTGGCCGCGGCAAAATGCAGTGGGGTATCCCCGTTACCATCTTGTGCCTCAGCGTCTGCGCCGGCCTCGAGTAGCATGTCCATGATGTGGTCGTGTCGGTGGAGCACTGCGCGATGCAAGGCCGTCATGCCATCCTCCGCCGTGGCTTCCAGCATCGCCCCGTGATCCAGTGCCAGTGCGGCCAGCTCAATGTCGCCGGTTGTTGATGCGATGTCCAATATTGTCTGTCCCGAGCTATCCTGCGAGTTCACATCGGCTCCCCTGTCAAGCAGCAGCTCAAGCATTCGTCTGCCCCTTTTGCTCCGGTCAAACAGCACCAGCGATATTAGCAGCGACAGACCTGGCTCTCCAGCCGGGGCGTTGATGTCGGCCCCCTTCTTTAGCAGGTACCTGACCACGTCGACATGGCCCCGCCGACCAGCCTGGTACAAGGGTGTGCCACCCTGTTCATATTCTCCTTCCGAAGAAGGCTGCGTCTCCATGTCTGCCCCGTATCGAACCAGGAGCCGCACGAGATTCAAATATCCGGATTGCGCAGCCCACCACAGCGCGGAACGGCCGCCATCATCCACTGCATTGATGTTCACCCTTCGGGACGCGATCAGCAAGCGCACCACATCCTCGGACCCTTTGTCAACAGCCCACAGCAATGATGACCTCCCATCCCCGTCCTTCACATCAGGATCAGCATTAGCTCTAAGCAACAACTGTACGATGGTTTCGTTTTCCGCTTCCACGGCACAGGAAAGCGGCGCTCGCCCTTCTGGGTCTTTGACATCCGGGTTTGCTTTTGCTCTCAGCAACATCTGTACGATGATTTCGTTCCCCCCTTCCACGGCGAATGAAAGGGGCGCTCTCTCCTCAGCATCCTTCACGTCGGGGTCGGCTTTTGCTCTCAGCAGCAACTCGGTAATGGTTTCGTTTCCTGCCTCCACCGCACATGACAGTGGCGCTCTCCCTTCAGGATCCTTCACGTCAGGGTCCGCTTTTGCTCTCAGCAGTAACTGCGTAATGGATTCATTTCCGCCTTCTACCGCGCAGGACAACGGTGCCCTTTCTTTCGGATCTTTCACGTTGGGGTCCGCTTCTGCCTTCAGCAGCAACTCTGTGATGGTTTCGTTTCCGGCTTCCACCGCACATGATAGTGGCGCTCTCCCTTCAGGATCCTTTATGTTGGGGTCCGCGTTTGCCTTCAGCAGCAACTGCACAATGGTCTCGTTATCATTCTGAACGGCCGACAATAATGGCGCACACCCATTCGGATCCATCGCATTGGGGTCTGCCCCGGAATCCAACAGCAGTGCAACGATATCCGGATTGCTCTTCGATACGGCAACCGACAACGGGACCATGCCGCTCTCATCCTTCACATTGGAATCTGCCCCGGCCTTTAACAATGCATCCAGGATAGATGTACTCTCCTTCTCGACCGCATATGCTAATGGTGTCTTTCCCTGCAGGTCCGGAGTATGGCAATCGACCCCGACACCTAGCAAGGTGATCACGACGCTCTCATGGCCACCTTCCACGGCTGCACATATTGCCGTCTGCCCCCGTTTCGAATCTCTAACATTCGGGTCGACTGCACCAGTTCCAAGTAGCAACTGGAGAACCTTATCGTGGCCCTCAGCCGCGGCCCAGTAGAATGGCGTCCGGCCCAGCTCGTCCTTGCAGTCTAGAGTCACACCAGGGGTGCCTAGGAGAAGTGTCACAATGGTATCATACCCTTTGCTAGCGGCTAGGAACAAGGCCACCTCTAGTTTGTCTTTGGGGCCTGGTGGGGATTCGGTCTCATCCATGATAGCACACAATCCCAGCGTCGAGTGTAGAAGGAGAGGGAAAAAAGAATCAATTACCCCAAGAACGCACAATTTCGCATGCTCATAGTCACAACAAATTCATTTACAAATCCAAAGCTCAAGCCTTTTTACCCGCCCACTGCACTCATCGACGAGAAAAAAAAAGGTTATGTGTAAAGAGAACAATCAGGCAGAACAATCAATCGCCTTACCGCCGATTTAGTAGTATCGAGGCCCGAGGGGTAAAAGCAAAACCCACTTAGGTACCTACCTACACACACACGGTTCACTCACTCACCTAGAATACCCACTCAGGTACCAACCAAGTGCGCAAGAGCAAGATAAAAAAAGGAGGCGGGGAGGGGGGGATGATAATCGGTGGGCACTTCCCCCCGACAATAATAATAAATCATTTTTCTTCCGACATCTTCATTATTCTTCCGTAAAGGCAACCCGCAATCACTGCCACGTGTATACCATTGACTGGTCCTTTGAATTGGCCACCGAGCAGCGGTCTCCCTGCTAGGTATCTATCTGCACAATTGGTTTGTGGAACACCCATAATAATAATAATATGGCTGGCTGGCTGGGGGGGACTGGACTGGATTGAACCGAACTGAACCGGGGTGGGTTGGGTTAGGTCAGGTTAGGTTGGGTTGAGTTGGGTGCCGGTTACTCCGCGTGGCGTGCATAGAACTAGTTTCAGTGGGAGGGAGTTTTAGTGCATTGTGCTACTGTACCTTGGGCAGTAGTTACGATGCATGATGAACTGGTTCGTTATATGATCTGTTATTATTATTATTATTATTTTGTTGTTGCTTTTGAGGGGTTTCAGTAGTGGTCGTGGGCAGAGTAATTGGTGCTATGTATGTAGTAAGTGGGCTTCGTGCGCTGGGGGATTGATTTTGGGGGCAGCGTGGGAAAGGCCGAATTCCCCGAAGCCACTTTTTTCCCACCCTGGCTTGTGGTACGGACGGAGAGCGGCGTATGTGATTGCTGCTTCCTGCAGGGCGGGCTTATGCATCTGGTACTTCCGGAATCGGGGTATGCATGGATGATAGGTCAGAATTGCCCGCGGCGGTTCCATGAACGGCGTGAGAATGAATCAGATTCAAAACGAACGTAAGGCTTCTGTTATTCATGGTATCAAGCATTGGCTAGTACAGGTTTGAGGCACGAAGAGCACTGGAGTAGAAAAGCGGACTGAAGAGATCATATTTATATACGACCATATGCATACAACGCCATGCTATGCAAGTTCATTGAACCCAACCGCAAACGCCGCGCCCGCGCCGTGGCCAAGATCATGTACAGGAAGTAACGATGCGTTCAAAGCCACCCTGGATCGCGGTTGTAGCAAAAAACGATGGAAGCGAGCAACGGAAAACCAAGCGAATGAGTTGGTATTATTATAAGCCATCAGGTCGGCTAATGTGTCCCAGTATAGACGCCCTCAAAGTCTAAGCCATCCAGCATCCCATTAACCCGGTCAATTTCCCGGGTGAGATCCTCAATATTCATTGCGAGACTGCTAACCTCATCGAATTTGCGACGTCTGTTCGCATCCGCAATCATTTCCGACACGAAAAACTTCTGCTCCTCCAGCACAATCAGCCGCTCCCGAAGCGACTTTTCTTCAGCTTCTAGGGCGGAAATAGCGCTGCTGGCATCACTAGCTAGACTGCTGTTGCTGCCGCTAGCTGCAATACTGCCGTATTTGATCGATGCGAGGGCTGGACCTTGCCGTCGATGGCCACCCGGTGAACCGTTGCTAGGGCTAGGGCTAGTAGGAGAGCTCGTGGAGCTAGGGGGTCGTCCGTTGGAAGATGCATGCTTGAGCACCTTGGGCAGAGATTTCAGAGGAAGCATGTGAAGGTGGAGGAAATTGCTGGCTTGTTGGTAGATAGCCTTCTGGAGCCGCTGTTGAGTGGGGGAATCTGTTTGCATATCACGAATTCGCCTAGCAGCAACATCATATTGGGCGAATGAGTCTGTTAATCGCTTGCGAACTTTGGAAGCTTCTGAAATCTGTGCAGACGATGGTGGCCGCCTGGGATCTCTGTAACAATGATTGAGCAGTTAGCGGTGGTGCATTGCTGCTGTGAATGGGCAAGCTGTAGGGTGTACATACTGCAAAGCCCCCAGTGTCTTCTGAAATTTAGGTAGTAGGAGCCGAATGCCCCTCTCGAATTGGGTGAGATTATCATACGCCCGCACAGCTGGCGGCCTCCCCATAATATCGGCTTCAAAGTCTCGTCGGTCAAACAAGGTTGACCGGCACTCCTTACAAAGCCTGATGTCGACGTTGATCACGCCCGCGCGAACCGACTTCTCTGCTGATGTCTTTGCTACTGCAACCTGTCAGTCGCCAAACGGGCAAGGTGGAATAAAGGTAAATCGCATACGAGGTGAAATGCTCAACGGAACTTCCGTGGAGCATCCAGTTGCTGGGTCACCACATACGACTCGCCCGCAAGTCCTGCAATGGTGTCTTCGGAAAGAGTAACTGGTAAAATCCTGCTGGCAAAAGGGACATCGGGAAACGCTAGTATCATCTTGCCAACTAACTATGGTTTGCTCAAGGGCTTTTCGTTGATCACCCTGCCATGAGATTGACCACAATTTATTTGCGCTTGACTGAATCTGCTCCATAGGTAAACTTGCGAGCAGCTGCGTTAGCCGCGTTAGCCGTTTCTCCAAACGAGACACTTCCAACAGAGCTTTATCAACCGTCTGCTTCCTCATTGCCTTGAATTCATCCATACGGTCTCTTACCAGACCTGTAATATAGTTAGTTTCATGCCCAAATATAATTTGCAAAAAAAGGAAAGGAACTCCGGGCTACCATTGTGATCGTTATACCCCTCCCTCGACTTGTAGCAAGTTTCACAGACCCTGCACCATAACCCCCTGACTGGCTCATGTTGGGCCGATCTGGATAGCTTCATTTGATACATGGTATGGTCCTCACAAAATAGCTTCCCGCATTTGCGACAATTGACACAGCCGTTGGTAGCATTGAGTCGCTTTCCGCACGAAGGTTCCAGACACACATCATATAGAGTGCGGGCTTGCCAGTGATCCCTCGTTATAACGTCATCCGGGTCGGGTCCTCTTGCAGGCTCAAGAGGATGCGTCGAAGCCGGTGCGGACGGCCGGCTTGGGCCAGCAAAAGGCTGAATATTTTCGTTCGATTCGAACACGTCCAACCCCTTGAGCTTCTGGTTTAGAACAGCGAGGGGTTGAAAGCGCTTGGCCTTATCCATTTGGGTCTTGAACCAGTCCTTAACTTCATCCTGCCGATCGTCTTCCAGGTTTTGGTGGACGTCATCGAGGTGTCTGAAATTCGGGTCAATCGCATGGACAAACAGTAGGAGATATTGCGAACGTCAAGCGAGGTACCTATTTAGTTGTAACAGTGTCACCTGTTGCTTTGGTCAGCATATATTTTGATGACCACAACGATCCCAGGTAAGAGGCTCGTGTAGGACAGGTCATACCATCTCCTCGCTGCAGATCGGACAGGCCAACTGAGCTCCGGCAGCTGCCGGAGCGGCAGGTATGGAGGCGGAGACATTTTCAAGGGAGATGCGCGACGTAAGATCCTGGGCTTCGGATGAGATTTGGGATGCCGAGGCTTGTGAATTAAGGGAAACACTGCTGGCGGAAGGCGATAAGGTGAGGAGTCTTGGATTACTGGGCTGCGGAGATGGGGTTAAAGCCGATGGAGAACGAGCGTTCGCGGGGCCAAGAACACGACCTCCACCCAGCGTCCTCCGGGGCATGATGACTGGGATTTAGGAGAGCATGAGAAACAAAAACCCACGAAGGGGCATAGACCGAATGGAAAGGGAGCTGGCGGATGAAAGGGGAGTCTGTGACTGTCCAGCCTTGCCCGGAGGTGGAGCTCAAGAGGGGGGGGAAGACAAGAAAGGAAGGGAGCCGAGTCAGGAGTTCCGCGGCTTATCGCTCGGTCTCGATGACACGACACCTGAGGCACCAACACCGATTATGACAACCCCTTTGTAGTCACGGCGGTTTAGACAGAGCTACAGTCATCCCATGCATAGGCCAAATCCTCTAAGATTAACTTGCTATATGTTGAACGAGATGATCTAACTTACAACTGCTCTATGGACACCCATCAATATTAGCAAGGCATCCAAGCCTTGCTCTCTACCAACAGCACCTATATATCTAGACAAGAAATGCAACTACTCTAACCGGCTATAGAACTGTGAAACACAAAATCTAAGCCCTCCTAACCCCCTACTGAGCCTGCTGCTCCATAGCCTCCTTCTGCTTACGTTCCTCCTCCCGTCGGAGTTGATCAGGCCGGCGCACAGCGATATCCTTCGGCCGGAAATCACTGAACAGGCTCTTGAGCACATTCTCGATGAGCCAGCATCCCGCATAATCGAAGATCATCAGAACCGTCAGCGTCACCTTGAACTCGGTGCTGAAAGGAACAAGACGCAGCTTCTCGTTCAGTTCGGGAACGAACTCAGTTGCGCAAGAAAAGGCGACACCCGATGCTGCAACCAGACCCCAGTACATGGCCTTGTTCTCACGGATGGATTCTCTGAAGGGGCGGCCTTGGTAGTTGATCGAGAATGTCGAGATCTGCTGGATGAGCTGCAGAAGGTAGATGGCGCTGTTGAGAAGCGAAGGTTCAAATTCTCCCTCCAAGTCAATGTCGGATTGCCTCCTGCAAGTACATTAGTAACATACACCACAATATAGATTGGCCAACTTACGGTTCAATGCTGTAAACATAGTTCGACAGGTAGATCAAAGTGACAATGTGAATGGCGAACTGGCCAAGCACGGAGCCAATGATATACACATTGAAGATATTTGGTTGCGGGCGCTCCTTTGATAGACCTTCGACAGACTAAAATAAATTGTTAGCGTTAAGAATTTTCACGTTTGATGTTAGATGCCTACCTTTGCGCGAGAGATAGAGAGGAAGCAGACACTCATCAGCATACCGCTGATGGTCACCTGGCCGTCACCAAACTTAATACCGTCCAAGTAGATGACACTCAAGCTGTAGGCGCTGATCAAACAGTTCAAAGCGAGAATTTTGTACATCTGGATGGTTGCGACTAGTGTGCAGCGTCCCTGACGGAGGATGTTGGGGATGGCAATAACATTCGCCAACTTGCTAGTAAAGGGGGCGGCAACAGACGCATCTCCGAGCTTGAGAGTGGGGGGTTCATTCTCATCCAGCTCCTGCTCCATCATGGATGTGGTAAGCTTATCAGCAAATCCGGCAGCAGCTACAGAGGCTTGCTGTCGTCGCTGCTGATCAGGGGTCAGGTTGGAATTGGACTGCTGTAGAGCCTGTGCGCCGGGAGACGTGATGGTTGGGATCGCCTCTGCTGGAGCAGACGGGATGGGAGTGCCCTTACGCTGCGCTTCGCGTTCTATAGCCTTCTGGTAGTGCGGGTTGCTAGGACCTGGAGGATACAAGTGTGCAATTTGCACAGGCACAGGCGGTTGAGGCTGGTTGAAGCGTTGCATCATAGCAACCTGCTTCTCGTAGATTTCCTTCATCTTCGTCGTCCGATAGTGCTCAGCAATCCTGGTGAGATCCTCTGGAGAACCATTCAGAAGCGCAACACCAACATGAGCTTGCTTCAAGGCACCGACATCGTTGGTTCCGTCACCGCACATCAGAGTCGTGTAACCAGCATCCTTGAGGCCGAGAAGAATATCCTCTTTCTGCTTAGGAGAGACACGAGCGTAAACCCAAGTGTGGCGGAGTAGATCAGGCAAGGCCTTCTGGCCCTTGAATTTAGCCAAAGCGTAGCCGGTAACACAGATATCGTTGGTTTCCAAGATGCGGCGATCGAGATCCTGCGTGGGATCAACATCAATGTTGAGTTTGTCGTCGATGCTACGCCAAACTATCCTGGTTCCTGACGTGTCATTCTCGGGTGCGTCAAGAATTAATACGTCACGATCCACGATTTCAACCTGGCGAGCAACATGCACGGCAGTCAAAGGATTGTCACCGGTAATCATTACAACACGGTGGCTGCTCTCGTTAAGCATACGCACGGCTTTGATAGCGTCGTCCTTCAACGGGCATTGCAAGACGAGGAAGCCAGCGAAAATCAAGTCACACTCCACCTCTTCTCTGGTATAGTTGTTGATACGAGCGCGAGAGAATTCAGCCTCATGGGACAGATACTTGTAAGCGAGAGCAAGGACGCGGGCACCGTTACGTGTGAAGTACTTGAAAGTCTCCTCGTAGTTCGGCGGGGTATTGACCAACATAGTTCTGATGGTTTCCGGCGCACCCTTGACACCAACAAAGGTTGACTTGACTTTCTTGTGTGTGTTGCGATCATCGAAGACAACCGTGGCGATGGTGCTCTGACGCTTCAGCGCGGAGGAAAACTGGAACCGTCTCATGACTTGGACGGACTCGGGAGCCTGAGAAGCACCCGTGGGTAGGGAGGTCTTGCCCGTTAGAGTGTCATTCTTACCCAGGGTCCAGCCGAGCCACTTCAGCGTAGCCTTTTCCATAGGATCACCAACAACCTCACCCTCGTCCAGCTTCACTAGGGCGTGAGCGCTTGCAAGAACAAGCGTCGTATCGACTCCGATACTGCCACTCTTGGCGAGTTCAGTGTGTGCCCCATCCTTTTCAACCTTTGCGCCTGCTTGGCCAAGAGTGAGACCGGCAACACCGTCGACAACAAGATCTTCGCCGGTTAAAGTGCCGGTCTTATCGAAGCACGCAACATCCACACGGCCGGCGAAGGGAATTCGGAAAGGCTCAGTACAGAAGATAGCGAACTTGCTCAAAGCAGCCAGACTCGTGTTGACAGCAAGACTGAGTTCCATGGGAAGTTCAGGAGGAACAACGCTAGTGATGATGAGGACACAGTCCAAAAGCAATTTCGACCTCTTGCGATCCCTAATCACACCCTCCTGCCAAACATACCATGCGGCAGCAATGGCAAACATAAGCAGGAATAGAATGAACAGCAAGGCTTCCACATTGTTGGCGGACACCCGCTCAGTGGAGTAGATCATGGTACGAACAAGACTACCTTGGCTTGTTTCAAATCCGGTCTTCACAACAACACCAAGTGCGCCAGCATCTGGGGTGGGCAGAATACCAGAGCCATCCTTGGATGAGTTGGCAACATCATCTGGTGTGGTGTTTGCATGAGTAATTTGTAGAACCTTGGTTCCGCCGTGTACGAATGAATTCTTGTCCAGTCCATCTGGCTCAATCAAGTCATCGCCTGGTCTGAGTTGAACCGATTCTTTCAAGAGTGGTGTGCTCTCCCCGGAGAGCATGGCCTCGTTAACAATCGCGCTGCCTTCGATCAAAAGAATATCACATGCCACACCGCCGTCTTCCTTGGTTCGGTTAACGGACATTAGGTCACCGGGCAAGAGCTTGTCACTGGTGGTTTTCTGCCATTCCTTCTCGCGGAAGACCCACACGTCGTACGGTTTGATGTTCATTCCCCGAAACTCATTAAGAGTCCGCTGGCGTTGCCACACCACTGTGCTCTCAAACATGACAAGCATGAAGAGAGTGAACAGAGAGTAGTACCAGTATTCGTCCAGCATCCATAGTCCCACGCAGAAGATTTGGAAAACGAAGAAAGGTGCAACGGCGTGCTCCTTCCATAGTTCCACAAACCCGGGAACCGGTATATCGAACGTGTTGTCACCGTAATAGAGCCGAATGCGGTCGACTTCTTCTTTGGAAACCAAGCCCTGGCTTTTCTGGAAGGTCTTGAGCGCAGGCTTAGGTTCGGCATCGAGGACGTACGACAAGGGAGCGAAGCATCGACGTTCGGGATAGTAAAGGAAGCGGCGTTTCTGGAACAGGAACGAGAGTGTCTTCTTCCCTCCTTTTGTATCATGAATCAATGGGCAGACTTCAGCCGAACCAGCGTTAGCTGCGGGAATCACCTTGATAAGCCGAGCGGAGTCAACCGATCTAGCCTTGGTGGCAGTGAACAGGGTCTCGATATTGATGTTCCAATTGGTCATCAACCACAAAAGCGACTGAACCGTGATAATCGAGCCAACCCACACAAAGGTCCATTCCTGGCCTTGAATGTACGTATCATAGCGTTCAGGGGAGAGATAGAAGGCCAGAAAGGCCGGCCAGATGATTAGGAACGGCCACACATAGGTGTGTAGTTGAGTGGGAAGAGGGTTATGAAGCGAGGAATATTTGATCTGGGGATCATCAACGAGTCCTACCCTGCGCATCATCAAGTTAGTGGGCGATCACTGCACGCGATACAACGGAAGTGCGACGCTTACATGGTGAGACTCGAATGACCACGACGCGGGTCAAACGACGCGAACTTGAGAGACCAGAAGAGCTTCAATAAACCATAGGAATTGGAGGGCCCAGAGCCTTGAAGCCACCTGTAGATTTCCGAAGGGCAGGTCGAAGAGGAAAGTGCGAAGAAGCCACCTCGACAGTACAATTTTGGGATTCGCCGCCGGGGATTGAAGGTAGGAAGGCCCGTTGCTCACGATTGGCCGCCGCCACGTGCCACGACGGAGCTTGGATTTTCCCGACCGTCCTGGTCCTGATAAGCATTCGATCGAGATAGCAATTATAATAACACTGGATGATATTACCTTTCAAAAGGAAACTTGACTCAAACTTTGGATTGCGAAATAGTGCCCATTTACCTATCCTCGTTACCCTTGGTCAGAGACATGATACTAAAGTGCTACATAGAAAGTCACCGAAGCTTCTGCCTCGGACATTAGGCTTAAGTAGCGAATTACCGTTACGTCTCAGAGTGCTGGAGCTGTTGAATGCAGCGAATACTGAGTCACAAGGGCCGGATCTTAGTTGCAACCAAGGGATTGAGATCTTGGAAGTTTTGGTGGACGTTGGAGAGCCCCGACAAGCACAAGCGACATAGCCGGATTCACTAGAAAAGCCCCCGACTTAAAAATAGACACATTGTCACGAGCCTGAACAGCCGAAATAGATGGGATTGGGTGTATAATGATGCATCATGTCTTGTATGCGTCTCCTTGGATGGTTTCCAGACAAGTTGTCATCCCGAGAGGCTTCTCGTGGCTGTCCATCGCACGCAGCCTCGCTTCTAAGATATCTACATCATCTCAAGCAAGCCCGTTCTCATACACGTCTACAGTCGATGCGGAGCCCCTTTTCCGCTATCAAAAAGGTGGTTACCACCCTATCAATTTAGGAGACCTCTTGAAAAACGGGAGATATAAGATATTGCATAAATTAGGCTGGGGAGGCTATTCCACAGTGTGGGCTGCAAGAGATCAAAAGTCGTATATTAATGTCGCTTTACATTACTTTCTAACCGGATAACACTAACTATTTTTAGAAGTGAAGCCTACGTTTCTGTCAAGGTCTGCATTTCGGAGGGAGAAAAAGATGCAGGAAACAATGAAATCCAAGTTTTGAATGAAATGGCATCCATTCAGCCTAACCCTCAGCACGTTGTTCGCCTATTTGATGACTTCCGTTTGGAAGGACCAAATGGGATGCATCAATGTCTTGTTTCAGAGATCCTAGGGCCGAGTGTCTCTGATATCATCGATATACATTTTCCTGATGGGAGGCTCCCTGGAGCGCTTGCCAAGAATATCGCGAAACAAGCTCTCCATGGAATTCAGACACTACACCAGAGGCAAATCGGACATGGAGGTAGGTGATGTGGATGCAGCAAACTTTTGCCTGAACTCACCTTATTCAGACCTTCACACCCGCAATTTGGCTTTCACCATACCTTGCATGGACAGTCTAAGTGAAAGTGAATTTATTAATCTGCTTGGCGCACCAGAGATTGGACATGTTCAAAGGAGTGACGAGAGAGTTCAAGAGCCTGGGATTCCAGAATATATTGTTAGACCTGCCTCATTTCAGAGACACTTTTGGTCATCGTCTTATCATATCAAGATCATTGACTTTGGGGAATCGTTCTTGCCCACGATCATCCCTCACACTCTACACACACCACTTCCAGTGAGGGCACCTGAGGTTATATTTGAAGATTGCCTGGACTATCGTGTGGACCTATGGAGGCTAGGATGTATGGTAGGTGGAGTTAAAATAAAACTGGAAGTCGGCTAGACCAAAGCTGACGGGTATGGTGGCTCTTTGAGCTTTTTGTAGGCCAACCACCTTTTGACAGCTTTATGGTAACACCTGCAATACTTGTAGGCCAAATGCAAGAGATGGCAAGTGATACCCTGCCTACGAGATGGCACGGCAAATGGAAGAAAATGGACAATGGAAGAACGGCGGAAACTCCAGGACCAGCATTGCAAGAATGGCTAGAAGAAATGTATTTTGATGGCGAACGAAAGGAAGACCTGACAAGGGAAGATGTATCTAAGTTGGGGCGAATTCTCGGAAGATTGCTGCGCTTCGAACCATACTCGAGGGCGTCAGCAAGGGAAATTCTGGACGATCCTTGGTTCAAAGGATAACTTAACTATAAGAAAAAATCGGATTAAGATTGGACCCAGTCAATTTGAATAGTATATTAGCTAGAATGATCTTACAGCTTGGCAGTGGAGAGGCTAGCGTTGGGAGTTGTGTGAGCATAAAGGCTAGGCGGGTTGGTCACCTAGGTTATTCTTAAGTGCAAAGTATCCACCCCCAACTAGCTGTTTTATGATGAGAAAAATTACTAGAATGATAGACGCCGATCTGACAAGGACACATTATAATTATATTTCATATCATGAATGGATGAACAGCACAGAAGATCAACTCCTATACCTCATCCGACGTGACAACAAATGACTTATGCACATTGACCCCATTCCATGCGCTTGGCTTCGGATTGAGGTTTTCCTGGCTGCTATTCCGACTTCCTTGGGCTGTTTGCACTGTTGTAACCACAGCTCTAGAGTCTTCAGGATCCAGGTCCGGGCGCCAGAACTTGGTCGAATTCGCCGTATGCTCGCTTCGCGAGTGTTTACCGGGGCCGTTCATGCTAGAGAGTGGCATACTCCCGGTTGCTCTCTTGCTGTGTGTGGGGGTGTAACTGGATCCGCCCAACCAGCGGAATAGAGGACGAAGGGTGACGAGGCAGCCTGCTGTAATTCCGAGGCCTGCTTCAACATTGGACCATATAGATATTTGGGTCGTTGCGTCTTTTCTGCCATTAGCGATACACGTTCTGTCACTGAAATGGAACAGACCATAGGAACTTACAGAGGAACTCTGTGTCTTTATAAGTCGGAAGGAAAGGGATACGGACGATAACGCCTGCGCTAGCTCTAGTGCGACTGTTAGCAAACAGTCATGGGTGACGCTGTCCAACTAATCTTACATGCAACCCAAGCTCAAGATACCCGCCAATGCTGCCTTGGTTTGTCGGCTCATCTGTAATTTCCACACCAGGAAAATGGGTAGTAGTCCCAATATAAGGTCGCAGACCATGGCAGTGACACTGTACACATAGGCGATATCGAGAAGATGATTAATGGACATGCATGACCCAGGCGAGGCGCGTTGCCAGAAGTGTGACACCGGCTTGCATTCGAAGGTCAACATAAACCAGAATACTAAGCCCACAATGATCGATACACCGACCACGGACCATAAAAGAATTGTATGTATTTTTGAAACGGTGAGACGGAGGAGGGCTAAAGCGATGGAAATCTTTGCGACGACAACAGTCACGACATAGCTCGTTTGACCTAGCCACCACCACTTATTGGCGTAAGCAATGATAACCCGACTTGGTGCCCGTTGTACTTACAAACATAGCCGTTTCAAGGTGGCCTGGTTCCAGCTGCTCGAGTTTTTGGCCCATGCCGTACAACGAACCGATAATTCCACATAATGCGAACAAGATCTCGAGGGCCTAGGGGCGTGGGAGATGCTCACATTAGCGATTTTTCTGAGGGTGAAGGCGAGAGTGTATACCATGGCGAAAACCATCAGTGCATCATCCCACCCAAATGCCCGCACAAGTCTCAACCGGACAAAACATCGTAGACACACGGATATGAACGAAATCCCCAAGAACACCACAGTTACGACAAATATTGACTCGCTGCGGCCCTTGAATTCAATCATGGCGGAGCACACTGGGGCGCGAGTGAATCAACAAATGTCGCAGTCTGAGATCGGATGACATTGTCTCCTCAGATGTGGGAGGAAGAACATGAAGCACGGGATAGGGTAACTGTCACTTAACTGGATATATAATCCAGATGGGGGAGCCGTCCTAGGGGTAGGTAGAAGGGGAAAAAGGTTCGACGCTAAGAGACTGGGCCACGCATAAGATTCTTGGAGCGTCTACTACTACCCAGTGGCGAGAAAGCTAATGGGGATTGAAATGCCGATGGAGTCCGGGTCCAGGTCCCAATGCTGCCATGTGGGGAGGACTGATGTGCCCTGTTACAGTGTTAAGAGCACCTACTTCAACGTACTTCGACTTTTCTGGTCAATTAACCCTGATTGTTGTGTAAGAGCCAGGAGGGGTAGAGATATCGGCTACTATCGGGTAAGTAGCTGCCCGGGATCTGGTAGCGAGGTCTATAGTGGCATGTGTTGATGGCCGAATAAGGCTGATCGTCAAGCTCTCTCGCTCATCCTGTATTCTCGGCGACTTGATACCACCAGATGGAGTCCGTAATGTCTGGTCCTATAGAAGTAGAACACTGATCCTTTAGATCGGTTCGGGGCAAATCTGAGGCAATGGTTTAGTCTACCCTTGCCAGTAAGGGCAAATGGACTTGGGGCATAGCGGAGAACACAAGCACGGAGGAGGTGCCTAGGCAGGTGGTCCCTTGGGTGGGGATCCGGAGTCCTGGACACGGACACTTGTTGCGCGGATGGCGAAATGGAACCATGGCAGGGGAAAGAAATAGCCAACGCCATGCCGAGTGCAACCAACAGCTGAACTGCGTGTGACTGGGACAAAATTTGGGACTCTGCCCGCCTGGGGTCCACCCTGCGGCAGCAATGTTTACCCCAGGGGCTTGGGCCTTACGAGGCACCGAATACGATGCGACCTTGGACACACTTACTGTGTATGCATCCTAGTCTTTTATAGAAATTTAAAGAACAGCAGCATAGAATCAGAGAACCTTGACAGAGAACCTTGACAGAGATCCTTCATTCCTCCCCTGTGATGATGCCGCATTAACTGGGAGCTCCCGGGGAATTGGGAAGTTGAAGATCCCGTCCACTGCAGAAGAGCTAGACGGGGAACTGTGCCGCCTGAAGGGACTTCCCTGCCACGCATCCATGGTTAAATTCCTCTAGGGATTGGTTGCTCTCCCTGCTAATGCCCTAGACTATTTTCCGTAGCAGGCGAATCGGACGTTGATCGCACCTGGTGAACCAGCTACTAAGCTAATGCATCCCACCAAAGTGACCAAGACGTGAAAAATACCCCCTACGAGGCTACTACAGCCCACATCCCACAGCCCACGAGATCATTCTTGCTGAACGAGATACAAATCGAGATTCTAATCGCAATGGTGGCAAATCTTTCGGAAAACACGATCCAGCATAACCAGGCCGCCCTCATTCTATTTTCGTATGAAGCAATGATTAGCAGGCTTCTCATTGCTCTCATGTCGATCGGCGCCGTCAGCTTAGCTATCCGGGACAGGATCACAGTAGAAGGCGTTCAATCCGGGCTTTAGAGCTTCTAGATTTGCCCCTTCCGAAGGTCTAGCCGTGGAACTTATGCAGTGGGTATCCTTTTTTTTGGTCGGTGGTGACAGCAGGTGCGAGAATTTATATCCAGGTGGCTCACATTTTAATATCCTAGATCGCATATGAAATTTAATGCCATTAGATTCAAGCAGACCTAAATCGCGACTGGGGTATGTTTCTCTGAGAAGCTTGTTCTGTAGACAGACAATGGGTATGAGTCGACACAATGGATACTCCCGCCGGACACACGGCACGGGGGGACAAAGTGTCGTGGGAGGACCCGTGCGTGCCGAGATCCCCTCCTTTGCCCTCGTTCCATCGTTCGGCAACTAAGGAGGACCCCACACCCGATGGCCAACACAGGTAATCAAATTTACCGATCCAGAACAGCTATTATAAGAGGAATTTGGAGCTGCCACTCACTTACACAGTCCTTACACAAATCAAGATTTAGACAATTATAAGCTTCCCACAGGGTGTTATAGTTGACAGATAACTTCCAGCCCATGTACCACTATTTAACCATTTTTGAGTTTGACAGACTGATGGAGAAGACCGACCACATTTGAGCGTCACTTGTCATCTCGCTTAGAGTGTATGAGCTCAGGAATCTACGCTAGTGCCTTTAGTCCTAAAGACTACAGCCAGCCTAAGGCTTCAGAAATGAAAGACCATGCCAAACCCAGCTAAAGCCCCCGTCCTCGCTGTCGTTCGTGATTTTTCATACCGTCGGTCTGACCAACCGAACCGGTGGGCTCCCCTTGACCAGCCTGCCTAAAATCTGTCCCTGTTAGTAACACGCATACTATTCTGGGAATGCGGTGCGTAGATCTTTTTGAGGGTCGGCGGTGATTCCCTTTTCAGTGTCCGCTGTCATCCTAGCTCGGAAGCCCTATACCTGATTACGAAGTGCTCCGTGGGTATTCCATTTCCAGAACCTCGGCCCAGTCCGTCCATGGTTCAGGAACTCCGTGGCAGCAAAAACGTCAGTTCCAACCGTGGATTGAATCGGCCTGACATGCAAAACGAATCCTACTTGTCGATCAAAATTAATCTCAGCCTTCCAAAGCTATTTCTGGTGGATATCGTCGCCTACTAATCCATACAGACATCTAGATACTGCCGCGTATCTACATAGACGTAGCTGAAGATTTCTCTGCCTAGTGTTCCTGGATCGCGATCGCCCACACATCGGGATTTTATAACAGATCAAAATAGACATTCGAGATTCATCTCGTTCACGGAGTAGTGCAATCCCGGCTCCTCGAGTAGCAGCGATTGACATCACAGATAACGGCACAGTAGCTGCACTTAGCTTCTGTGCCTGAAACACCGGCTGTTCCCATTGTTGTTTCATTCTCCACAGAGGGGTCTCACCGCACTATCACGTTAACTGTCAGAGATGGTCTTAGAGTTCTCTTCTATTTATAAGATCTAAAGCAGACTGCTCCCTATTGGCTATGAATCTGGCCCCTGACATGCGGTTTGAGATCTAGTGAACTACAAAAGTTATGGCCACGTTCCGAGATAGTGCCCTGCATATTTCTATATTATGGATATGCATATGCTCAGGTTCCGTTCAAGTAAGGACACATGGTCACTTTCGAGCCCCTAATATAGGTTACGTAAGATTAAAATTATAGGTTTTTTATCAATGGCATACTCCGTACATGAATCGTAGATTCTACATTTGTCACCGATAATCTGAAAGGTGATGTAGATTGCCGAGAGCCACATGGAGCTGGCATGTCAGCAACTATGCCACTGCTCAAAGAGTCTCACATGGGCGATGGTTAGTCCGTGTATACCAACAGGAACGGCTGGTTGTAATATTGGCATAGTTTGTTGACATACAAGGGCTGACCATTGTCCAGCTGTGGTTTTTGGTCTAGTTGGCAATTCGTGAGATTGTTCAGATATTCCACCCTTTGTACCCTGAGGTCGCCTTATTATTTTTTCGTTCTTTAATTATTGGGTCAACAGTCACGATAAGTTAACCAAGATTCCCTTCGGCATGGAAGAAAAGATTTAGTCCTTGATATCCACGCATCTCATACTGAAAGCAATACTGGTGCCAAACTGGTGCCAAACTGGTGCCAAACTGCCAGTATATTTTTTCCGTATAGTTGATGGAAAGCCATATGTTCTACCATAAATTAGCTTTTGCAGGATTAAATATAATGAGGTCATATACATCCACGAGCGCCTATCGCGAAAGAAAGTAGAGGCCTATTACGCCCGCCCATTTACTTTATTTATAAAATTGCATAAGCAGATGCATCGAATCGATCTGGTTCTGGAAGTCTTTTGCACGTTTTACATTTGGTCGCTAATCATCGCATCTGTGGGCACCAAAAGTGGTTGTTGATTCTGCGCCTATCATGGACAAAGACTGCGACAATGAAGTTGGAGGGGAAATGTACAATAGATGCCTGACTGGCGTTAAGCCATGATATGTGGTCCAATACATGAGCCTCATATTTTATGATGTGCTTGCAACTTCTGTTCGAGAAGCTGCTAATATGCCCCGTGACAGTCTTTAAACACTCCTGTGTTGGAAAGATAGAGACACCCGCACGTTGTGTTGATATCGGAATCCATCTGATTTCTGCATGAATTTAACCATTTAAACTGGGCGAGGCGGCATGTTCTCATCGGGGAATCTCCAAAGCAATATATAATCTATTAAACTTGGCCATCACATACCCGACTTACCGCTGGTCAGAAGCAAGTAACGAGGACGTAACGTTGAGAGGTGGAAGTCGGGCTGCTGGAGAGGCGAAATAGATCCCCTATTATATAGTCTTAGTATGTAGGCAAGAAGTATAGAAGAGGAGTGCGCGCTCTGGAAACCCTGGTAGTAAGTCAAATCTTCCCTGACCCGAAGCTGAGGGAAGCTGCCTGCGGACTGAATAGAAACTGAGTGATATAGTCGACTGTTTCGTAGTAAAATGATGTCCATGGGAGGGTTCCGAGAGGCGAGTCAATGGGGCTTTCCAAAGCTAATCTTCTACATAGATGCATATATTCCATACATGTTTAATCAAATGCAGGTTTGGCTATTCTCGAACAGGTTCCGACTCATAAAAACTAGCCAAGGTGGATGAATCTGTAACCATTTGTTGTTTTTGACAATGCTGCCACGAAGGGGATGCGTTAGAAAACATCAGTTAGATGTCATGGGTCCATCAAAAATAAATTGAATGTATATATTGGAGAGTTTCCTGTACTTTAAAACAATCGTCTTATCATGAGACAGGCATTTCTTGATGTGATATTAGTAGTCAAAGGACTATAGAACCTAACGAGGGTTGTTCTGGCAACTTCGCTTTGAGTCACGGACTCCCTCAAGCATGCGAACGTGTCTTGATTTGGGACGAGGCGTAGGATCAAATCCTTCGAGCACCAGGATTAGTGTGGCATAGCCCAGGACCCTAGAGAAAAGCGAAAGGAGGTGTTCGATTAAGGGTTTGGTTGAACTGGTGAAATTTCCAATGGCCCAGACAACATGGCTTCTCTTAAAGCGTAAAGGTACTCAGGGTGGCTTGCGCTCTCCCCCGCACATGCTAACCATTTCTGTACCAAATTGATTGTTCACTATATATGAGAACGATGAGCTGAAAAAAAAATATGGGACGATCTCTTTACGCATATATTAATCGGACGTACCTTACATACAGTTTACCTTACGCTGTATGTTGCTGATGACCGCAGGTAATAGCTACCTCCTAATGGAGTCGGCTGTCATATATACGCCAGACTAGGGGATGGGCTAGACCATCCTTCCCTGTAGGCAACATAGTACATAGGACACTTGGATGGTTATAAATCGCTCACGGAAGGATTCCGCCACTAGTGCATGATCTAAAAGATGACCGTTCGCAGACTAAAAAGGTGGGGGAACAATATGAATGCTGGACTTTGTTGTGTCAATATGCGCAGTGCAGGAAAGAAGTGCATCATAATCTGTGGGCTACCTTGTCATAACTCTATCTCTTCTCTCCAGGCTTATGCTCATTCTCATCTCTGAGTCTCGTGATTTTTTGTCGGAATCGAATGGCTTCAATATGACCCAGAGGGGCAAGTGGAGATAAGAATCTCACCACCGCAAGCTATCTATAAGCTAAGCAGGGATCCTCGCTAGCCTCGGACCGCCCGACAACCCGCGGGCGCTTGAGCTTTTAGCCCACCCAAATGAGCGACCGAAGTCGGACAAACCCATTGTTTTCACTGATTCACTCAAGTGTTGCAGCCTTTTAAAACGGAGGCAAAACAGAGACCACTACGCGCGTGGCATATGCTCCGTATATAGGACTTAATTCAGTGCCCGTCGATTGCCCACTGCTATACGCCGCCGATTTTGTTCTCACAACTATGTAAAACGTTCATGATCGATTATCGTGGACTTCTACATATATATCTACCGTCTTCCTGACTCCGTCGGCCGGTAGCTGATCTTCTTCTGTCAGCCACTGGGTGCTTTCTGTGCTTTCTGCACCATCCCTATCCCTGCGAAACCCATTATCGTGTATCGTATACAGTCCATTTTGCGTCATATTATCATCCCTGGTGAAAAGATCAGTGCCCCGGAAGCCTGGTAACAAACTTGAATGCCTTTTTGCGCGGGAGCTGGAGCCAGCCTGCTCCCGGGACTTGGATCTTGAACCGGTAGCCCCTTGAGTCGTGTTGAGCTCGATATCGGATATATGAACGTCGTTTAACCCAGACCTTAGGCTGCTGAGGATGCGATAGATGGAAGGCATGCAGGCCGCGATGATGCTGAGGTACATCGTGAGCCTGCGAAAGAGAGATCAGCTGCCAAGAAATTGTCTCTCCTAAACAGGAATACTCACTCATTGCAAATACCCACGTTGACAACAGTCCCTGTGAGAAAATTGGCAAAATTCTTAGCTGCCAGTTCCATTTCCCTCGCCGACAATTGGTACATACATGTTAGATCGGTTGAGTGCAAGTATGTCGGCAGGTATACGAGTTCGGCGATACTGACTGCTACCACACTCCAAGGTTGTCAGCATGTGCTTAGGTCGTATATTCAGCCAGGGCTTCTTACACGAGCCGTGCACAGAACGAAGCGATAATTTGGAGACGCTTCTGAAATGGCATTTGCACGTTCCAAAGCATGATCAACGGAATTACCACCAGCGCCAGGTCTGTAAGGATGTTGATAATTGTGATCGGGTATGCGATAGCCCCCTGATAATTATTAGACAAGACTATTGTCTGAGGTCCTGATATCTCACCTCCCCGACACATTGACTGGGCAGATACTCCCACTGTGGCCGACACTGAAAGGCCGTGGCAAAAAGTGCAAAGACAGTCCATAGGCCGACGGTTATCACGACAATCATACTGGCTTGCCTGATGTACTGACCCGGTGTGATTCTGTAAATTAATCGACATGTCGACACTTTCGAGAGTGAAAGGACCAAAATCAGGAGTAGTTGAGCGGCGTAAGTAAACTAAACAATAGTGACAAACAAGTAAGATTTATGAGATACCAGATTATGGGAGAAACGGCTGACCTTGCTATACTTAGAGAACTCGGCAGAGGAAAGAGAAGAGGTGTGTCTTCCAAGGCCATGGTCAACTGCAAATTGAGTAAGAATGCTTTGGATGAAAGCAATAACCTGCCAGTGAATCGGTATCAACTATGCTCTAAGAGGGACAGGTCAGGCTCTTTACCAATGCAATCCAAAGAGGTGCATCCGTGCTGAAAAGCACTGTCTTTGAGTATAATGTGGATCCAAGTTTGACGACAACAACAATTAGAGTCACGAATAGAAAGATAAAGGCCACAAGTGTGAGCGCTGGCCCTCTGTTATCAGGTGTTATCGCTTCCAAGGGTGGCAAAAGCTCAGACGAGGATAATGACATGGCGATCACACAGCAAAAAGCACACTCTCGGTGCTAAGTGCACTGGCAGAAGCGGGGATCAAAAAAACCAGCCGGGACTCGTGCATTATATCTATATATAAGCTCCATGTGCTTTGCACGTTGAGGCTGACAGGGGTTACTTTCTTCCATGGGGGTAAGAATTTTCCTTGACCCTACTGCATAGCCTTACTGGCTTCCATCGTGGACGATCTAAGTATATTAGTCTCTAGCAAGTTCAGCAGGCAATGCCCATCCCGGGAGATTTGGTCCGGAGTATTTCGTATTATGGGTCTCAGCCCGCGCTCCGCTCGGTGGCCAAAGACGTGGGATTGCGCAATTAAGTACGGAGTACCAGTAAAAAGTGCTCGAAGCAAGACACAGAAGGATGATATCCCTGCTTAGTGCAATTACAAGCCTCGTACTAGATCGGGGCGGCGGTTACCACCTGCAGGTCGGCTGGATCCGTGGGCCCGTTTTAATCAACATTCATTTGATGCCGACGCTTAGTTTCATCCTCATATGATATCTAGCTTCCTCTCATTGCTTTTCCCTAAATGCAATGCCATCCCGCTTGATTTGTCCCTCTCGGGTTTCCCTTGCATATTTTTTTACCCCCTGCTGATTTAGACCCTTGATTTCTTAGCCAGAGATCGCATGCTTCTTTCTGCATTACTACGATAGCCGCTCGTTTAAGGGTTACAATCATCAAGTCAAGATGTCTAATCCTAACAAAAGTCCTCATGTGATGAGCATAGAAGATCCTCCCCCCGCATCTTCCTATCAATACCGAGGGAAACCACGACTTGAGGTGCGCACGGAACTCTTGAATAAATGTGAACTTGAGATTGACCAATGAATGCTAATATCATTCAGCGATATCTAGGTTTTCTACCCATGCTAGCATTCGCCGCAACCCTACAGGCATCCTGGGAATCCCTAGGCTCTAGTCTATATGCGGGGTTATTGAATGGTGGCCCAGTCGCAATTATCTACGGCATGATACTATCATTCGCTGGCTCTCTGAGTTTAACTTTATCCATGGCAGAGATGGCCTCAATGTACGAGTGGACTCCGCATCAAATGCCATTATATGTCTAGATGTGTCTCTAACCGCTGCGCCCAGTAATCCCGTAGCTGGTGCTCAGTATCACTGGACATATGAGCTAGCACCTGTTGCTCCTCGATTTCTGAGCTTTATTCAAGGTGAGTTGCTCCCGGGGTTCCTCTAAAAGTTTCACTTTTGGGCTGATTGGTATCTTTCCTAACAGGCTGGGTCACGGTAAGCTGCTGGTAAGCCCATGGAGCATTGGCAGTGTCCATTTTCTGACCAAAGTGCATATTCATAAATAGGTCATAGCATGGTGGGCAAATGTCGCCGTTGGGCCATACTTAGTTGGGACTGAGATTCAGGGACTTCTCGTGCAGAACTATCCCTCCTACGTCCCACAGGGCTGGCATGGGACTCTTCTCGTTATTGCAGTCCTATTCATTCCTCTGTTGGTCAACATTTTTGCCCGCCGTCTTCTTGCACCCGTCGAAGTACTGTCAGGTGTCATCCATATTCTGTCATACCCGGCAATCATGGTTGTCATGATTGTGCTAGGACAACGCCACACAAATGAATTTGTATGGACGGAATTTGTCACTGATCAGAGTGGATGGCACAACGACGGGGTTATCTATTCAATTGGCTTGCTGACAGCAGCCTTCACCCTGAGCAGTGAGTTTCCGATCCCCTTTCATGTAGCCTGAAAATCACCAGCTAACCCCAGTTTGACCCTCTAAATAGGCTTTGACGGTGTAATCCACATGTCAGAGGAAGTGAATGACGCGCCTAGAGCCGTTCCCCGGTCGATGGTCTGGGGTCTGGTATTGAATGTCATCCTTGCATTTGGTTTTGCCATTGCCTTGCTATATACCATGGGAGATTTCCAGAGTGCACTCGATTCGGCGACCGGATACCCCATTATTGAGATATTCTATGCCCAAACCGGCTCCAAAGCAGCAGCCAGTGCAATGATGTTGCCAATTCTTCTCTCGGGCTGCTATTCATCCTTCAACGTCCTGGCATCCGTTAGCAGACTCACATGGGCTTTTGCGCGAGACGAGGGTTTCCCATTCTCATCGTTCTTCGCATATGTATCACCTCGGTACAAGATTCCTCTCCGATCTCTTTTCCTGGTTACCACAATTACGGTCCTGATTGCATTGATCAACATTGGCTCTTCAGCTGCTTTCAATGCCGTCCTGTCGCTGGATACCCTCGCTCTTTACATCTCCTACCTAGTCCCCGTTCTTTTCATGCTAATGAAACGCATTCGCGCCCCGAGTGAGATCCGTTGGGGTCCGTTTGCCTTGGGGAAACTGGGTATCCCCATCAATATTTTTGCCGTCCTGTACGGCACTTACATTACCATCTTCCTCCCTTGGCCTGAGACCCAACCGGTCACGGCGAGCAGCATGAACTACGGTGCTCCGGTGTTTGGCATTGCTCTGTTATTCGCGGTGGTTGACTGGTTTGTTCGAGGGCACAAGAAGTGGAATGGACCCACAGTGATGACGGAGCCAAAGTAGCGCTAGCGGGCTAATTAGGGGATAGGATAGAGTACAGCGGGAACCGACTGATGTGATAGACATCACTTGTTTCAGGTTTAGGTTCCTCTAAAAGCATGATTGCGTGTTTTTATAGTCCCAATATATCCAGGGATAGCATAATAGAAGATCTGATCTATAGTCTAACAGAGGTAGAATGACATGGGTTTAACAACCAATGCTGTGCAATTCAAACATCTAGTTATCATGCAAGTAGTCTCAGACTCTTAGAAGTATATACATCTTTTTCAACTGCGCTCAGTAATATGCCAGATATTCCTCACATCGAAAATATATGTCCTAATATCTACCACTTCGCCTCCTTGGTGGCCTGGAACTCCTTCAGGATGGCGACTCTCTTCTCAAGAGCGTCCACCTCACGGTCCAAGGACTCGTTGACCTTAGGCTGGTCTTCACCCAGCTTGACGTAGAAGTCCTTGCGGTAGGGGGTGGCCGACATGGCGGCAGAGAAGATGGGCTTAATCACAAAAGAGTGGTGGGGCTTGAGGGTGTTGCCGTAGGCTTCACGGAAGGAGTCGGAGAGCTCAGAGCTGCCATTGTTGAGGTTGTGGCGGAGGGCCTGGGCGGTGAAGTCAAGACCTCTGTAGGACTCAAGTATTAGCATGTGTAACTCAACTGACAAATGTACCACAGAAACAGCCGCTGAAGCTATTTGGGGGGCAAGATATACCTCACAAGCCAGAGCAGTCCCTCGGAGGCGACGTGCTTCTTGGTCTTCAGTTCGTTCAGAACGAGAGCCTGGAGAGTCTCGGACTCGGCAGGGGCAGCCAGCTGCCTCTCCCTGACTTTCTGCGATGGGGTAAGTCTCCATGACTGTTAACTGCGGGGTACGGTGTCCGAACCTTGATGTTGTTGGTCAAATCACTCTTCACGGGGGTGAAAGCCTTGGAGCCAAGGACATCTGGCAAAGAGCATCAGCACCGTATCTTTGGGGTCAATCAATCAATGGCATACCGAAAAGAGTGGTAAGGGACTCGGCGGCCTCGAGGAACTCGGTGGTCGAGATGCCGTTGGAGGCATCGATAGGAACGTCCGCGAAGGACTTCTTCTGTTGGTCAAACCAGGTAGCCATTGTGTTTTAGTGGTGGAATAGAGTCTATCAAGGTAGAAAGAAGATATGTGAAGGGGATGCAAGCGAGTGAAATACAATCAGGGGTCCAGGGGCAAGAAGAGGCAACGTGGAGGAGGGGAAGGCGGCAGTTTATCAACAACGACGGCCGGGCTGTCACACTCTCAGACACACCGCCGGAAGCGGGACACGCAAGCGGTGAGGCCAATGAGCGGGTCCGTTGCCCCTGATCGAGATTCAATTAGGTAAGATACAGCACAAACACTGCAAACTCGCCCTCCACGGTCACGGGGCGGACAGCGACGTCATCGTTTCCAGTTGCAGGGTCGACTGCAGGAAACAAAACGCCCAATTGTTGGCACGCACCATGATTGGGTTCCTGGGAAATCCTGCCATTGTCATATCAGCGTTCTTTGGCCTGCTTTGTTTCTCTAGGTCTATACGGTCTTCATAATTCCTTTGTTTATCCTCCTGGAGCGCTACAAGAAATGCCATGACTACTCGTCCATCCCCAGACCAGCATGTCAGCGACAACATGGCGACTGATCCACACGTCGCATTTCGACCCTATCAGCATCATGGCTTAGATACGGACTCTCACACCGCTGAGAAATTGGTATGTGCTCTATCGCAATGGCATCGTCTGCATCGCACTAACCCTAAAAGCATCATGCCTCTCCTCATCATATGCACATGACCAGTAGGAGGTTCTTCATCGGTCCAATTCCCCAAGGCTGGCTGCAGAATCACCGCAAGTCATGGTGGAGAACACGTATGAAATTTGGCAAATATTCCTCCAAAACCGTCACCTTCTCCGCAGATCCGATCGTGGCGCATTATTCAGAGGACTCCAACACCGACCAGGACGATTCGGCGCCAGAACAATCACCGGCCGCCTTGACAGATACCATGGAGGATGAAGGGACTGAAAGGGAACAAGAGGATGAGACCAGCGATCAAGAAGCGCACCCTCAAAGAAATCTCCGCACTGTACCTTATACCCTTGCGGAAGATCATGATATTTCTCGCATCATCACCACTGCGTCAGGCACTGCCATCTCACATCCAGGGGACAATGAACACGATTGGAATTCATCGATGGGGAGACGGGATGGGAGTTCTGCATACTATACAGCCAGGGAGCCGGGCCCCGATGACGCGGACGAGGCTTCCTCAAACACGGTGAACCCGGAGCAGCATGAGCAAGGATCAAGCAAGCAAACGCTAAGTACCCCAAGCCAAAATGGAGCCAGTCAGTCAAGTCCCTTGGCACCTGCGAGTGATTATGGGTCTACAACCGCGTTACTAAGGCCAGACTCGAGATCCAAAGGAAAAGGAAGGGCCCCTACTACATCGTCTATGAACCTTGAACAGCAGGAGCCTCAGGTCGAGACTACCGAAGAGGAGCCCCTCCGAAATGGGCGTCGAGCCAGAATGGACCCATTACATCCTTTCTCGAGGAAAGCCGCCAAACATAATTTAGACGACAATTTACTAGACAAACAGCAAAGAGTCCTGTCCCGAATATCGAGGACCCAGGCCAAATTGTCGCGAAATTTGCCGCGCCGACGGAAGATGAAAGAAGGGGAGGTAATCAAGGCTGAAAAGATGCTTGTTCGAATCGAGGAGACGGTACAGGAGAAGCTTCCAGATGATTATTCGGAAAATGACAGTTACAAGATGGAAACAAGGGTCGTGGATCACTGGCGCGAATACCTGGTGGCGTGCCGTTTGGCTTCCGACGAAGACGCACCATTCTCACTCCAGATGTACAAGACCCGTGTTATACCCGAGGTGCAGAAGGCAGGTACGCGGGTTGCTCCATATTATGAGGTACCCTTGGGCCGAAAGAAAATGAAGGTAAATCTCTATTCACATCTGGACAAAGCAATTGTTCTCTGGGGTCCCTGTAAGCATGGGACTAAGATTTACATAATTCGACCGAAATCTTCTGCGCACGCTGTTGAATGGTTTACATTCCTAAGCCAGATCATGGGGAAACGCCGCCCATCTTCGCTCCCTATTCATGTTCCCGACTTGGGCGTCTCTCTTGTGTTTAACAATCCTTTCGGACAGTTGGAAGCCGTCCTTGGTTCGCAGCAAAAGAACACTGGCATACTCAGTCGGACTGTAGTCCAGGAAGAATCGGCAGCCACGGCAATCATACGTGGATGTTTGAAAATGCTGGAAAACCGTCCGGAGTGGGCCGAGGTGCTGCAAAGGTGGTCCAAGACTGAGATCATGGGGCTTGCCTGGAAACGGTACGATCGACTGGAATGGATCCTTGGCGCCAATGAAGAGAAGATGTACGGCTCTCTTGCTATGCACACTACTCATGAGCTTGAGTTGCGACCAAGGCAGCATTATCACACATACATCAAGCATGATGGCGAGAGAGCCGACGAGCCTCAGCCTGTGGAAGGCTTCTTGGTCCGTCTTACATCCCAACGGGGTGTACATCAGCGGATGAACAAGATGTTCTTCAAGCGCTTATACTTTTTCACCCAGGATCATTATCTGTTTTTCTGCAGACCGTCGAAGTCGCTACCTCCAGCGCCTCCGAGACTATGCCGCAATGGCTCTGATATGCCTTCAACGCAGCAAATTCTGGACGCATCACCTTTGTCTTACGAAGTTGACCCATATCCGCTTGAGGATGGGGATATTTCTTGGTTGTCGAGTGGCAACAAAGAGCATATCAGAAAACATGATGAGGAGGCATATGTTCAGCGACAGAGAGATATCCACAATCTTGAGCATGCTGATGGTTTTATCGACCTCAGTAAGGTGCAGGAGGTGCGGCATGTGCGGCGTGATAGTTGTCCCGCCGATCCAAATATCGAGGCAGGGCCAGATGTAGAATTCCATCCTGAAGTAAGAGATTCGCACCGGGATGACGGTGCAACGCAGCGATTCAATGACGACAGGACCTTTGAGATGCTTTTGGACAACAAGCTCGTCGTCCGCTTCCAGGCTTACAATGAGATGACTAAGAACGAATGGATGAAGCGACTCGAGGCTCTAGTCAAATACTGGAAACACAAGATTGCAACTGATGCGGCGGAGATCAAAACTCTCCGGCAGCGCAACCTGGAGCTTTTGGGGATCGATGAAGAACTGGAATCCATCATGGGGCAGTTTGCTAGAAAGTGGGAGGTCAAGAAGGCGGAAGCATCGCCGTTACTGCACAACATATGCTTGCTGTCAGGCTGTCGGACAATCAAGGTATGTGCTCTGTTCTGCTACAACAGTGACTGTTGCATACTGACATGAAAACTCAGATATCCGGACAGCTGTATCGGAAGCCTCGTCGTCATTCAACCTTTAAGAAAAGCCATGTTGTTCTAACAGCCGGGAAGTTGTTGATTTTCCGGAGCTCACTGAGAAAACGCAACGGTGTTGAAGTTCCTCACATACACCAGAACTTGGAGGCCTCCATCGACCTCAACGACTGTTATATCTACTCCGGTCTGTTGACCGACTCCGACCTGCTGTATGCGAACCAAACATTCGACAGCAACAATCCAGGCCATCATTCCTTGCCTCGGGTGTATCTCTCGTCGGACGTTTACACAAGCAGTGACGAGGACACGGCGATCACATTCGTGATCTGGCAGCCTCTCAAGAAGAACCTATTTCGAGCACGAGAGCACGGGCTGAAGGGACAAACGAAGCAGAGACTAAAGCAAGTGTCTACACTTGGAGTCCACGGGCGAACCATCGTGTTTAAAGCCCGGAGTCGGGTAGAGAAGGACCGGTGGGTGCTGGGCATAGCATCTGAGATCAACCGGTTACAGGAGAGTCAACCGGAGGATGTGCGCATAATCACATAGTGACAAGCACGAGGAACATCGAGTGTCATAATTTCTGCAGGCAGATCTACCGTTCCACGATGCACACAAGGCAAAGTATCGTCTATATACAGCGCATAATAATAATACATAATACCTACATGACCAACCGCTCACTCCAAGAACGGCCTCTCCAACTTGACAGCCTCCTTCAACACGCGATCCCGCACCTCCTGCCTATAATCCTCCCCAAACTTGCGCTCCACATCTCCCTCAACCACCCCATTCTCCCAACCCGACCAATCCAACCACCTCCACCGCGGATGCAACACAGCCATAACCCGTCCCGTAATCAAACTGATACTCACCGGCCCATAAGAATTACTATCCAACGTCCTCTTCGGATCCTTGGCATCCCCCTCCAACCAAACATGATTATACGGCACGATCTGCGTCTCCTTCATGCAGGGCTCTCTCGTCGTGATCTGATCCCCAGGTAACCCGACAATACGTTTAATAGCCATGTGACGAGGGTTCGCAGGCGACCTATACCAACAAGAATAAAACATTAGCAAATGTGTCCCCCCCAAAACACAACATATTTAGGAAAACCAACCGAAACGTAACAACTATCCCCCTCTCCAACCTCCTCTTCCTCTCCCAGGGCCACAACCCACCCCCACCCCACATATTCACCAACACGACATCACTCTTCGTCTGCATTTGCTCATAATCCTCATTCAAGTACGGCGTCATACTTGGTCCGCGCACCCACATCACCTGGAGAACATGTTCGGAGAAGAAGAGCCCGATGGGAACGAGGGGGAGGAGAGTGCCCATGAGTCGGAAGGTGCGGCGGTAGGGACGCGGAAGAGAGGCGTAGCTGTTGCGGAGGTGGGCGAAGAAGGAGGGTCGGGGTTGGGATTGGGGTTGTGGTTGCGGATGCGGTTGAGGGTCTGAGGTTAGGTTGATTCGAGGGAGAGCGCCGCGGCGGAGTTTGGCGAGGTCGGGGGGTAGGACGCGGAATTTGGGGGGTTGAGGGGGTGGGTTATTGGGTGGTGGCATTTTGGGCTTGTGTCTGGGAGTATGGGTTCAGAGTGGTGATTTGCGATGGATGCGATGGTTTCGGTCGGAGGTCGGAGGTGGGCGGATGGTTGGTTCGTGGTCGGGGGTTGGTGGGGGTTGGAGGTTTAGAGAACAGCCTCTATGTCCGGTAGGTAGTGTAGATAAGAGATGGTGTGGGGTTAGAGGTCGGTGGGTATCAATTGCTAGATTGAGTTGTGTCGCATCGGACGAAGGTGTTTGTGGTTATCAAATTGCTATCCCGATATCATGAGCTTGTTTGCACAGTTTGCACAGTTACTTGTTTGGGTAAACAGAGAATATGTCGCCATTGAGAAATCATTAATTAGAGTCGAGATACTTCCGAGTAAAGAAATAGGGCCGTAAGGAAATGCCATCTAAAACAATGACATCTCAAAGTCTGCTCTGCATGACTATTAACGCTATCCATCAAACAATCCATCCAACGCCAAGCCTAAATCAAACGTCAATGCATGGCTGCCTCGTTGTTGCCTAGAGTAAAGCAACTACCAATCCTTCGCTAAAAGACTGTCCGACATGTGCGATCCGTCCATCTCAATAATCCCACTGGACTGAACGGACTGAACGCTCTGCACGTCGTTCTCAGAAGGGGGACTATCGACTTGTACCGGCTCATCATCAAGCTTCTCGGTGCGGCCGTCTTCTGATCTGTCAACCTCCTCCCAGTCATCGTCGGATTTTATAGAAAAATCTTCGAAGTAGCCTTTACCGCTCTGGTCGGTATTGTCCACGTTAACCTTCTGCTTCTTAGTTTCCGGTTCTCCGTCCAAGGCAGGGTCCACAGTTGGCGGGTCAGGAAGCTTGGCTGCGAGCATCTCTGCCGATTTCGAAGACTCACCGTCAGATTCTGGTTGGAGTCCGGGGTCGCTGCTGGCACTAGGGACAACCTGATCTTCTGGTGGGAAGAACAAACTAAACATTCATTAGCTAAGACTAACAATAGGTCCCAGTTCGGGCATCACTCACGGAGTAAGCTTCTCATAGGCTACCTCATCCTTGCGCTCAAAGTTGCAGAAGATGATACGCTCGAGTTTCCCAATGTTGCTCGGCTGCTCCAGGAACTTCCGGGTCTCATCGAGGACAGCCCGAGCAGCAGTTTCACTTGGATATCCATACACGCCTGTGCTAATTGCTGAAAACGCAATGCTTCTCATATTGTTCTCCACCGCCAGCTCCAGACTGCGCCGGTAGCAGCTGCGCAGCAACGACTCCGGGCGCTCCTGGCCTTTTCGCAGTTCGATTCCATAGATAGGTCCAACGGTGTGGATGATCTTTTTGCACGGAAGCTCGTATGCAGAGGTTATCTTGGCGTCGCCAGTGTCGCAGCCATCGAGGGTCTCGCACTCTTCCAGCAAATCGGGTCCGGCGGCACGGTGGATGACACCATCTACTCCACCACCTCCAAGAAGAGACTTGTTGGCTGCATTGACGATGCAGTCGACTTGCAGTTTCGTGATGTCGTTGCGGATCAGAGAGATGGTGTCGTTGAAGGCCTTCGAGGGCTGCGCGCGAGGGGATGAGGCTGGAATCAGGTGCTTGAGTTTGTATAAAAGGGCGACGGTCGGAATCTCTGCGAGCGGTACAAGAGGGGAAGCCATTCTTAGTAAATCAACGAATTGGATTGACTCAACAATACGGGCGATTCGAGCAGATGATGCAAAGTCGCCAACGATAAGATGCGGTCTAGCTTGATGCAGGATCGGTCACCATATGACGGGCTTCAATCCATGAAAGCCTTGAGTCCAGCACAAAACAGTGATGCAATGAAGACGACGACGATGATGATGATAGATTGAGACTCGTGTGTTGCTCTGGTGCCGGGGAAGGAGGGGAGCTCTCCCGCACGTGATGCGCGATTCCTTTATCTTATCGAAGGTGTGCTGGAAACGGTAATCCTAGCATGTGACCGACACCTGCCATTCATGGGGTAGGTTCTATGGAGTAGTGGGGTATTCTACAACTATATAAGTATGGCACCCCATGACTCACTCTTGGGCTTCAGGTCTCATGAGAGGAAGTCTGACTGATTACTATGCAAAGAAGCTGGAAACTTTGACAACTATTTCACAATATACCATGGCTGCTTTGTGGTCGATGGAGAAATCCTTCTTATTCACTTCGATCATACCTCACCTCTGTAGATGATTTCCGGTACCGCGCGGGGGTTGCCTGAGGATCCTGCAGATGTTGCCTTCTGCTTAGCCTTTTTTGCTCGGGTTTTCTCTTTGTTCCACCACACTCGCCCGGCTCTATCGTATCCTTCTTCTTTCATCACTCACTGTGAAGCTCGCCGCCTCTGTCGCAGCAGCGGCTGTTCTCGTCGACGTAGCTGTCGCCTCCATCCTAACCATTGTCGTATGAAGGAGGCCACCCACGTAGATTGGTAATCGCAGTCACGCCTATATAAAGGTGCTGAGTATGTTGTTTAGTTCTTCTTCCGTTATCAGCTTAGTATCGATGAATTCCACTAGTCTTTGATATCGCATTCAAACCGCCTACAATCGCGACCTACTACTGGCAGCACATAGCTACTAGCTTATCAGGTGAATGACTGTTAGCACCGGTAGTCGAAGGTTTCATGTATTAATTCAGCCTGCCATGTAGATAGTACTTCGAGCCGCCTTCCCTACATCTTTCATTCGCTCCAGATATTGTACCCAAGATGTGACATGGAAGTCATCGCATAATAAGCGAGAACACACATATCAGTTCCCCGGTTAACGATCATATCATAATGATGCTGAATCTTATGCGGAGTATAAATGGCACTCCTATATCCGAATATTGCCATGTACTACCGAGGCCAATAATTGCCCTCCGAATCAGCAAGGAGTGGTTATCCTGTGCTACATAGGATAGTCAGGGTCCATGATCAGAAGAGTACAGTGTACTCTACACCGAGCATGATGATAATGTCAACATGTCAAAATGATAGATAACAATGTACATAAGTAGGGCATCGGCGTGATCGAGGCTGCTATGATGTCAACGGATCTACTTACTACCCGATCTAGAACGATGCGATGACTTGATTCAAGCCTTTGTACCCACTTAAGTGCTTAAGCTTTTTACCCCAATATGTTACCTATCTCATTGGATATGACTTGTAGAGTGTACAGAGCACAGTGTATGTATGCAATAGGTGCAATAAATTCCAGATCAAGTAAGCCACATCTTACAATGACAAACGGTGATTGGACCAGCCATGAGCAGGGCGAGCTAATGCAAGGGCGCCGACTCGGTGCACGCGACAGTATCCATTGGTTTCTGATCGAAGACAACCACCGGTGGCTGACGGGTGCACCAAAGTCTCTCGCCTAAGCTCTCAAGCTCATGTATGTTAGGTATGATGCAGCCACCTATGTACATAGCCACCCGATCATCCCAACGCCTCGTTTCCATACCCCTGTCACTGCATTCCATGCATATCAATGCAGGGCGTTCCCTGATGAGGATGTCGTATTCTATGGAGCAGATCGGGTGGGAATCTCGATCCTTTTACTCCACAGCATACTGTCGGTGTCGAGATGTATTAGCCTTGCTTGTGCGGGACATGTTGCTCTTGTAGGTGCATCAAGTAGTCCGTAGTCCGGACTCCGTCTGATAAGCGGGACTCGGCTAGTCGGGGCGCCCCCCTGTACTGTACTCCGTACGGAGTAATGTAGTTGCCTCCCCCCGTTGCCTTCTAGATTCCCAAGAAAAAGAAATTCAAGACACGCACGCCGGGGCGATGATAAGTACTGGTCCATGACAGCTGTCATTGTTTCTTCCCTTGCAGATGGAAGGAAAATCGGGGTCAAAATTAGTTGAGGCTGATCGAAGATGCGATAATAACCTGTCACATTATTTATTTACTAATCAATCAGGGTCCTGAATGGTACTCCATTTATTATGCCTAAGGTTGCTACGAAGGTTCAACCACATGGAATTTCCTGCGAGAGTTTATGAGAGCTCGGCAGACACCCCCTTTAGAAAAATCGCTGAGAATCAACGGAATAAAAATAGCAAATAAAAACGTAAGGAGTTATAGATAGGGCAGGGGAAAAAACCTGTTTTTTTTTCCCCTTTACTCGCACGGAAAGGTCAGCTGCAGTATTCTTCTTCTTCTTCACTGCAAAGCAAGCAGCGCGGTAGCTGAGAAGAAATCATACCGATCTCGATCAGCGATCTCAAAACTTTCCCTAAACTGTTCCCGATGATCCAGGGTGGGTCATAGGTTCATCATCGCTCCTGTACACCGTCGCACAACATACCATGAGATCGAAAGCCAATTCCAAATTCCTTTGTTCGAAGAATTTTCAATCCCAGAAGGCAAACAAACAGACTTGAAATGGTCCGATGGGAGTAGAAAGAAAGAAAAAAAAAATTTTTTTCTTTTCTTTCCCCTCCTTCTATTTTCCTTCTAGGCTTGCGAATTCCTCATGCTCAACCCCCAACTAAATTTTAAGATGGTCGGGGCTTCGATCACGGTTCTTCCTTCCATCCAGTCAGCGGGGTCATCCGCGGTGGGGCTCGGTGCAGAAAACCCACTTGGTTGAGATCTGATGTCTTTCCATCTAGGCACCATCGCACTCTAGTCGGGAACCCAAGATGCGTGTTGTCCACTCCCATCCCGTGGGATCGCTTATTCTAACCCTGATTGGGAATGAGCTCCATAGTGCTGACCGATAGATCGCGGCGCTACCCGAATCGAAGATGGGGAACAGCAAAGCCTAGATGGTTGGGATATGGATGGATGGGGAAGGGATGGGACGGATTTTAGTAATGCCACCACCAGTCACCACCCTCACACATACAGTTGCAAATCCCGTCGGGGATCCTTTCGCAGTTTAGGTAGTAGGAACTAGGTCGAAAGAGCAACATCCCGCACAGAGCCTATCATCCTCTAGGTATACTTACTCTATAGGTAGGATCCGTAGGACCATTCATGGGAAGAGACGGGTGAGACATCCAAAATTTCAAATCCTGAGATGGGGAAACTGAAAGACCACCCATCCATATCCACACCCTGTCTGCACACACACACACACACACACACACACACACACTTACGTGCATACTTGCAGGCGGCTTTTCCTAAGGCATCCTAGCAACTTGATTTAGGCAGCTGTGCATTCCGGCTTCCCTCCCGGTCTGTTATGGGTTCCCCCCTCCCCCCTCGTGTTCCCGAGTCACGACTCGTTGTCTGACTGTCTCAAGGGGGGGCTGAGTTGGCACTTTTCCATTCCAGGGGTTAAGTGAGATTTAGTATACCCATGCATGAACGATGATAGGATAACATGGGGACCTAGGCTGGGGCCCGATTAGCGAGGTTCCGTCCCATCTTGGGTTTTTCTGTAGCCCGTAATCGCACCAAAAAGCCACTAGATACCTTAAACTTAAACCCCATCCTACCCAATCGCATTCCAACGCCTCGATTGACACGAGGCGTAAGACTACACGTATGTACGTAGAACTGCAGATACGGCTCTAGTATGTAATAAGGGATGTGTCTGTATAGTAAGGTACATACAGGGTACTTTATACGTTGATACATAACTTTCGTACATACGGCGTACATGATTTTACCTGACGCAGGGTTAGTTACCTCTGATGCATAGTAGCGAGTGTATGTATGTATGCACGTATGCATGCATGCACAGAACAGGAATGTATACTATACTATACTTGCTTTACTTGCCTTGTTTGGATAGATCAAATTCGAGTTAAGCACTCTCATGCACATAGGGTTGAGACAAACGATTTGCAAACACTAACTACACCGATTTACCATGCAGACGGAGCCCGTACGTCATATTTGACTATTGCTGCTGTGTAACGGGCATATCACTCCTTCTGATGTATGCCCGATGATAAAAGACCAATGCTTGTCTGAGATCCTCCCTATGCATACTTAGGAGGGGCGTTCCTACATAGTAGCTATGCAGCGCCATGTTCCACAGCATGGGGATTATCTGGTCCTATCCAGACAAGGCTGACGTATGTAATACGATGAATGGAGACTGAGGGAGTATGTATGTATGTATGTATGTATGTATGTATGTATGTATGTATGTATGTATGTATGTATGTATGTATGTATGTATGTATGTATGTATGCGTGTGTACGTATCTAAGCAGTAAGCAACGTATTGCATACGGTGTATGGTCCAAGTACGGACTTACCTAGTAATAGCCACTGGCAGCGTACTCGATACGCAGCATGAGTTGACGGGCACGCGACTAGCAAAGGAGAGGCCCACAAAGCTACTACTAACAGAAATAGCATGCTATATTTCTGTGGGTATCTGAGACCGTACTATGGAGCAAGAGTGAGTTCGAGAAGATACAGACCCAAGATTGTTAGCTGGTTGCCTACTCCAGATGGAGAGAGGTAGAACCAAACAATGCTTCCGGATTTTTACTTGCGTTTCGTAGCGCTGTCACCGATCAGATCCCGATGCCCAAGCCATCGATCCACCTTTGGCTGTGTTTCCGATCGTAGATGAGATATTCTGACTAAAGTTTCCCGAGCAACCATGGTTCAGGGTTCGAGCAGCCAAACTCATCGTGTTATGCTCCTGACCGATTCTGATCAAAAAAAGGGACTTGGAGATGACAATCAGTACCTGAAATGGCTACAGCCTTGCTGTTCGATCCCAGAGATCGATAGTACTCCATACTTACATGGGATGGAGCATGCCCCCGTGAACTGTGGACTCGATAAGGAACAGGCCCCGATTCATCCAAGCATCGGCCCTTATCGCCGATCAATGGAAGAGAAGAATGACGTTGTATTCTGTAGAACGGCAATCTTGGCCCGCTTCGAGATCTGGTTCGGTGTCATCCGGACAAGTAAAAATACCGATGCTGCCGAGGATTGTGCAGCCAGCCGTGTCAGCTCTGGGGCATACCGAGTCACTAACCCATCTGTGTCATTTAGCACCCAAAAGCAAAGTGGGTTATGGAGAATGTCCTTCCGATCTGCACTGAAAGACCCAGTAGGCCTATTATATTTACGATCAGACAAAAGCTGAGGGAGAATGATACCTCTCGGCTGCCACAAACAAATTATACAGCCTGTGTTGTAATGGAAAAGAGGCAACCTTTTCCTCCTGGGTGTGGGAAGGCGACAGTTTGAGCGATTATATCAAAGGTCCTGTTCAAGATCCTCATGAAGCGTTCCAAAGATGATCTATCGATCATTCACTTGTAAGGCAATCCATGAGGCCACCACGGCAACTGCTCCGTGTCAAAATATGAGTTGTATGCACCAGCTGGCTCCAGTCCGCATATGGATTGCATCTTGCGGTAAGTCGATGCCTTCATGATCAGGAGTACCGACCGTCTGGATACAGTGGGTCTATGGTAAGACATGTTACTCAACCCATGTATGCGACTTACGCAGTATACTCAGTTGAGCTAGTATCTTGGTCCTTTGGAGGTGTATATTCGTCTCGACATTACGTACGAATATACGCATATATACGGTACGCAAATCTTGGGCGCCATGCATGATCCTCCACGGAAGTTCCGGGCGTACAAGATAAGGGCATGCAAATGAGGATCAGGTATTGTCCGCTAGTGTTAGTCAAATCAAGAACATTCTGGTTCAATTCAAATTAAAATATATTGAATAGCCACCAGCCTCCCCTCCCATGACGTAACCCCGATTCGTCCGATCGGTCGGGTCTCGGAGCACAGATGCAGTGGAAATGGCGCCCGAGATCCCGCCGGTGACACAGGGTTCTGTTGGGGTGGTGGCAATCGATTGGGCGTACTGTATCGGGCGCCGCCGGCGGCCGAGAAAACATATTAAAATTAACGGTATGGAGGCTAGGCCACCTAATCTGAGATTTTGATAGATGTGGTGGCATGATCGTGATCGAGACCCAGCCAATAGGAAGGAGGCTTCGGACGTGGGGACACGGCAAGTTGATTAATTCCAAATCGACCTTCGGAGGAGTTTTTACATGGTATGATTTCGCCAATATACTCCGTTTCCTGTGGGGACTTCGATAGTTCCCAACGGAAAAGTGTGTACAGTAACTCTTCAGGCTGACGAACAGTGAGGGCCAGGATACGAGCTGCAGGTGCAGTTTATTAAGCACCGTGGTGTAACCAAGAAGAGTGTAATGGTGTTCCAGACTTCCAGTAGAGGGGTAAGGAAGGTTCTTGGGATCAGTGACTACTAGTTTCGTGAACCCTTCCATTTATGGACTATTGAATGCTATCTGATTTAGCCTATCAATGAGATGGCCGTATTAATGTGTTAGAGTTTGCGAACACATGAGACACAATCTCCCGATTATTATGAATACTGGGCCTGCCCGGGGCGATTGTTACACCGAACTTCAAGGCCTTGAAAGCGGTAAGTATATGTGACAGGGGTGAATCGGCGGTGAGGGCTTGGAGGATAAGATCGATCGTGCCGCATACTGCGGTACATCTTGCCCCATGAACGATGATTATCAGCCACCGCCTGCTAAGTAGGTGCATCATCCCGAGGCATGGAAGCATTAAATGGAATGCTGATGGAAATTTCTGCTAGTGGCGGGAGCAATTGGCTCGCTGGTTGGCTTTCGAGAATCCCTGCAAGATGAGATGAGATGAGATGCAACTCGCCATGAGATCCGATCGGTTCGAGTTCGATAGTTCGGGGTAGTGCAAGTACCACATGATCGGACGGTTGCCCATCTGTAATTTTGTATGACGGTCCAATAGATGGATATTATTGCCAAGCAATTCGCACTAGGAACCTAAGTACTACCTAGACCCAGAAGTAGCTTGAGGTCTATCGTGCGTGCCTTCAGGTCATATTGACTTCGTACATGAGCCCCGCGCATCCAGAAAGGTGCCTAGCATGATGCAAACTCGAGCATTTCCGCGGCGGTTCTGGTCGCTTCTAGTGAATCACTCGCCCTGCTGCTTATTGGCTGCATGTCGGGCGGCGCCGACACATTACCTAAGCCATGTTTAAGCCGGATTTGGTAGTCGGTTTCCTGTCCCGCCATTCCACTAGGTACAGGGCCGAGGTTGGGTCATGGCATTAAGTCGGGATCGTGTTCAAGCTACGTGCTGTATGCAACATGTACGACATACTGACCGTATTCGAGAGAATATAGCTGTTACTGACAGCATTATACAATCAAGGATATGACCAATGCAGGCCCGCCATAGTTGCCAAGACCATGTCTGTTAAGTAACTACTAGTATAGCACATTAGTGGTGCTACCAGAAGGCGAAAGAAGCAATTCCTGAGGTTATCCATCTTGCCTGGCCCCTAGCCCCATCAATCGCCACAGTGGCATGGGCAGTGGTGGCCAAGAAAAAGTACAGGCTTCTAGATCCCGGGGAGTACGAAACCGATGTAATCGGGCACTATTGCCTCCCCCATCGCTTGCGCCTCAATAGTCCAGACCAAGGATCCGTGGGAAGGATTGCCCCCCTGGTTGGAACATGAAGAATCGGAACTTCCGAATGGTTGAACTCGCCTCCGACACCGGCTTGATGACCTAGCCGACGGGCTACACCGGAATCCAACCCTCTCCTCTCAGAACTTTTGTGGGGGGAGGGGTGCATGCGTGCATGGTCTGGATAGACAACTCAAGAATTCTGTCATTATGATTGTGGAAATATCAAAGAGGCCACGGGGGAAAGAAACTATGTTTACATGTAGTCATCACATGGAGGAAGTAGACTCTCTTCAATTCAACGACGGACATGAGTGCATGAACATCATATAGGCACATCTGGAGGTGATCACAATTCCCAGACAAGCAGTAGGACACTGGTAGAAAACGGGGGGTATAATTGTAAACCAGAGCAAAAAAGCAAGTACAATAACACCAGAGATAAGGGGTGCGTAAAAAAACTGAACAAAGGTCAGGTGCATACATGCCAGTTGCACAACGATGACAATCGAAGTACAGATTAAAGCCACCAGGATATGATGAGAGACAAAAGAAAAAGGGAAATGGAAAAGCGGGAAAAAAGGAAAAGAAAAGAAACAAGAGAGAGAAGAGAGAAAGAAAAAAAAGAAGAAAAAGGAAAACAGCAAAAGTCTATCCGGATGCCTTTTACCACAACGTGCAAGGGGTATGAAAAGGTAATCCCAGGGATAAATAGGACCAAATCAAATGAAGTCCACATGCTCGGAGCTTTTCGTGATCATCCAACCATCCGAAAGGAATACCTTGACCCTGAAGCAGATCAAATGAAGACCAAAATGAAACCAACATTAGGTAATGATCAAAAGTGGAAACAGGACTCAAAACGCCTGACACTTCTAATCCCAGGCCGTTTCCAACGCCACATAAATGAACAGGTTAACATGTTAATGGCTATTCGGTGATGCGGAGTCAAGGGCAGTCTTGGGTTTTAAGTTTGAACCCAAAGACGATGCTTTGTTCGCTCCCATTTTGCGTGTTAATTTTGCATAGTGCAAGCCACAGGCATTGCACAAAGTCCGGGCACCATCGGGCCCACGGCGCCATTCCGGTGTTTCGGCTCGGTTGCAGCTGTGGCAACGACCGGGAGGGGCAGCTTTCTGTAGAAATGCCGCTGTTAGCGATGGCAAAGTAGAAGTGGGTATACTTGTGGAAAGGTTGGGAGGCGAGGGGGGAAAAGGGAAATGGAAGAAATAATATCCATGTCAGACGTACCCCTCGTCGCTTTTTCGAATCTGCGCCGGCAAACCCGCCACTGCCCTTATATTCCTCCTGGTACATCGCCATGTGCACATCGTCATGTACCCCACCGGCTTTGAAGGCCTTTCTTTGTGCCATCTGCTCTGCTAAGGCATGCTCCTGGTTTAGGACAGCTGTTCGTATACGCATCAACGCATCCTGATTACGACGCTGCAGGCTGAGCATCTCCTCAACTTCATGTAGTGAGGGCAAAGAACCCAATACAGGGCCAGAACGCTGGGTTTGGTGCGCCCTTGCCGCATAAATCCTTGAGAAATCCGCAGTTCTTACGCTTATTTCGGCAATCTAGTATGGTTAGCGATTTGAAAGCGCAGATCAGACGACCAATTGGAATTCAGATGGCGATCCACTTAGTCTCTTGGTGAAAAAGAAAACACACATACCTCATTTAGGGGGGTCTCCACATCAAAAATATCCAGGTGACGTTTGACAGAATCGCTCTGGGGCTGTCCCGCAATGGTAGGCCGGGTTGCGAGACCTCCTTTCATTTCGTCCAGACGAGCAGTTTCCGGGACACCGGGCTTCCACGATTGCCCCATATAGGGTCGAGCGTCATAAGCAGCAGAGGGATATGCTGGCGCATTTTGTGGGGGTTGTGACTGAAATGGAAACGGTTGCGAAAATGCGCCATAACCATTGGGTGAGGCCACACTACCGGCGGAGGGAGGCGCGCTGTACTCGTAGCCGGAACCAAGCTGGGAGCCAGAAATCGAAGTATTGCCAGTGTTTGTACTCTGAGTAGGCGACTTTCCGGAACTAAGCGATTGTAACGACGCGTTTCTCGAGTCTTGGGTGTTAATCGATGTCAAGCTTGACCTTGAGGCTTCTGCTTGCAGTTGAGGCTGGTGGGAAAACGCCGACTCCCGCATGAAGGAACCAGTCGATGCTCCATTCGAAAAAGGATTCGGAGGCCCTGGAGGCCCGTCGGTGCCTGACCGTCCGACTATGTTGGAAGGTAGGGAATGAGGCGGTACGTGATGAGCTTGTTGTGGAGGGGCTGGGGTGGGTGCAGGATATGGTAGGTGGTTGTCATTCCCTAGGGCCTCATGGATTGACGGAAGTGATTGCCTCTGAGGCTGTGGCTGCTGCTTCTCCTTCTCCTCCTCAAGTGCGCGTCGCGAATCCGGGGGCGATATATAGCCAACCTGCAAAGGAACCGCGCCAGTCGATGCTGAGTAGGAAAGAGGCAAAGGTTGGCCCGGATACATGGTTGTTGGGCTCATAAGTGGTGTTGGGGAGGATGTAGATGCTGTAGCAATAGCGGGGTGCTTGGGAGCGTATCCAGGTCCGTCTTTACCAAGGAATCCGAGGGCTGGTAGATGTTCCCTAAGCGGACAAAAAAGAGTCATTAGCACGTTCGCCTTCAATGGGCTCTTGCGTCCATTTTGCGACAAGCCACACAGGGTAGAAGACATACCTGTGTCTGTGCTCAGCCTCTAACGACCCCATCACGCCAGCAGTTTAATTCAAGAGTTATTAGAAAACTACTTTCAATCTCATGCAATGCCAATCGCTACCGTCGGTACTACCTCGATGAAATGCGAGATCGCACTGTGATAAAAAGTCGATCGAGTGTTCACGGTAATAGCGGCGAAGTACAGAGACACTCGAAGGCGAGAAGGACAACCGTGCGGAGTACTGACACGCGTTACCGCTCCTGGTGTTCGCCCACTTTCTTTCCCCCAAAATACCCGGTTTTATAGGATCTCCCGGTGACTAGGAAAACCCGGAGGAAAATCCGTGCCACTTCTTCCGTCACCCAAGATTGTCTGGGGTGGTGGCGGTTGTGGGGATAGGAAACGATGATATCGGGCGAGATGCGAACGAGAGATTCGGCTGGATCGGCCAAGAAAACAATAAGCGGCGGAAGGCGGCGACTCGCGGACAAGACAATATTCGGAAAGTGCCCCGGGCGGACTGGTGGCGTTCGAAGGTCAGAAGGTCTGAAGGTCGATGCGATCGCGATTAGAATGCCCGCAATTGTTGGGGAGGGTGCTCTTGTAGAGGGCGACCAAAGGAGTACGGCACGCACCCGCAGCGCGCAAGCGAACAGGTCAAATCGGAACGGTCCTTCTAGCGCTCTGAATAACCATCTGCCTCAGGTCAAACCTTGCACTGGGAGCCAAAGTAGCCGGATTAGCAGTCAGAAATTTGTGCCGAATTCCCTCGAAGATAGATTTGACAATGTTTGAGTTCGCGGGAGCGGCGGAGGCGCAGTGAACGCAAGGGATAGTGAAGATGAATGCGTCGCGTGGGAAGGGAGATGTTGGTTGGCCCTCTTCGCTTCCTTTCCGTCTCTCTTCAAGACCCTTTCTTCCTTTAGCGACCCCAACGAAGAGCAACCGAAATGGACGCGAAATCAAAGTCGGCAAAGTGAAGGGATCAAAAAGGGAAAGAGAAGGGAGGGATGAAAGGAAAGAAAAAAGTCGTCAAGCGTGTATGCGTCGTAGGAAGAGACGATCTCTTCAAGACATTCAGAGGGAAAGGAAGTTGGAGATGGTGGAAGTAAAATGTCAAGGGGAGGGGGGGAAGAAGTGGGTTCGAAAAAAAAAATAAATAGAATAAAATAATAAAAGGGAAAGGGAAAAGGCAATGGGATCGAGGATGTCTCGGGCAGAGGAAAGGAGAATCTGACTTCTTCCTCTTGATTGGAATGCAAGAATTTAGAGGGGAAAGGATGCAGGGAAAGGCGAGTAAATACCTTAGTAGGAGGAGTGGGTAAGTAGTAGTTGGTTGCGCCAGCAGGGTAGGTAGGACCATAAGAGGAAGAACAACAATGGAGAAGGAGCAGCACCCGCAGAAGATTATAATAGTTATAATGCCTACAAATATAAAGAGAATTATAATTATACTTAGCCCACTAAGTCAACACCCAGGCCCGCACACACACGAGATATGGGAGGATCCAAACAGGAGCTACTAAAACTACGTCGGCCCAGGACAGATGAGCTCAGACCTGGAAAATTAGAGAGACAGGCAGGCGGAGCCAGAACGGACTATGAGATCGTCGAATCATACCGGCGGTCGTGACCACTTTAAAGTTACGGCGAATTACAGAAGCTTTACGGCTGCGAACTGCGGATCTTCGACGAAGTGTGGAGTGGGTTGGGATCATATTGGCGATGTGCGGATATCTGGGTGGGGAGCGATGGAGCCTTACCAGGGGGGTGTCCCTGGCCCCGAGAATTTCTTCTTTATCTTTTTCTTTTTTCCTTTTTGCTGAGGAAAAAAAAAATAAAATGAAAACAAAAAAAAAAATTAAAAATTAAAAAATTAAAAAAATTAAAATCGGAGTGAATTATACCCCCCCTCCTCCTCCCCAATACAGGTTCCCACTTTTCCTTACTTCGTATATACAAATACATAGTTTACGAAATTCTGTACACAATACGTATTTCAACTTGTTTACTGCACAGAAGCCGCTGCTTCCCCATCCCACATTCTCTCGTCAATGATATACAGATGAGGTATTCTCCCTTGCCATCGCTGTTGCTTCGGACTCGAACAGACCTTTGTTGTCGGGAAGATAACCCATCATACAACATGAATTGGGTCTCCAACGGTCGCTATCCAGAGTTTCTAATACTGGCCAGAGATCACTCGCTGATATCTACTCCATATGTAGGTTGAGAACACTTCCTGAAGGCCAGATACAGTACAAAGTAATGACAAGAAACTTACATAAGAGGGATGCTGGTATGGAAGATATATGGGGTTCGGAGGTTGAGCAGGGGAAGAGGGGAGAGTTAGCCCTTCGCGGAGGGGATCAGAGGAAAAATTATTAATATCGCGGGAAATGGCCGTCGAATCAATAGGATACTAGTACGAAGTAAGTATCATCGAGATCCATAGATCGCACGCTATACAAATTAGGGGAACGGTCAGCGGACTTAAATTATTATTTGGTTTTTTTTTTTTTTTTTTTTTTTTTTTTTCTTTAAAAAAAAAGAAACGGGAATTCTAAGGAACACAAACTACGGAGTACCTATTAGAGAAGATGGGGAAGTTAACAGTCATGACAATTTACCTTCAACTATCAACTTACGGCAGGTACATTGGACCAAAGTCTTCAGTCCATAAGTAACTTGGTACTTTAAAAACCGCAACGGAAATCCCATACTCTCAAAAGCTGGCAAGTTAACACTATTAGAGCATTGCTCGAATACTGATTCAGAATTCCTCCGACACTACCCCTGATGGCGCATGTACCTCAAATAATATTTTAGGTTGGAGGGCACAAGATCTCAGATTAATCGCCTTAGCCATGACAATGGAGGTGCCATTCATTGTGTTATCGCATTCTAGCGCTTGTCCCTCTTATAAATGGATATCGTTGTCTTGCCTCCTATGTCCATTCCATCCCTCGTCCTCAGTAAAGTTGTCACCTGACATTCCTTTTGTCTCTTGATTTGGTCCCAACGCGACCCGCGACTCAGTATGGGGATCGTTGTTTTTGTAACTACTCCTCCATCGGAAAGTAATGGTATATGACTGAATGGAGAAGAAGCTGGTAGGAAATTGGACGCGCTCCGGATGGTCGGGCTCAAAGGTAGTTAAGTACTAAGGGTACTCATGTACTCCACTTCCAGTGGTAGGAGAGCTTGTTTCCTTCCAACTCTTTTCTTTTTTCAATCTCCTCAAATTTGCGATCCATGGCGAACCGCCAAGTAAGGCGCCCACATTAGCAGTGACTCAAGTTTATGGTTATTGATAAGATCTAATAAGATCCCAATTTACAAGCGTGAGATGCGGGTGACCATTTCCTTGTAGTTCAACAGATATTAGTAACCTCTGAAGATCCCGGCAATGCTCGCAGAACAGCTCATATCCAACCAGCATCGGATTGACGGATTTACCGTCTCCGTTGTTTCATTCGATGAGCCGAATAGGATAGAGCAGAATCGAGTACGTGGGAAAGGTCAAGACAGGACTGGAATAATATAGGTAGGTGTGCGTATATGGGTTACTAATATTGGAAGGAACTGTCATTCTACATAGGCTTTGGCCTCCTAAGCTGAGATCTGGGAGCAATTTCTAGTCAACTAACTGAATCGCATACTCGCAAGACGCATAAACACACACACTGACACATATGCCCATAACCGGCTGCAGCTAGCCCAAAAAATGCACCGTTGGATCGCAACTGGCGGAGATCTAGCCAGTCACAATGCAGGGCAGTACAGCCACCCAAAACCTAGCTGCAGCCGTGGCCAGATTCCCTCCCGCAAGGAATGAATCTTTACTACCCCTGACCCTCCCTCTCCAATGCTTGTGATCTGAGATATTCTTCCCTGCGTAAAATATAGTATACAAAATCAATAAATAAGTAAAATGTTATCCAAAAAGACTGGGGCATAACGGAGAATGAGACAATAACCCTGGTAAAGTAAAGCAAATAAAAAAGCGAGAAGAGTGAGAGGATGAAAAGGGAAAAGGCTGGGTAAGCAGGTATACTGCTCCGTATTTTACCCGTGCCTGCGTGGTTTGTTCCATGGTACAGTACAACGCTCCCCGCTTTCCCTTGCTCGAGATCTCGGGCATAGCCGTTCGTGGGTGGCACCATCGTCATCATTCCCTCTCTAGCTTTCTTAAAACATCTCCCCTCCATCTTTTTTGACTCACCCTTTCCTCTCTTCTCAATTTCCTTCGACAAAGATAGATGTGCGTAACCGCACACATATATATAATAGATGCAATTCTTACTCCAATTACCAAATCTAGTCGTGGTTGGATTATCACCCATGCATTTATTGTTCTTACCTTTATTAATGATGGGTCTAAAGTCAAACTAGCGTGAGAATGTTGGCAATAGCAGTAGACTATTGAATATGGTGGAACCAGAGAACATCCTTTAGGGCGTCAAGGGTTGGGGTAAACCCGTATAACGGTGCGTTGGAACTTGGAAGAGTCTAGTGGACACTTGGCCTTCGAAGTTACTTACTCCATAGAGGACGGATGCACACACATTCCGATCGATCGATCGCTTACCCAGATACGTAGCTGCAACAAGTGGTACTAGTAGGGGAGGGGTGGCACTAACAGTAAATTGACCACACCACAAACCACACACTGTACGGAGTGCATGCGCTGTTATCAATAGCCTTCCTTGGATCGGACGATTTCCCCGAAAAGATATCGTGTCGTATGCGGCCGTCTCATTGACCCCCACCAAATTAGGACACGTTCCTCGACGCCGGACCCAAGCATATGATGGCCAACAAATCTCCATGGACCTAGCTCGGTTCCATTTAAACCGTACAATAATATTGTACTGGAATCGTGGTTTGATTATTTGCCAACCATAGGGGTTGAAAAGGTAGCCATTTCCATGATTACCTGTTCAACAGTGGCATGCACGTTGCGGGCCTTTGGAGGACGATCCATCTCCGAGCCGAGATCTAGTAGGCCACATGATTGGAGATGACCAACGAACGGGCGCGTTATTTATCATACAGGCTCCAGATCGACGCCAATCGCCAATATCGCCAATGATGGATGTCAACACATGGGCCTGCTAGTTAAGATATTGACGTAACCAACGATTCTAGTGTGTCACCAACTCAATCATATATATGTCTTTCTATAATTTCATTATAGCAGTCTTTCTATTATGTCTAATTTATATATGATATTATCTTTGGGGTCCTTCCCTTTCTAGTCATGAGGTTTTTTTAGTTTTCAAGGTCGCCCACAGGGACCACGCGGACCACAGTGCCAATACGACTTTTATTAAAGGACGATACTTAGTACGAGTATGTCTTGCCTACTCACAGGAACCACATCTTGGATGCACACAAGAGCTTGCTGCAGAGGGCAAGCTTTGAACGCTAACCTCTTTTGGCTGCATGCACAATTTTTAGTATCATGAATGATTTATCGTATAGAGTCCGAGCTACTAGGAAATGAGCAGCAGGATGCTCTCCACCCGATACGCAGTACGCGCATACTTCAGTATCTACTCAGGAAAGTACGGCACATAAAGATTGCCTCCTTCTATCCTACTCTGGCAGGCGTGTTGACACCAGTCTGATGGAGCAAAGCCATTGTACATCATCTCCGTGTCAAATCGATGTGATCGTCCAAATGTCTGGGGAGAATGTGGTCGCTACCATTATTTCTGGTCAAATCCATAAGTAGCTTGAACACCACCGATGCGATCTGTTGCTCCAACGGCTCGTCATGCCAGCATGGCTCTTAACAGTTAGCACCCTGAAACCAAGCCTCTGCCCCTCAAGTTTATCGCACAGGTACTCCGTATGTTTCGATCGTTACGGGGTTTAGGTCGTACTTGAGTATTTACCTGGTAATGCATGTCGAATACGTATCATGGACGATTGAAGGAGAAAAAGAGCGACCGATATGCAGCTACGAGTCAGACAATGATTGAAACATTAATATAAAATGTGGAAATCTCCCTGACTCTCGATTCCTCCCATCATCCCATGACACTGCAGACCGAAGTGTATCCGGAAGCCCTCGGCCCCTGTAAGGAAGCAGCCACGCTCATCCACCGGCGCTCCGTGGAGATTTTTAATCTGCAGGCCTTGCAGACCCCCCCCCCCCCCCCCCCTTCCCCTCATTCTGAAGTGGACGGTGCTTTGTACCGACGCAACGGGCTCTAGAGGCTTGCTCGTCCAGCTATGAACCACGTCGCTTTGACACGCTATGAGCAGATTGCCGGTTCATCGTATTCCCCGCGGAGCTGCAAGTTTTCAAGACCGCCAAAGTAGGTACGCAATCCAGATGGGTTTAGTGTCATCGAACTTTTACTCTACCTAGTACCTACCGCTCTAGAGGCTAGGAAGTGGATTTAATCTGCGAATTGTATCTATCCAGTATCTACGTCAGGCTAGGGGAAGCTGAACTGACTTCCAGCAGATGGCGCTAAAAATATTCCTTGAGGGATCAACTGGAACCGTACGATCTTTACCGGAATTGGCAAGGCTACGGTAACTACTTCCGCCAGGTGAAGCGCATGGCGTCGGAGATCCCTGGAGGGAAAGGATTGGAAGTCTTCTCTGATTAACCTGTTCCATCGATAGCTGACATGTGATGTTGGGCGAGGGCCATGACCTCATCCCACAGGCATACTGCTAATCTTCCGTGTCAATCCCTATGGAGGCCTCTCTTCCGCATTTATTTTCCCTACGAGAATTTCGCCCGGGTTCAGCAGATCAAGGAATCCAATCAATCCTATGACGCCAGGCTTCGTTTGACTCGGTACTTTTTTGTCATACTGTTACCGGTGCACAGACAGGGCGGCAGCAGTGAAAAAATGGATCTAACGGTCGCCCAGAAAATGATTATCCAATCAGGCACCCTTGTAACAATTCTAGGTAGTACGTTTCCCATCTTACCCCTACAGATAATCTACCTCTACCTATTGCATCTGTTTCACCTCATCCCATGTTTTCATACTTGTGTCTTCACCCCACGGATTTGGGGCGAACCATGGTTATGTTCCTCTCAGGATGACTAATTTATATCTATCAACTGCACCCGCCAGGGAAGGTTCTCCGTTCCCAAATTTCACCTACGTTTGGGCTCGATGTTGTGGGACATCATTCGCCTGCAAGTCGAGTGGACTCCGCTCTAGATTCTTGAGTGTGAGGAATTCTGTGGCCTGGGGCTCTGGCTAGATACCTAATAAGGACTAGCTCAGTCGGGAAATCTTTGCACTCGCGATGTCAAGTCGTTCAGCCAACATTGATTGGATGGTGCAGGTGCTTTGGCCAACAATCTTATATTGGCAGTGCAATAGTCCACAACTGCTTAACCGGTTTCGATGATAGTGACAACCTGCGTACCGACAACCGGCAAGGAGACACCATCTCCAGCCCCTCTACGCTAACCTGGGAGGTAACCGTACCACACCGTCTACCGCCCCCCAGAGACGGCGTTGGCTCTGGGTGAGGAGCCCCCATTTATCAAAGGCTTTCAGGCAATGTGTTTACAATTCGGAGACAAGGTGACTATATCACTAACAAAGTGTGAGCTCGGCGGTAATTCAAAGCACCTGGTCATTGGCAATAGACCCAGTACTCGAAGGGGTCTCTAAATTTGACCATTAACAAGTTTGGGATGTGTGGGACCTAACAATATGAGAACCAGCAGGATAAAACGATCTGCGGGTGATTGCTATTATCATAAGTCAAAATAAGTGTTTTTCGGATACCAGCCGATGCCAGTGCTCCTGGGAAGCAACAGTGGGGGGACTTGAACCCAATCTGTCTCCAGAGTCCAGAACATCTGCGCAATATGCCGTCTACTGGTTCAACATCTGATGCCCCCTTATCTCATACGAGAGCCTCAGAAAAAGCTCCTATGGTGACCGCTATTTCGGCAAATATTCATTTGGCACTCGCCTTGAAGGTCTTTGATCAGCGGGGACATGTTTGTCTACCCACAGCTCACCAATAATATGTTTGCAATGAACTTTCTATTCTCCATATACGCGATTACAGTGAGACTAGACCACATTCAATCTCGCTTTCGGTGGCATAGCCTTCTGCTTTTCTAACCATCGTAATGCCATTGTCGTCATGTGAAGACCCGTTCGTGTCACCACATCTGGACAGGGAAGCGGGAGGAATGCCCAAGTGTCAGATGAGCCAACTGAAGCATTCGAGCAGAGATATTCCCACTATCTTTGTGTTGAGGTTCTCCTTAGTCGCCCTGCTGCGGCTTTTCCAACCAACACGCAGGGGTTTCCTAGAACGCAAGGGCCGTGGTCGAATGACTTACGGGATACACCCTTGTTCCTTCACGCCCACCTTCTCCGTGTCCCCTATCCTTGAACCAAGGTGTGTAATCAAGTATGCCTCCTGGGACTCTACGACACAGAAGGGGGTCCGGATTGCCGCGGCTATGGAGCCAGATGGGCAGTGTGGAGTCTTATATACAGCCAACCAACGAACAGGCATCTCGGCGTTGTAGGCGTATTGTCAGTTTGTCACAGCGCACCTTCCGCATTAGGAGTTTCGCCCAGGACATCCAGGGCAGCAGGAACAGCAACACGATGGAGTTGGGAAATGGGGGGCCGGAAAGCGGATAATGGGATCGACAGCGCCAAAAGGGATGGTTTAAGGACCGTTGCGACCGTTGGCTCGCAGTCGCGCCTCGCTAACGTCTTCGCCGACACCCCTCTATCAAAATCAGGATAAGTACAGATAATGGATACCGGCATTGAGGATAAGGTGGGACCGGGTCCTATGATCGGTCAATGATGATCGAATCATCATCCCAACCAGAGAGGAAGGGAGTGACAACGCTTCAACCATTATGGCAAGAGCCTAAAATGAGAGTGATCGGATCCTCTTCAACAGGCGCCTGCTTATTGGTTCAAACGCTGAGGGTTGAGTCCGGTCTGATTGTGATGCTCCCACTATTGCCTGCCACCCACTTCGCCATCTGAGGCTGGACGTTGACGTTGCAACAGTGAAGCCGGCCCCAAAACCATACACATCCGTGCAGAGGACTTTTTTTCATGATTCTGTCCATCTTGGCTTGTATTCGCTGGTGCCTAGTCAACAAGCTTTTATCGGAGGAATGTCCATCTAGAGCCAGATATACGGGAGTACTGGCAGGCGTAATTGACAGTAAGATTACTAAGACGGCCTAGGTATCGGATAACCCGATCTGCTAGCTGCAGGCTACTCCTGCACCGCCCTTTGATTGACATGGCCTTTGTTGTTTGTGTTGTTGTGCATGGTATGGGCCGATGTCCCCATGAGCCCAAAAGACTGGTACCGGGCAAAGCGAAGCAAAAGGGAGGGCAGGAAAATCTCCAGGACCAACGGCAGTGGATCCGTCCCGGTAAACTCTCCGACGACTTATCCCAAACCAGCAAGTTGACAGCTGGGGTTTCGTCCAAAACGGTTAAACCCGATGGCTCGTCTCTGGACCAAGACCTGGGTTTCCTGCAGGCCGACCGATTGGGAGCGCATTTGGTGCCGCTAACGGCCTCCACCCCCCATCCCAAGTGTCCCGTATCGAGCCAGAATCAGATCTCTCCTTTACAGACGGAGTGCTTGCTGTTCCGGGTACCTTGTACGTCGTCTGCGTATGAAAGAAATAGGTAGGTACCAACCTACACAGTACAGGGCGCGCATTGACCCATGGTGAAACACCGAAGAGATTTCTCACCAGTTCAGAGTTTTCTCGTTCACTTGCCTTTCTCATGCCTCGAAACAGATCTTCCCTCCAGGTACACAGTAGGTAGGTATTAGGTACGGAGTACTAGGTAGAGAGAGTATTGACTACGGTATTTCAGGTATCGTTGCCGAGGATAGTAGCTCGGCCGCCTCCTTCCAAGTAAGGAGGCAAAGGAATCGGCCGGCCCACTCGGTGTTCATTCCTCGTTCTTCATTCCTTCAGCTGCCCCCTGGAGGACACGTGAAGTGGACCATTCTTTATCGGCTCCATTCATTCTCCCGTCTTTGGCGTACCAAGATTCGACTGGAGAAACCCTGTCCGAGATGACGAATCGACCTATGCCCTGTCAATCATCTGCCTCCTTACAGCTAGGGTATGTCCCACCCGTCTGTGGCTGTATGCATGGTTGACAGGAGAAGTACGAGCAGGAAAAAGAGAGTGGAGGACTGGCAGCCACTGAGGATCACCGCTTCGGGCTGGATGTGTGCAGGGCTCAATGAGGTAGGAGACTACTATACGGAGTAATATTGTCTGTCACCTTGGAGTTCAGGAAGAAGACAAGACTACAATAATATGTGTCATGGTCTAATGGTCTCGGAGAGCACTTCCCGCCTTCTCGAAATTTTCGCCCTTTTTTTTTTCGCCCTTGTCGCCTCATCTTGCCCCGGCCGCAAGACGGATCTACTTCGGCCCTCATGCATTCCCCGAAGTGAGTCGTAAGCAAATCCCGAAAGTCGATTGACAGATCTATAGAGGATAGCTAATAGCTAGGTATTACCTAGCTATTTCCTATCGAGCAGCTGCTTTTTCGGGATTGTCACCAACGAGGCGGTCGAGCGATCCACCAGGCGCATTTCCTTGAAAGGGGCCGAAATGACCATCTCATGAATCATGTAGCGGCCCTGCCCAGCAGACTATGGATAGACTATGGATAGACCATACTGAGTACTGAGTAGGTACTATTATTGCACGATCGGGGTGGTGTAGATGCAGCATCCAAAGTGGAAAGGTGCGGGTTCGGAGGCCGCGGCACGCAGAAACTGCCTTTTCCAGGCCGTTGAACGTTGGCTTTCCCCACTGTATCTACGGACCCGGCTGTGGTGTGATCCACCCCCTCTGGTGGTCAGGACTGACGGATTATGGGGGACGCATCAACGCCAATCCGGAGGTTAAGCCTGCATGGCTGCAAAAGTACGCGATCCTAGTGAGGGAATCATGTTTATCTCGATGACCAGGCGATATTATTGGGTTCTGCGTGAGGGAGGGAAGAAGGCGCGGTTCTCCAAGGCCACCGGTCACCTCTCCAAATTTTCCAACCGAGACGAAAATCGAGAAAAAAGAAAAGAAAAAATCAGGAGTGCCCCAATCCTCATCCAGGCGCAGTAGCGCCGTTCCCGGTAGAAGGGATCTGATTGATGGGTTCAAGGTCATGACTTGACTTACTGAGCTACGACTTAGTTACTGACTACTAGGCTACTAGCTCCCAGTTCCTCCAAATTCTCCGCGCCAAAACCTCCGTCCCGTCCGCCTGGAAGCTGCAATAACCTCATCTCTGGGCCCCGTCGAATTTACCCGGCAAACAATGCTGGGTAGTGGGTACAGTGAGTGGACTGGATTCCGGCACCTCTTGTCATTTTTCCAGAAGAGGGGAGTACCTAGGCTGAGAGGACGAAGAAAAGGGGGGATTCCCGAAGATTTTCCCCTCCAGGTGGTTCTTGACTTCATCATAACGGTCGTTGATCGGCCCGCCGTGGCTACCATGCCGACTCTGCCAGCTCTGGGCAGTGAAAGTGTCCATCGCGTAGACTTGGGTTTAGCGTCGCCTATCGACCATCGCCATCGGCGGGTTAATCTGCGCGGATCTTGGGTGGTTGGGGCTAAGATATATGAGCTCCGGAGTCTATCAATGGTGCTAACGAGCAGGCCACGGAGATGACAACCGGAAGGGTATTAGCACCTGGCTGGGAAATGAATCGCCGTTGGCTGTCCGTCTCCATATTATAGTAGACCAACGTCATTGCTTGGCTCTGAAGAGTCAGCACGTTGAGCCTTGGGCACTCCCACACCGAAGTCATCCCGATGCCCTACTGTCGACCCTCTGGACCCTATAATGAAGGGCATTATGATCCTTGGTCCCGACAGCGTGGTGGTGAGCATGCTGAAGGCTCGGATATCCACCTTTTCCCTTTTTGAAGGCAGCTATATTTACCACGCCGTATATTAATTTGCGAGTCATGGGGCTTACAAATCAACCCGCAAAAGGGGGTGCTACATTCACCAGCATCCAAAGGCCAAGACCAGATGAAGAAAATCATCACGACCAGAAGATTGCATTATGAGCCGGTGGATGTTTTTGAGAACAGGTATCCAGCTGCCAGGCCAAACGGGCTCCTCAAAGCCCATCGAAAAAGACCAAGTCATATCAACGTAGACCACAGCGCCACAGCGCAATATCGGACGCGGCCAATGCGAATATAGGCTACCTACCATGTGTTATTGCCTATCTATCGATCGGTCCATCATGTGAACAAGTAAGCATAAATTAATTACCTGCCTACTTCTGATCGAACCTCCGATGCTAACCCAACCCAATGCGTACTGTGGTGAAACCCCACTAAACACTAACGACACGATGTAACCTGATCCCGATCGATCATGCCAGCAGCCATATGGCTCTGAGATAGGACTTCCGATCGGGTCAGATTATAGTAGCTTCCTTATAGCCTTATATTGACTGCTGACCGATATGCTTTGGGGTGGTTATTATCGGTGGTTGTTCCCTTGTCAGATAGGCGCCTTAGCTGTATGGCATATGGTATTTATGGTCGCGTTTTGTAAGCTTGTACTCTGTATTGAGTATTCACTTGAAATGGCGTTGCCCGCTGATCCGCTCCAGCGACGATGCTTTACTTTGCCACCAACCAAGGTACTGGTACCTAGATACATGGTGTGAAGGCGGGAAGTACAGTAGTCGATGCATGGGGATCACTGCATCCGCTGACCGATTCAGAGCTTCGCTTCTGTATGGAGGCTGTATGGTTGTATGTATGTTCCAGAAGTACTGTACATGGTTTCGGCCGTTACGTCTTTTCTCCTGCAGCATTCATTCACACCTGATGTCGACCAGGCATTAGTGAGGTGAGAATGCTACATGGGAGTAGACTTGCTTGTCGAGGATTATCCAGATGGAATATTCATGCAACCAAATCAAGAATCTAGATAGCCTTAGGAACAGCCTGCCTTTCTCTCCTAACCCCCCTCCCTCTCTCTCTCTCTCACACATATCCATCTACATATATATATCATCACAACCCAACAACACCACAACCACAACCACATCTATAACTACACTATACTTCTACCCAAAATACTATTTTGGATAATACACAATAATATCCATACAAAACCCCCAGATTTGCAATACAACAACAACAACCCCTACACAATAAAACCAAACCAAACCAAACCAAACCAAATAAATAAATTTCCATCTCACCCGACCCAACCCAGCCCAGGCCAGCCCAACCCAGTCCGGATCCAAATCTCAACACGTGGATAAGTAAACAAAAAAAGGAACAAAACCACGGATACACCCGGCTTAGGGGAAATCTAGAACTAGATACTACGGAGTACGGAGTACTCGCTAATTACCTACCTACGGACCTACCTTACCTGAAGAAGAGAATAATGACATGACAAGTGACAGAAAACAGTAGTTAGATCTTGGGTGGGAATAAGATTAGCTTCTTCTTTTTTATTTCTTTTCTCCTATTCTCTTTTTTCCTATGTATCTGTCTAATATGTACGAATCTTTTTTTTTCTTCTTTAATTTTATTAAATCGTAGTTATTATTATTATTATATTATTAAGATTTGTATAATCCAGTCTACTAGTTAGTAAGTAAATACACGATTCCCACTCATCAAAGCGGGAAAAAAGCAGCAGAACTTATATTTAGAAATGTCAATAGAAATTAAAAAAGATGGACGGTAAGTCCGGCCGGCCGGCAACAAACAGTTAACTACCTACGAAAGATCGAATCGAATCTGCAGAGAGGGGCGCGCGCGGCGGGAGGGGAAGGGGGGGGGGGGGGAGGGGGGCAAAAAAATGCCACTTTACTAAAAGCAGGGCCGGCGCGGCCATCCATCCAGGCCAGGGAAATAAAATAAGCAAGATCCCGCAAACGAGGTCCCCGAGATGCGAATGGGATGGGATGATGGGGCCGGGAGAAATGAGAGTAGTACGTACTAGTCAAAAACGAAAAAAGATCAAGGTATATACTTAGGTGTTTGTTCTATGGAGTAGGTAGGGCAAAATTTAATTAATTGATTAATTAATTATTTAGTAAATATTTCTTAGATAAAAAAAAAAGGGAAAAAGAAGGAAGGAAAGGAAGAAAGGAATGAATGAATGAATGGGCCTACCTACGCCACCGGAATGGCATGGCAGCTACGGAGTACCTACCTAGCCATGGATGGTCAATGACAACCTGGGTTAATTTGATTACAACGATCGCGATCGGCAACCTTTCAATCAAAGGAACCGCGATAGATTAGGTGTCCCGTCATTCGAAATCTGTTCTATTTTTTTTTTATTAATTCGTATCCATCTCACCTTGGTGCCCTGTTCCCACTCTATCCATTAGATGGATCATGGGTCGGGTTTGGCAGGGACCCGGCTAAGATGTTCTGGAATGTTCAAAGTTCCTATCGCGGGCCCTTGGGTTCAGGTCTTGTTCCATGGTTGTCTTTCTGCAATCAGGTAATTTTTACCGAGTGATTTTATTTTGAATTGCTCTGCACTTGGCTTTCTGGATCAACCACCTCGTTTAGATAGATGGAACCGGTGGTGGGCGTTTCCCTGGATGAATCCTCAATGTTTTCTTTTTTTTTTTTCTTTCGTATATCTGGGTCCCAGTCGGCATGATTCGCCCTGGTTGAGGATGACGGCGTTGGAGAAGGAAAGAGAATCGACCGCCGAAGGACCCCTGGCTGGCCTATCCGGAAGGGGAAAGGATATGACAGGTCCTCCAGCCATGACAGCCACGGGGGAGGGGAAAAGTCCCATCGACGTCAAATCGTGGATCCGCTGCCATTGGTTAACCCATTCTGGTAGGTAGGTAGGTAGGTTAGGGAACAAGACCAGGGGAATTCTATTTCCCGGGCCTCTTCTTGTTATTTTCTATTTTTCGTCATCTGTAGTACAGCCGGGGACTTGGTATGGGTCGTATGATAGTCTGTCCCCGATGGTGGTCCGGATAGACACCCTCGGACACTCACCGTGATGCTGTCGGCGAGGACAATGTCCCCCCTGAGACTTCCCCTGGGAATTAGGTCGGGGAGGTGTGTCTTTTCTTTCTGTGAGGTCTGTGTCTTGGCTGTCGGCTTGGCTGGAGACGGTGATGGACGAGCGTGTGCCTCCTAAGCACATAGACCGTCACTGCAACCAATCATGGATTGGCCGTCTCGCAGAGTTCGTCATACAAACCTGTATTTCTTGATTTGTAATGCAGGATGCGTAGGTTTCCTGTTGCTCGTAACGCTAGCATCTCGCTTTTGCAAATCGGGGGCCGATCTACCATCCAGATGGAAACTAGATTACAGTGTCCGGCTTGGTGCATGAAGTACTGCATCGGTATTTGCTTAAACGAGGGAGGGACCAGATGCGCTTGACCCTTCCCTGTTTGCTTAGAACGAAAGCTAAACTCACAGGCTCACAGGCTTATCGCCAGTACGCGCTCGCCACGGAATTGATATAATCGATCCCCTCCTTCCGCCACGTGTCTGGCTCCATGTAGCTCGTGACATTCGCATCAAACACCAGATCAACCGGCTGATCCTTCCCGTACGCTTGCCACCGTACATCCGAGTCCTTGATGCCCGAATTGGGGTCCAAGTCGTGGATGAACGACGCCCACATGCTGGTCATCAAGTTGCTCAGCTGGATGTAGGACTCGGGCATCCCTGCGAACGGCTTCCCGTAATGGTACCCAAGTCCTGCAATGTTGTTGAACACAAACGCAACTTCTTCGAAATGGGTGGCGCCAGACAGAATCGGCACGTCGGCCGCTCGCATGTTGAATCGATAGCAGTAGGCCGTCGTCGATGTCTCCGTCCACGCCTCGCATTGTCGCCGCCGGTTGGCATGCATTACATAGTCCCCTGCGTACGCGCAGGTGCGCCGCCACTCGTAGCCTTTGGACGGGATTCGACTGGACCCGAGAAACTCGGGGATGCCCAGTGCTGGGTCATCGGGGTAGAGCTGCAGGATCTGCTGGGCGATGGTCGGGGGCAATTTGAACCCAGATGAGCCATCTGCGCGTGATTAGCCCGATTGCGGCCCTGCGAAAGGCAACTGATCATCATGCATACCTGTGAGATATGCAAAGAACTGCTCTGTTGTATTGATCCCAGTGGGCCCGAACGCGGTCCCTTCGTCGGTATTGGTTCCTGCAATGATAGGGAGCTTGACGAATTCATGTTTGTCCAGTTGGAGACTGCCCCAATCCCTGATGAGATCACCATCAACGACAGGCCCGAAGTTGTACTCTGATTCGCCATCAGTGCCGTTGAGAACGGCGTTCAATTGCTCGAAGGGGACTTCGCGCAGGCACTGCAGCGAATCCACTACGTCGAAGCAATTGACTTTGGCTGCGAGGCCATCGTAAAGTGGCTGATATCCGGTATCGTTGGCTGGGCTTGCTGGAATAGTTCCTCCTGATTCCATGATTGCTCCGCGAAAGAGCCCGTCGTCCCTACCGCCGTATGCTACGAGATGGTAGCCAACGGACATTGCCCCAGCAGACTCGCCCCATATAGTAATCTTTTCTGGGTCTCCTCCGAATGCCTCGATATTCTCCTTGACCCATTGGAGCGCAAGCCTTTGGTCCCTGAGGCCGAGGTTGGTGTTGCCAGTACCCGAGACTTGGCTGGAGCTCAAGAAACCCCAGGCTGAAAGGCGGTAGTTCAGGCTAACGGCGATGAATGGCTTTCCTGCAATGCGAGAGTCACAAGTCAGACAGTGCTTCCACCTATGTCGGAAGACGTACCAATATTATGGGAGTTGGAGACGATAGCAGACATGTTGTAGCGCTGGTCAGCGCTGGATCCCTCGTAGAAGCCACCACCATGGATCCAGACGCCCACAGGAAGCCTCGAGCTCTCATTTACCGAAGAGTCACGGATGACGTTCAAGGTAAGACATGCTTCGGACTGCGGATACCAAATCGAATCGGTCTAACAAGTTCTGCTATTAGATCGTCTCAATGAAGCCAGGCTCCCAAGGAAATACTGCGCACGTACACCGTATCCCACACAAATATGGGAGTATTCTTTTGCGTCGTGCTGTCCGCTCCAGCTTTCATTCAGAGACTGAGGTACCGTGAACCGCAAATCGCCAACAGGCTGCTGGGCATATGGCATGCCCAGGAAGAAATCTTGCTGGTAATGCGTATTCCGCACGCCGACATATGTGCCGTTGCGAACATTGGCCGTGGGGCTGGCTGCGCCGGTTGGCGCCGCTTTCCCCGCGGCAAGCAAAGCAAGAAGACCGGCAACGATTTTGAGCATCATGGAAAGGACAAGAGGCTTGCTATCTGTGCTCGCTCAGACAGCGATTGACGGTTTGATGGGTGGCCATTATATGGAAAAGGGTCCAACTTGTGGGGAAGCAGGGACGGCTGCACCCCGGAGAATTCCAACCACAGTATCTTGCATTAGGCTCATCAGTGGGATCGATTTATCCCGGAAAACATGGGGTTAGGGGATGCGGGGAAAGCATGAAAGGCTCGACCGCCATGTGTGGAAATTCCCGCTTCAGGGAGAATTGTCGGCCAAAATGCGGAGCCATAGGGTCATAGGACACAATGGGCCCAATGATCCCATGGCCATGATGGCAATGATGGCATACGGAGGGCCTCAAAGTGCCGAAAGATTTGCCGGAGCGCAAGTTGAATGGGGTCTTCCGGGACGGCAGTTTCACGCGACGGCTGGATAGCGGCAAGATGAACGGATATCATACCGGCTCCCGGCCAAATGAAATGAACGAAGACCTGACCGAGTAGGCACCTGAAGTCAGACCAAGGGCCAGTAGAAGCGACATATAGAACATATTGAGGGAGATGGAAGTGGTAGGCGGGACAAATGAGGAGGAAAAGAGGAATGTGTGGACTGCTTGACCGCCAGACCAGATACCTGCAGATGCACGGTGCATGCCTAGGGTTAGACAGCCGTGCTCCTGCTATCTCCCGGACTACTTGACCGGTCCTTATTAGGCAAAAATCTCCTTGTCTTTCACTGACTGATGACGGAATGCTCCATGTTCGTTGGCACAGGCCAGCTCCGTAATCAGCCTAAACGAGAAAATGCCTTGCTCGCAGAAGATGGCATATCCGGGAACAGGACCTCATGGTTGCACAGGGACAGAAGTGGCCCGGCCGAGAACTCCTTTGTCAAGGCCAGAGTCGCACGAAGTATCATATTGAGAGGGGGTTGAGGGGTTTGTCATACAAGCAGATGCGTGAGCTGACTCTAAACGTTCATGGGGTCTGGTCTTAAAAAGTCGATTCCGCCCTGCCGGTATGAAGGCTTTTGAAAGGGTGGTCAGGTAGCGAAAGAAAAGGCTGCACCATTGATTTTCGTCCTAAGTGCGTTGGACAAAAGTTTCAGATGATCGCGAAGGCTTCATATGGCCTCTGCACACACCACCGGAAGCAAAAGGTCCCGCCGTGGAACAAGCCCATCATTGGCATTGTAACGGTAACACGTTGGCTTGGCTTGACTTGTTGCTCTTATATGAAAGTCTAGCCACTGCAGATCTGTTCCATCCGAGGCCTGCTGTGACTGTGGCTTGAAATGATGCAGGAATTTCTTCAATGGGCCATGGCCTAATTGTCACTTGCTGCTGTTTCCACCGAAGCCCAGAAGGTATAAGTTATTCGATGACTCTCAGTCTACACGTTTGCCGAACCAGAGGACTGCATATAATGCCAGTATCCTGGGGCAAGAGAAAGAACCATACTCCGGATTCTAGGCTCCATTCCACTTCCTCCTGATGTGCAGCTGGTGACAGGCATCATATAATCAGATACTAGTCGCCGTACCGATTGAAGCAAACTTAACACCTATCACCACAACCACAAATCATCACTATCTCGGTCCGAGACATCAGAGATGCACTGGATAATACCAAGTCAAACAATTGCGCTGGCGGGCTTGCCTCAGTTGCCTGACGAAGTCGACTCCATAATGGCTGTCATTCAAGGGTTTCTGGCAGCACTGAGGGCCAAAAGTCCTGTCGAGTTTGAAAAGTATTGCGTTCGGGCAGGAGGCATGTCAGTTTGGCCGCCATCTCCAACCCTTCCTCGCTTTTGTACCATCGGGGCTTTCGTGGAACAGGTAGCGAGGATTCAAGACGAAATCGACGAGCGTATTTGGGACCCAGAAGTGAAGGTGTATTCACCGGGGAATATGGCTGCGGTATGGGCACCCTTTCGGGCCAAAGTCAATGGGATTGTGCATCATGTGGGGGTTGAGCTCTTCATTCTCCATAAACTCAATGGTGTGTGGAAGGTGACCGGGCTGGCTGATTCTTGTCGCCAGCCAACAGAGGAAGAAAAGGTGTTGTTGCCATAGTGGTTAGGAGCGATGAGTGCCTGAAAAGGGGGATTGGGGATCTTTTAGGATGGATGTGCCTAAATTATGGTGGAGAATAAAAGTTGAATGGATTTTGCTTAGTGAATCACATGGCAGTTAGCTGTGGCCTGTGGAGCATGTGAGCCAGCCTTTGAATTGGAAAGAAGAGCGCGGAGAGCAGAAATAAACAGCTCGACAACCATTTTGGATGTCCTCGAGGAGCCAACGAAAAAGCAGCGTCGTATTTATCTGTATCCATCCAACCGTAGAGTATATGAAGATCACGCTATCTACATCTATATGCAGCAAAGTTTTCCTTGGGTCGTCTAGTTCTTCTTGCCACGGAGGAGTTCCCACCCAACGGTGCCGTATTTGCCCTCCTTCACAGTCATCTCATCCACAGCCTTCACCAAATCGTAACAGATCTCTTCCGAAACAACGCTGTCATGCTTATATCCAGGATGCGACGCAACGAACTCCCGGATCCATTTGGCTCCAGTCCAAAGCTTACCGTTCGCACGTTTGCGTATTAAGTCAAGATAGCTAGCTAGAGAACAGCGTGTCTCGACATCCACATTGACACTGTTCAAGTAAGATTCAACAAGCGGGATCAAGCCGGGGAAAGTCCCATCAGCGGAGCCGTTGATGATATCAGCAATAGTCATAAGATCGTATTCGGACTCTACCGGGTTCAGCGGCGGTGACGGGGGTGGTGTGTTGTGAGCAGATGAGACGTTGCTACCAGCCGGTGATTGCTGGTTCTGCCTGCGACGAGCAAAGGGGTCCTTGCGGAAATAGAACTTTTGTTCCAGCACTGCGTTGCGAGCATGCGCCGTCTCCATGTTCTCTGTCGTTCGCTGGATTGGGATGTAGAAATTGAGATCGAAACTCAGAATTGCGCGAGTCACGAGCACGATGAAAATACTGAACGCAGCGTTCTCAAAATCCGTCATCTGAATCTCCATGGATCGGAATTCGACTCTCCAGCCGATGTCATCCTTGTCAGGCGGTGGTGGCTTGAAACGCATGTGCTGCCAATTGGTCGACTGTAAGTTCTCAAAATGGTCGGCTTTGTTCAAGTCTAGCTCCTCGAGATCCTCCGAAAATATAACCAGCGGATCACGAATGAACAAGTGTGCGAAATGGGTCGCTAGAAGGTCATCCATACCATCATCGATCAAGCGCTTTTTGATGTCTTCATCAACGATGAGGTCAGGGTCCAGATATTCTTTCCTTAGCCTAGGGTCTTGGGAAATGTAAGTCGAGTTGGAAGCGTATCTGGACTTGGGAATCCTCCATCTATCGTTTTTCAAGGGCTGTGTCATGTCAGTATGGTCCACTAGAATGCAGGAGAGGAAGGAGAACTGACAAGTTCACCAAGTTCTTCACGCGTTCGGTCATCAACGGCCCCGCCAATCTGATTCCAACGGACATCTGTGTCGACAAGAAACCCCTTATAAATGGGGGTGGCGGCTGTCAGGGCCAAAAGAATTGGGCCTAGGGGGCTCAGTTGATCGTACAGCTTCCTTCCTTCTGTCATGTTCTTCGCTTGGAAAGTTATCTGAAGACAACAACTGCCCATACCGAATGCCATAGCGTCCATGTAAACATGGCCATCCTTAGCCGCGCCATTTCTGACATCATCATCCTCGGGCCAGTTGTGAAGATCATAGTCCACAGTTGGATCCTTGAAGGGTTCAGGCGTATTTGTATCCTTGTAAATGGGAACGTTCAACTCAATTTTCCGGCCCCTCCTTGATCTTATATTAGCCGCCAATGTTGGAAACCTAATATGGGGGTTGGCAATTTCGTCGGGGACGAACTGCGATCGAAGCGCGGGGCCTGATGGGGGATAATAGGGTTGGATATAATCATCCTTTGTCCCCAAACGAGGAAATGTTGTAAGAGTGATAGGACTTTCATTCGGTGCCATGTGGGCCTTCGCAACCTCACGTCTATTATGCGATCATTAGAGACATCACAATTTAGCTTGAGACTCGGGCACTTACCGCCACTTCATATTTGACTCTACTTTCAGTAGGTCCTTGAAATCGATGCCCCAGGGCTTCCCCGGTGTGGCTTCCAACATGAACCGTCCGAATTCAGGGTGGAAATGAGGTGGTTCCTCACCCTCGCTGGAATTCGTCAGAGATGGGCCCCTGTATTTCCCTAAAACACCAGCCAAACTCACTGCTCCTTGTTCTGAGAATGAGAAGAATTGCCTTCCTTCCATAATGCTTCGTCCTTGGCAAGCGATTTGAGGATTTCGGCCTGGGCGAGAGACAGGCGGGCCTTTTTCGTCTCGTCATCGACGGCTACGACGAGGTATTCGACCTAATGAAGGGCGGTACGTTAGTACACTCCGGATACACACTCGATTTAAGACCTTGTGAACTTACCTCATCACCCCAAAGAAGGGCATTCCGTTCCTTCCCCTTGGCTCTATGCCAATTGGCAAGCAGTTGCTATCTCGGTCAGCAAAGGACCACAGGTAAGGCGAACCCGGAAAACACGGAGACTAGTCAGGATTCCTTACCTCAATCCCCCATTTGCGAACCTGATCTGCCCTCTTTTTGGCCTCTGGCCAGTCCAGGGCCGTCCCAAGCGCTCTGAAGGAACGGCCAATGTTAGTCTTTGCGCATCAATGAAACCCGGCTTTGACCCAGCACACTCCACCTACAGCAGACCCATCTTGTCAGTACTAGGCGATTAGAATTCCGAAAGGCGAATTCTGGTCCTAGGTTTCAATGTTCCCAGCAGTCTCCGGGTAAGGCGAGAATTCGGGGATCAGGCCATCCAAAAACCCCGCGGAGATGAGGGGAACTTCCCGATAATGATCTCCGAACCACGGCAGAATGAATTAACCTCAGTGGCGCGCAATGTCGCAAGCTCAGGGTGCAGCCGGCTAGACAGCGATATCTAACAAGCAAGCAGGCACTGAATAAGAGGAAGGCGAGTCAGATGCTCTCCTTGTCGACTTTATGCTGAAATTCTGTCGAACCTTGGGGGCCCCAGGCTCAATCGCCTATTGGCGGCCGGGAAACTTGTCCCTCCATTTCTGGTAGGCGAGCGGGGCAGTCAAAGCAGTGTCGGCGATTATCAACGCCGCCGATTTCTAAGCAGCGTGGAGGAATACGGGATCATGTGATTTTTGCTATCAGTTGCTCCGACGCCGGCCATATGGATGGCGGGCAGTTGATGGCGTTCTTTCGACAATCCAAAAACAAATGCGCAGACTCAGAGAGCACTATCGCTAGTTAGAACTATGCTAGCAGTTGTGCTCGCGTCAGGCCTTTGTCCCCAATGAGTAACGGTATGGCTGATCTAGCCTATGGGCATTCATCGACGTGCGGTTCCTATGATACAGGTGCAAAAAGGGTCGATACTAATTGTGCGGAGTCCTGCACGAGGATCTGTCACTCTAATTCTGTCGCGATGGTGGGGTTGGCAGGGCCGAGCTCCCTCCAACCTGAACCGGGTTGAGTGTCTCATCCAAGGCAGGATGACAACTCCGACACCCCGACCATGTCACGACAGGCGCGACCAAATCGGATAGGCAGTCACCAGTTACAGTTGAAGCCATTGCTTGGCCGATTGATGGTTCTGGTTCTCACAGGTGTGGTGTCGGCAAGCTTAGTCTCGAATGAATCCCAACGCCAATGTCGGTGCATGGACAAACAATCTCAGAATCTCTATGTACATAACCTGCTCCGTCGCCCGTCTCAAATGCTGTGCCGATATGTGTGGTATTAGTTGCTCCGGGCACCACCCTTCGCAGCACGGAGCTCTTCCATCTTGGCAACGCGCTTCTTGAATTCCTCGTACTGGCACTTCTCGTAGCTGTGTCTCTCGTCCTGTTGGTAGAAAAGAGCACGGCGTTAGTTATATATATTGCGAGACCAATAAGATACCCAGTAAGCGAATGTGGGTGACTGACCTCGCACTTCCAGGGAAGGTAGTACTCTTGCTGTCGGCAGCGGTTCAATGGGATCAAAAGGTGTGCGCAGGAGTCGCGGTACTGGAGGGGAAGACGGGCATCCGACATTTCCTGGCGGGAGGCAGCTATATACAATCGTCAGTCGTCAATCATTCAATGCCAACAGTCATATCACTGCTGCGGTTCACATCGGACACCAATGGCAGCAATTACGTACCGGTGCTATCCGCAAGCCCGACGGCACTCTTCACAGACTCGGCGACAGTCATCTTGGCACGAGGGGATAATGCAATTGGCGGTTGTTCCGGGGATAGGCGACTGGACAGCGAGGTTTGCAGCTATCCGCAGTCGTCGTTCCTTCCGGACGATAAGTCATGTGACAATAACTATCACGTGTGTGTTGTTCCGCAAAAGGATTAGCGCATATAATTCCACTTTACGCGGTTCGACGTACCCGGGGCGCGTCTTGCCCAGCCCTGCAATCCGTCGCGTTATGAGATAGATGTTGCTGGGCTATTGGCAACCCGGCTTGTTTTCAACTCATGTTCATGTGATGAGCCAAATTAAATAATCTTTCTTGAAATTGATGCCTCGAAGCAGCTGAGTCCGGGTTCTAGAGTTCTTTTGTCAAGCCGCGAAGCCACACCGCAACGTCCTATTGCTGTACGGGAACCCGCTGGACCAAGCCGCCTTGCGGAAAAGGCTCACTATGGCGGCTGTGGATTTTTCAAAGGTCTACTCTGCTACTTATAGCAGTGTAAGTACACCCTTTCTGTGCCTCTTCCATTACTACAGGAAGCTCGTTCTCCCACGCCTACCCCAACAGCTCTGTGCGGAAGGTTATGACAGCATTCTAACACTGATAACTAGGTTCCGGTTTTCGAGTTCAAACTTGACGGCGACAGTGTTATGCGAAGACGCTCCGATGACTGGATCAATGCCACACATATTCTGAAGGTAGCCGGCTTTGACAAACCTGCGAGAACTCGCATCCTGGAGCGCGAGGTGCAGAAAGGGGTTCATGAGAAGGTACAAGGTGGCTATGGCAAATATCAAGGTAAGAACACCTCCACGTCAAATCTTTGCGTGGTTTTAACACATTACAACTATGTACAGGAACATGGATTCCGCTTCCCGAGGGTCGTATGCTCGCCGAGCGCAACAACATCATCGACAAGCTAAGGCCGATCTTCGACTACGTGGCTGGGGATCGTAGCCCACCACCTGCCCCAAAACATACCACTGCAGCTTCGTCGAAACCAAGGGCTCAAAAGAATGCAGCAAAGCAGAGGGCCGCCGCAAACGAAGAAGCCGCCAATGCTGTCAAAGCTCAGCGAAGTATGGCGCCGCCCACCTATACCTACGAGCACTATGAGATGAGTCATGGGTTTGATGAGGATGAATCTATCGAACAGGCAACACTTGAGTCGTCTTCAATGATCGCAGACGAGGAGATGATGGCAATGTCTCAAAACGGTGCTTACACACGGAAGCGCAAGCGTGGGATAAATGAGGCTCCAGCGATGTCAATTAGAGAACAGGAGCACATACTTTACGGTGATCAACTCTTGGATTACTTCATGACGGTAGGGGATGCTCCAGAAGCCACACGTGTTCCTCCCCCGCAACCACCCGCCAATTTCCAGGTCGATCGTCCCATTGACGACTCGGGCAATACTGCTCTTCATTGGGCATGCGCGATGGGCGACTTGGAGATTGTCAGAGATCTACTGCGGAGAGGGGCGGATATCAAGGCATTGTCGATCCATGAAGAAACGCCACTCGTGCGAGCTGTGCTGTTCACAAATAACTACGAAAAGAAGACCTTTCCGCCTCTGCTAGAACTCCTACTGGACACAGTCTCATTCAGAGACTGGTTCGGCGCTACCATATTTCACCACATAGCAGAAACCACTCGGAGCAAAGGAAAATGGAAGAGCTCGCGATATTACTGTGAAGTATTGCTAGAAAAGTTACGCGTTACCTTTTCGGGTGAGGAGGTTGATGTGTTACTGTCCTGCCAGGATTCGAACGGTGACACTGCTGCTTTGGTTGCCGCTCGGAATGGTGCATTTCGTCTAGTTGACTTACTACTTGTTCGGTGCCCGCGATCTGGTGACCTCTTGAATAAAAAGGGTGAAACAGCTGCAGGCATCGCCCGACGGGCCGCACCTCATGAGCGCGATGTCCCTCTCCCCCCTTCATCCATCACGATGGGTAACGATCAAATGGATGGCGAAGTCATCGCTCCTGTCACATCTGATCATCAACCTACCACCCTTCCGCAGGACTCGTCGCCTGCTACCTCAACCCTACTGTCTAAAATCGGTGTTATCATGGCCGAGGCGAACAAAAAGCTTGCCGTGAGTTACGGTGGCTCCAAAGCAAACCAGCAAGGTTCAGACGACGTTGCGAATCCGGAGGCATTCTACGCGCAACTAGAATCGGATCGACAAAAGATTCAGAAACAAGCAGCTGTATTTGTGGCGAAAGAAGCTGAAGAAGAATCAATCGACACCCAACTTGATCGCTACGAGCAATTGAGAAGTCGCTATGAATCGCTCCTAGAGCAGATCCAACAGGCTCGATTGAAAGAAAGGGTCTCATCAACGCCACTTCCGGAGAAAGAAGGCATAACATCATCTGGTTCTGGTCAGGACAGACTGATTCACACATACCAAATGGCCCGACAGCTGTGCGCTGCTCAAAAGGCTCGGTGCGCGGCTGTCAAGGACCTTGTTCAACAAACGGCGGATGCGGGTGTAAGCACCAAGTTCGATGTCCATCGCAAGCTGGTAGCACTTGCCACAGGCCTCAAAGAGGAAGAATTAGATCCAATGGCCGCAGAATTGGCTGAAACATTGGAATTTGATCGGATGGACGGAAAGGCTGCAGGAGCAGAGTCGCCGGAGCCAGAGCCTAGAGAATCGGCTACGTTCCCTCTTCCTGGCCCAACAGTATCTGTGGATGCATGATCAGGTAAGGAAAATTCTTTCCGCTTATCGATCAGTTGCATCCGCATTTCACCAGTCCGTGATGAAGCGTCGTCGTTATAGGTTACTTGTAAATTATTGCGGACTGAGCATGATATTCCATCATGGCTCTCAGGGTAGCAGAGAGTTCAGTTCCTCTACTTGCCTCTCACCTCTCAATGTTCTGGACACACTGTTCTTTATGATCACTGATGCTTGTTTTCTACTTCTGGCGGGCAATTTGAGATTCCGGCTTGCCAGCAGATACCCACTTAACTTTTTTTTTTTCGTTGCCATTGCATGGACCCGCGCTGTTTCCTGTCTAAAGTTTTCCATGATCGTCCTGTCCCTTCCGAGACAGATCTGAACATAAACAGAAGTCTTACCTAGGCCCAAAGGCTAACGCTCTTGGCTACTAGCCTGTCGATCATCATCGAAGATTAAGATTACCTAATTCTCACTATAGAAAGAAAAAGAAAAGGATCCCGATCATTACTGGGATGTTTCCCACTGCCGCGTCTGAACCTAAGCGGAGCTACTTTTTTTAACCCTTTCAAAACTGAAAGAGTACGGATCATCGGAGTCAGAAACTTGATAAAGTCTGATATTGACGTGAACGATAGAAGAATCTGTGATCATTGATACAGAGGACGAAGCTGAGTCTACGATTCTATAGGAGCATTCCCCAATAGAATAAGAAATATTTCTACAGAGAATTACACGCTCGGCGGTTTACTGTATGCTCAACAGGTACAAGATGCTATTCACCGTCTACCCTCACTTCACCCACGACTGTGAGCAATACATCATTCAGCCACCAAGCGCTTGGCTCTCCCCATAATATTTCCACATTTCCCAGCATATTTGCCATTATACCATGCAGACCGACTTCGGCACGCAGGAAGGCAAAAATTTCCACATCTTTGGGAATTTGTGACTTGCAACCAAGAAGGATCTGGAAAAAGCAATCTCTCGACCAGTTCGACAGGTGGTTTCTACTTCGACCACCACAAGAATTTGGAGTACGCCTGTTCGAGCTTGAAGTCAAGTGCCAGGGCAAGCAAGGACTGCTAGGAAATAAAAACGGTCAGGGCGGCGCAGTGGACAGTCCACACGACGCTGAGGTTTGTGGTAGCAGTGCACACATGTGCGAAGAAGTGTCAAAGGAAAACGGATTGGATGCCTACCGGTTACCGAACTATTCATAGTGGAAATCTTAGTGTGCTGTGGAAAAGGGTTTATGTCTCGGGGTTAGATATCACTCGTTACCCTCGGAGACCCGGTATTTACTTGAACGAGGGCCTCAGTATTTCGGGACGAATGGCTACTCTGATTGAGGTACAGGATGATCGAGGCCGACAAAGTGGTTGAACGGAAGAGGAAGAAGGGCTGTGAGATGGACGAAGCCTGGGGGTACCGTCACTTCTTAATTGCAGCGTCCTGTCCAATCGTGAATTTCAATAGGTGATGCTAAAATGTTGTTCGGAAAGGCTCTATGTTTAACAGCCTTCAACCTAGGGATAATGATCCCATTGAAAATAAGAGACTTGGTGTGTGTGGGTTGCAAAAAGAGAAAAAAGCAAAAAAGAATGGGCCCGAACCGCGATTCGAACGCGGGACCTCCTGCATTTTCTTCCCGAAGCAGGAATCATACCTGATTATGAACTGTTAGAACAGAACGGGAAGATTTCGGATGAATGTAGAACATACCACTAGACCATCCGGGCAGTGTTGTATGAAACGACATCAACTGTATAGACTAATAAAGGGCGCAAGAAAGTAGTTCTCTCTAGGCTAAAAAGGCTAACCCGCAGCACCTTATATCATCCATCTAGTATCTGCAAGTGCATACGGTCCAGTGGTACATAATACAATGACACCATGTCTGACGTGACGATACAGAGGGTTTAGCTTCTTGGGACTGTAGAATATCTCGGATGCCTCAGGAGATGTCTACCCTGCCTACACAGCACCGGAGGCATTCCACCTAGGTTGGTAATCTAGTACATGTCTACGCCTATATAAAGGTGCTTGAGCCTGCGTGTTTAGTTCGTATAATTCATCGTCAGCATCATGATCCGTTTTGAACATCATCAAATCTTTCATCGAGTCCCTAGGGCTGAGCATCCAAAACCCCCGCAAGGTCTATTTTCATCCTATCGTTTATTCATTTATTCGTTTGACCCTGGGATTGTAAATCTTGATGATCATCCGCGCGGGGACATGTGCATGCAAAAGATTTAAGCATCTTTCTCCGTACCGCTCGCCTGATCTTCTTTGCACGATCGAATCTTTAATCTTTGAATTATGTTTGCGTTTAATCAGTTTACTGTCTCCACATAAAATACTGCCATAGTACAATTGATTGTTAAGTGGATAGCTTTATTTGCGAAGCGCGTTAGCGCGAAACAACTCTATTTTAGGTCTCTTCACGTCGTCATGGAGTTTCAGCTTTTGATTATTACATAAATTGAGACTTCTGAATGGTTCTTCTTATTAACAGTAACGTGATCTGATCTAGATATCGCCAGTGATCCCTACTTTCATCCTATGAAGGAGGGGTGAGTCTGGGGAGAGGAGAGCAAGGGCCATCCTAGTATATAGTAGTTTCGGACTATAAATCTGAGCCAGGACTTTACATATATTCAGGTTATAGACTTGAATCAAGTATTATGTTTTTAGATTCTTCATAGGGTCAGTCAAAAAAGTACTTGACGGTGCTCTTTAGAAGCGCTTAACGGGGCTTTTTAAGAAGTGCTTGATAGAGCTCTTTCAGAGCGCTTGACAGGGTCTTTGAGAATTATTTAATGGAACTGTTCACATACTTGATGAAGTCCTTTAGGAGGTGCGTGATGGAGTTCCTTAGAGTGTTTAATACGCCCCTTTAGCCTTTTGGAGGACCTTTGACTAGATGTTTTAAAAACAAGTTATAAGATATTCCCTAGGCTGCAGGTCGTCCACAGGCCAGGACCTAGCTAGTTATTGCCTGCACGGGGTTGAGCCAGAGACAGCTTAAGTGTTTAGCTAACTTGTCCACCGGCTTATCTCCTTTTCTATAGTATTGGGAATTCTATAAGCTGCTAAGTTTACAAAAGGAATCAATACTCGTCCTATCGAGTACTTTAAAGAAACATAGAACCTTGCAATCCCCGCTTCTTGGCTTAGGATAGATACAAAGGGCGGGTTCTGCATCATGACCAACCATCCTTGAAGCACGAAAAAAAAAAAGAAAAGAGGCCCGAACCGCGATTCGAACGCGGGGCCTCTCGCATTTAAGATGTGAATATCCCAAAGCGAGAATCATACCTGAGAGGAGACAAGTTAGTGCGAGGTCTGGAATTTGCAGACGGAGAGAAGACATACCACTAGACCATCCGGGCTGTTAAAGACAAGTTTACGTAATTGTGAACTGTATACGGGGCACGGTTAAACGCTCTCCATGCATTATAAAAGATTTGGTCGATAAGATCATTAACCACCAGGAATCTGAGGGAAATGGTATCTCATGATAGATAGCTACCCATAATGTCTAATGGCTCCCTCAATGGAGGGAATAAGAAAGGGAAAGGGTCAGAAGCATGGGGTATGAGGTAAGAGAAGGACTTCGTGTGGAAGCATGTAGTCAGAATGGAGGGCAGAAACTGGGTCGTTGTCCCCAATTTCCAAAACTTCCCGGTAGGGCGTGACACTGCGCCTCTCGCATTGTCCTCCGAGGGAGGGAAACCTGGGCATATTTTGGCGTAAAAAAATGAGGTTCGTTGGGATTTCAACTCGAGACTCATCTTATGTACAGTACAACACTCAAGAAATTGTACATGGCATCGGAAATGAATGAGTGGATCGCCCAGCATTGCAGTATAGATCCAACGAAGCCAATAAAACAAAAAAGATAAGTGGGCCCGAACCGCGATTCGAACGCGGGACCTCCTGCAGTTTCATATCCCGAAGCAGGAATCATACCTGATTTCCGCTGTTAGAACGGCAAACGTGAAGAATTACTTATATGGAAGAACTCACCACTAGACCATCCGGGCAACTGTTGTCAAGGCCACTGCAGAGTGTGTATCATACACTAAATGATGCCAGCCCATGGATAGGTAAAAAGTTAAGTGGGCCCGAACCGCGATTCGAACGCGGGGCCTCCTGCATGCTCGTATCCCGAAGCAGGAATCATACCTGATGTGAACTGTTAGAGCAGACCACGGGATTATAGCATTGCAGAACAACTTACCACTAGACCATCCGGGCAATTGTTATGTAATCCGTCCTGCAAGCAGACCAAGGTTTCAAACCAACATCTTTACGAGTATCGATATGCACCAAGGGATATTGAAGGTCTTGAAGAAGCAATACCAGTGTACCGCGAGGTGGTTTGAATAATGCCTGCTGAAAATTACCGGGATTTAGCAGAAGCTCGACCGAAACATCCACTGTGGACTTCCAAGGATAAGAACGGTTTTAACAATGCTGTAATCTGACAGATTGGCACACCGATGCCAGTATGGTGGCGCTGCGCAAGGCCTTAACCGAGTGGCGTTTGGCCGGTACCCAGCCCGGTCAGGAGCCGCCACTGCTGCCGGGTTGAGTAATGTGGAATGTGAGGCCGAGATATGCTGCCATGTGAGCCTTCATACTGTGTAGCAGGGAGCCGTTACAGTGGGGGTCACGGTGGTATAAATATAGAACAGATGCGCGGGGAACAGGAAATGCCTACGACGCTGCCTTGGGATATTCAGATGGCTACGATTAGGCGGAGATCAGGATATGCTGGTCCTGATATAATAGTGCTGTTTGGAGTGGGTATGTAGATATATACATATATATCTCTCTCTCTATATAAATCAAGAGCTGACCAATGAAGACGCCAGTTTTCACGACATCCTGAGAATTGATCGAGGTGGCACACCAATACATTCGAAGCTTGAGACACACCCGAAGAAGGACAGGTGTTCTCTGTATATCCGACTGGGTCATTCTATTGATGGGGCAACAACGGGCGTGGGTAATTAACAGCCCCTTCATGATGATCCAGGCCAGCCGCTGCCGGTCTCCGACATGTTCTCTGGACGGGATCGGGAAGCTTGGTGGTCTTCTTAGATAGGCTAAACTTGCTATAGATGGCTATCAGGGGCGTCGTAGTGAGACTCATGTTGTTTTATTTGATTATATTGTGCTCTGCCGTGTTTCCATTTTGACTTACTCCTGGAAGTAAACATACCTCTAGCAGGCAACGTTCTCAGTCTCTTACGTACGGGCAGAATCTAGGTCGAGTTGAGCCGTCTTATTATAGCTTGCCCATAAAGGGGTGCTGCACTGGCATGGATTAATTAGATAAAACTTTTATAGATTTATAGGAAACTTATTTATATTAACCAATGCTGTGACTACTGGCTACTAGCCACAAAAAGAGATGGTTTGAAGGATCTCAATTCCTAGGCTAAGTCTTAGCTAGGGATACAGATGTCAATTCGGAATTCATAAACCGCCCTACTAGTTAATAATTACCTGCCTGTTATTACCTGGCTTGACCGTATGTCAAGCTCAGTCTGATACAAGAATATGTTACTGAGATACTCGGCCATATAGTTATATATAATCTCAGTGCATATGCCATTTTTGATACTTATTCGAATTCCAAAGAACAGAGCCTCGACCGATTCCTGATAACACATGATTAGGTGAATGTCGCGTGATGATCACCCCACCACCTGCCCAAGCTCTAGGTTGTGTGACTTCAGATCGTCGATGTTCACATGCTAAATCAAGGGAAGTGGCCCGGGTGCTTGTAGATTTGGGATCCGTAGGTATTCGTGTACCCGTGTATGTGCCTGGTATTCCGACCGAAATACATGGTCATAACATGGAAGGTTGTGTACTTTGCAAAAGTAAGTGCTTCTTAACGGTCTGGGCTCGGATGGTGATCTACTCCCGACTACCTCTATATCGACTAGCTCCTCCAGTAGTTCTGAGTTTACTGCGCTCGGGATCCTGAAACCATCCAACATATCATCTCCCTATTCCGATGGATTAGCTAGCTGGGCCATGCCATATTTCCAAGACATGCTGCAATCTATTTCTGCGAGGAAGGATGCCTGCTGCAATTAGTTGGCCTGACTACCAGCAGGCGTTGAGCAATCACGGCCCAGCGGATGGCAGGAAAAGGCCCATCCAGTCTCCCGATCCTGGCAGATCCACGGAACATGGCCGACAAACCGGTTCTCTTGGATCGCTTGAGTTCCCCAACGGTACACAGACCTCTAGCAACGTCACCAATGATCTGCGTGTAAAATGAGCTGACTGGTGATCGGATGCGCAGGGCCATCTCTGTCTTCGAATTTTCGTTTGACTCTGGCAGTAGCGCACGGGGGGCGGGACCACCCGTCCCACACATGGAGACGAGATTTTCAAGGGGCTATCTACTTGAAGGTAAACTCGGGAGCCTGCGGGAGTTGAGCGTTCGGTGAGGATAGAGTAGGAGGCCGAGCAAACTGAGACATGGCTTGCTCAAGAGGACTGCAGCCGACGTCCTCCCAGAAAGGTTAACTCGATTCGAGACCGCTATGGTCCCTCCATGGGCAGGGGAACACCCTGGAAAGTCATCTCCAGGCTACATCAGTATGCTTTCGAAAGTCGAATCAGACAGCACGAGGGGGCAACTGAATCTAGTTAAATCGTAGGCGAGAAGGTTCCATTCTGGTGCTTGGCAGCCGAGATAGTTAGCGTTAGTGGCTTTTGGGCGAATCCTTCGAGCCCTGGTCACTCTAGCGATTCCCTCGCTACTAAATTATCAGATGCCAATTCCACTGGTCAGGGGGAAGGCGGAGAATTCTGGCTACAGGATTCGCCCAGTAGCAGGCCCCCTCCGCATGCTGCATCGTGGCTCTTCCACTCTGCAATCATCACGGGTGGATCGGGTGGGGATCTGGAAGACGAAGGAAGGCCAGTCGATGGCAGGATTTCCACGGAAGGTTGTGAGGTACCATAGAGTCGCTGTTCGCAATTGGACAGGCATTGATGCGGGATTTTCTTGTGCAGAAAAAGGTTATCCTACGGGCGAGGTCAGTTAGTCAATTAGACTAGGTACCGAAAGGATCAGATCATCAGACACCGCAGCAGTGAGACTTGGGAAGCAATATGATCCACCACTAGGGTCGATCGTGATGGCCAGTAAATGAAACGGATGGAGGGGCATTCTTGACCGTGATACTGACCGTTTGTTTGACAAGGACGTTGTTTGTCTCAAAGGACCGTGATTGGGAGGGTAGGAAAGCTAGGAGTCCACCGGACCGAGCACGCAGTGGGTGATCTGCACCATGAGAGGGAGCTGGAGGAAGAAGGGAGGGAGGGAGCGAGCGAGCAGCAGTCTTTCGCGCTCCCCCAAATTCCCAAATGCCCGACCGTCTGGAGCCCCACTGGCTCCAGTATTTCGCCGCCTGCGCTTTCGGTTCTCCCTCAATTTGCCCCCCCATACTTAATAATCCGATCATCATCTACTAGTCATTACGACCACTGCTCCGTCACTGCCTCTACTACGACTATCTAACTGATCTCCAGCGATTCGACATCCTCTTCAGATTTCGTCCCCCCTTCACGACCCCCCCAATTGAATCGCCTCAAAACCTCATCCCTGGCATATCACCGCGCACTCCTTTTCAATGCCATACTATTAACGTCCGCAGTCTGGCTCCAATCTCCGGTCGGACTCCTCCGCCCCTCGTTCATCTTCATGTCTCTACCCCACACTCCCTTCTCGTATTCGGCTTCATCTCCCACTCATGGAGATTCATACGTTGGTTTGTGCTCCGGGGAAGCCTCTCCCCCCCGCACAACCCCAGCTTTCGGCATCCGCTGCGCCTGAGAAAAGAAAGCGGGTCCGTCGATGGCATCACCGAGGATTCACAGGCTGTTCGACATGTCGTCGACGCCACGTCCGCTGCGACGAAGCCTCGCCATCATGCAAGAACTGTACGCGCTTGGGTCTCGAATGTGATGGGACCCAGGGTCGTATGACCTTCAAGGTGTATGGACCACCGCAAGCGGATTCGTCTTCCGCCACCGCCAAGAAAGGCGAGAAAAAGATCAAGACCGAGGGCGACAAACAAGTGAAGCAGGAGCCGGTAGGGGATGAGAACGAGCCCATCGAGGCACTAGTTGTGTCTCCGACGACAGTATCCGACGTGAAGCCCATCAAATACCGCTTCCAGGAGCCCATTTCCCCTGCCGAATTTTTGTCGTCGTCCCTGGATTGCGTGGAAGGCCGGTATTACACTCACTTCGTCGACCAAGTCTCCACCTTACTACTCATCTACGATAATTCGAACAACATCAACCCTTACCGAAGATTCTTCCCCGAGCTTGCTCGATCGTCACCATCAATGGCTGGCGCTATGCAGGCTATGGGCGCATTGCACCTCGCCAATACATCCAAAGGACAGCAGCGAAACAAGCATTTCCAACAAGCCATGAGCAATTATGGCGAGGTTGTAAAGTCCTTCAGGACTCGGTATACAGACCCTGACCAGAGCGTACGGTTAACTGATTTTGCCACCTGTCTGTTGCTGTCCCTGTTTGAGGTGAGTATCTTGCACCCGACACAAGAAACGGACAATGCTAATTAATCAGATGATGGATTCTCAACACCACAATTGGGCCATTCATCTTAAAGGAGCTCGCGAAATTTATCGAATCTTATTCTCCCCCAATAGCGATCCCACCAAAGAAGCCAAGCGCCTCGCTGAAATCAATCACCCGCTCCGACCCTTCCTCGTTTCCCTTCTCTCCTACCTAGATGTTGCAGGTGCCTGTGCTACCAGCGAAGGAACGGTAGTGGAAGGCAGTTATTGGAGAACACATGGGGGTGGCTGGGAATACAACCTGGGCACACCAAGCCTCTCGACCGAGCAACCTGCCTACAGTCACTTTCTGGTGGAACTACGCCAATGCTGGTCCGTCATGATGGAGATTCAAGCGTCTATCAGTGCGTTTGGAAAGGCGAAACACGAAGGCCTGATGTCGCCCGAACAACAAGATCTTGTCTATCATGAGTTGTTGCAGCGGTTGGTTCAGTGGCGCCTGAATGCACCACAGACACTCCAGACACTAGGCGACCTGGATGACGAGAGCTTGCGACAGTACCCATATCCAGATGTTCTTGAGTATGCTGGATGCATCGAGGCATACGAAAAGGCGACCAACATCTTCCTGCACCGCGTCGGGGCGGCAGCCCGGCCTGATATACAACCACAAAGAGTACTGTTGGATATGCTTTCTTCGCGGATCCTAGCGTTGATTGGAAAGCTCGCAAAAGACGTGGGCCAGTTGGCGGTGCTCTGGCCCCTGTTTACGGCAGGCCGAGAGTCACGAGATGAGAGTGAACAGAAATACGTCCGTCAGACGATGACGGATCTGCAACGGTTCGGGTTCAAGGTATGTGAAGGATGGTGAACATCGATTGTATGCATACTAACTGGAATGCAGAATGTCGACAAGGCTCTCGAGGAATTGGAACGAGCATGGTTCAAGCAGCGTACTTTCCCAGAAGGTTGGATTGATACCATGGACGATATTCGTTCGTCAATTTTGCTTCCCTGAAAGGGCGTGGGAAGCTACCGTGATGCACCCTATCATGGCCAACCTTCGACCGCGATCGACGTTCGAGTCACACCGGGCCGTTGTTACACGCTCTCTGACGAATTTACTGGGCATACGTTATATGGATTGGCGAAGAATTGGAGTCCGAGTCTTGGTGTAATACAGGCGTTATAATGGGAAACTAAGGCGTACGGCTGGGCTGGACCCTTAGATTCTGGAGTTTTGGAATGTGAGGTAATACTGCGAACGATGACACATGTGGTGATATGGATGGTGGATTTGGACTCTTTTTATATCTTTTCGGGGACTTGGAACATTAATGTACAGATACAAAGGACATACCAGACTTGACCAAAACCATATATAGAGGCACGGACTATTCGTTGATACTTTCTTTGAAACCTATCGGGGCATATTGCTTGAAATAGAATACTTTATGACTGTCTATCATCTGAGTACATCTTTAGACCGATCTACGACAGTGCTAGACTACTCCATAGAATTTTACTAGCAAGTAAGCAAATAAAAAACTAGCAAATTTCATTCACAACCCATGGTATATCCACCCCATCCCACCCCATTACAACCTTCTCTATAGAGGTTCTTCCTATCTATCTACAATCGAATAAACTTTTCATAAAAAAAAACAAAAAACAAAAAATAATGTTTTCAACTTCTTCTTCATCGATCGATCGATCATACGATCAACAGACCACACACCATGCAATTATCGTTCAGGAAATAGAGGCATCAGAGAAATTACTGCGACGCACTGGCCTCAGTTTCTTCTCTCCCTGAAGAGGAAGTCCCCGGTTCATGGTGGGTCTCGACTTCCTCGACGGATTCGCTCACTGCACCTTTGCTGTCGATGAAATGCGAGATGCGGTCGATGGGTAGCCAGGCGCTTTCGGGCATCACGTAGTAGGAGATAAGGGCGAAGATGGTCACGGCGGCCATGATGATTGGGGCGTCTGGTTTAGGTGGAGATGGTTAGTATGTTGGGATGTTGTTGGTGTGTGGGTGAGGAAGGAGGGGAAAGGGAATCGGAGTGGCTTACAGTTGAGGTTGGCGCCGGTGACGGGGAATTCGTAGGGGGAAAATAGCACGGCTACTACCCAGCCATTCCAGAAGACACCGATGAATTGGAAAGGCTTGCTTAGGCGACCTAGACTCCATTGGGGCTTCGGGAATCGGTCCGGAGTGCAGAAGAGTCGGCCGAGGCAGATAAGTCCGTATGCGGCGGCGCTGGGAACACCGGCGGCGGAGACAAGAGATGTGAAAGCTACGTCGGAGGGGAGGAGAGTGCAGCTGATGAGTGCTGCCACCCCCCAGACGACGATGACGGCGTTGCGGGGCTGGCCGTTGTGGACTTTGGAAACCCAGCTGGAAAATGGGAGAACTCCGTCGCGAGCAACGGCGAAGACTAGACGGGAGGCGGCGACAATGGCAATCGCTGTGTTCTGCGGTTGGTTGCGGAGGTTAGTATACATGATGATAGGGGTTGTTGTGGTGGACTTACGAGCCACAGAGCAACGATGCAGATGACATTCATGAAGACATGACCGCCCTTGCCGAGAACGACGGCGTAAAGAGGCACAAATGGCTGGGGAGAACCGAATGACATGAGAGTGTCGTTATCAGGCTGGTCGTATAAGTATTTGTTTAGCTGGTCGTTGTGTGGAGGAAATGCTCACCGCACAGAAGAGGAACAGAATGATAGTTGCCAGTCCACCAATGCCACTAACGACAGTACTCCAGAAAATACCGCGTGCTGCTGTCACAGAAGCGTTCTTGGTCTCTTCTGCAACGTGACCCGAGGCGTCGAATCCGATCAAGATACCTGCAGTGGCAAGGTATGAAAGACACCAGTTCCATCCCGGAGGGGCACCCGTGGCATTGTAGGTGGACATGAAAGCTTCTTCAGCCGTACGGAATCCCCATGTGTTGGCAGCCCCGATTGGTAGCCAGATGACATTAAGGAAGAAATCCAGTAGGACAATCAGGGACGAAAAGTAGAATACCCACTTGAATAACCTAGCTAAAGGACCATAAGCAAAGTCGAACAGAAACTGGATAGGCACGATCAGTTTGGAGGCTGGACATACGCGGCAAATAATTTAAGAGTGCGGCCAATGCTAACAGCACCTCTGTGCAGATCCACTGAACGGCGCGGAACTTGACGCTGGATGTATCTTTCGGGAAATCACAGTTGAATACCGTCAATTCCTGCCATGCTGATCAGCTTTCATGTGTCCATGCTAGTCTGGTTACTGAGATGTTACTCACAGCTAGCATGTAGTTGACAGCAGACTGGGTGTTGCTAGCACAGAAGGTCGTCCAGGCAGTAGTACTCCACCAAGCAACCACGAAACCAAGTAGTCTTCCAAAGCGAGGGCCACCAGCTTCTGCGGCCCACAAGTAGATGGAGCCCGCAGACGGGGACGCAGAGCATACCTCCGCGATGACAGCAGCGGTGATGTAGGTGAAGACCAAGGTGACCAGATAACTCGTCCTAAAGAAAGTGAGACATGGTGATCTTATGGGTGATTTTGAAACCTACCAGTAAGCCAAGTTACCACCTGCTGCAATACCAGTACTATATGTGACGCGCACGCCTCCAACAAAGTAGAGAGCAGCTAGTGACGTGAGATTAGAGACGTCCATGAGCTATGATTGCTCCAGTTGTTTCACCTACCGAATGTTGTCGAAAAATTTTCCAGGAGTGTGTAAGTCCTATGGAGGACCTGGATTCATGTGTTAGCCGGTTTGCATCTGATATGGATGCGCTGATTGACCCACTGGCTTGTAGCCCATTGATTTCTGTTGGCAGCATGTTAGCGATGGCTTCTAAGGTGTATTTGATCCAAGGATCCGGTCGCTCAGAGAGGTGCCTACATACCAATAGGTTTGCATCTTCTCGAGACTCTGCCTGACTCCTGACCTCTTCTCCCTCGGCCGGAAGAGCGTCCGGGTCGACAATAAGCTGCGACTGCTGCTGGTGAGGTGCCGGGGCCATGGCTGCCGTGCTGGAAACCAGGACCAATAAATTATGAGAGAGTCAATTACCGTGGTCTAGTGACTGTACAATCAGGAAAAGATAGAAGTCAGAAGGCAAACGGAGGATGACTCTTTCCCAGCGGTTGAAATTTGATGATAGATGATCAGGAACGTGCTAACCCCACCCTGTAAGGCGCAATGAGCCAAGAAAAAAAAAGTAAAAAAAAGGTAAAAAAAAAGTAAAAAAAAAAGAAAAGAAAAAAGCTCAGCGGATAAAGTCAAGAGTTCGAGGTCCCAGTTTTACGAGTGCCGGATGTCATCAAAACTCCCCGAAACAGCAATGCTTTGCACTGACCCAGTTGCTGTGATGTTAAATTATTCTAGAGGCGGGATAGCTGGGGTCTGACCGGAGATGTCTGCTCCGCAAGAGCCAACGGTGAGGGAAAGAAGAATTGTTGAAGCTCACTCTGCTCTCCACTAGCGAGCCAGGCCTGTGGGTGGGAGGATGCGACCGCCGTGGGTCAAGAGAAGGTAGTGTGTACCTAGTGAGCCACGCCAAGCAAGGAATTATCTAGCTCTGGTAGCATCATCGTAGCGGAGCCGTTCCATTCGGACGTTTTACGCGCCCCATAGATGCTTGGGGAAAACGTGGTTGCTGCATGCATGCCCCCTCGATCGAGGCGGATGGATCAGGGGCAACATCTGACAGGTTTGCATGAGCGCCGCGATCAATACCAAGAGATCATTCGAAAGTTCCAACAGGTTGAGGAAATGTCAACCGCATCATTATGATTTCCTCATGCCCCACCTTAGTGGAGCGGGCGAAAAAGCCGTGCGAGGAACCAGCCGTCGCCAGCGCTTGGATCATGATATACATACTATGTACACTATGTACTGTGTACATAGTAGATAAACCAGCTTAGTCGTATATTCGAGAATCCGGACAGGATTGGCCCGCCAAAGAATTTTTTGCGGCGGGAAGCTTCGGACCGCAGGCATGAGAAGTTGAGAACTGGCCCCGCCGGCAGAGACGGATCCAAGTCGGGCCTCAGGCAGGTCCGTCTGGGTCCAGGACACGTGATGGACTCAGGCTAATATAATTGGTGAGAACGTGTCGTCAGCTATTAGTACTACGATCAGGGCACTCTTTTGTCTGGTGCAACCAATGATGAGAATATGTTACTCTGCATAGGCCCGAGCTCGCTGGAAACGCAATCTCACGTGGACAGTTAATCATCCGATTTGCGGAGACATGGTTCTTGTGCTTATGAGTAACTGGAACTAAAGATTTTACTACGGCGCGTCTGAGACACGGTCTATCACAGCATCTAGGCATTTGGGGGTTAACAAAGCGCTAGAAAGCGAAGACATGGTCCAAATATAGACAAAGGAGACTTTTCCGGGTTCTCTTTCATCTCAAAAGCCGTGACTTTTATCCACAAGCAAACCGTGGTCGAGCTCCATCTGTGCAAACGAGGCCTTGCCGATTATCCGATGCCATGTAGTGTGTGGTCAATTGTGAACACAGGAGGCCACAAGGGAATCGAAACTCGATCACCCCACCATTGGCGGTTATCTAGTGTCTCTGGAGTACTTTGTACAGTATCATGCATAGCTCTTGTGTCCCTTGAGAATATCTGGGGGATGACTTGTGCAGTTTAGATAGTGGTACAGATCACGGAAGAGAGCTTTGCTTGCTGCATACAGTGATCTCCGACGTGGTACCCGGGCTGTGTTACATCCGATCGCGGGTTGACCTTGATTGTAGAGTAAAAGGGCCATCCAACCCGGTGAAAACTTCAATCTGCATGGGTTATTATGTAGCACGGACATCCAGGGCCAGGATGCTGACGAGAATGCCAGGGAGGTGGAAGTGAATCCATGATCATGCTAAGGGACTGCGATGCCAAGCGGGACTGACAGCTCATTCTCCGCGCTGCCGATGGCCAGCTCATGGGTCTTCCCCGCGCGGGTTCCCCTCACTTTCCGGTCACTCACGGCACTATCTTGTCGATCGATCCGATGGGGGTGCATTCCGGTGACCGGAGCTGTGCTCTCTTTATGCTTGTGTCTAGCTTTAGACTCGTGGAAGAATGGCATGCGTTTTCCCACCATCCCTTGCGCGATAGTGGCCTCCCCGCAATAACCGGTTCCTCACCTGACTAAATATGTCTGGAGCATTCCCATATAGTGGGACGCGTCTGCTCACTTACAACCCGATTCCAGCTGATTCACTGACACGTCCGAAATCCCAAATTCACAGATCGAACCCGATAGCCCCTGTCCTGCCGTCTCTTCTTAGCCTGTCTGTCCTGTCACACACCCATGTGCCCTGGACGCCAATTTCTGCGACCTTTGCACCATTGGAAGTGAGTGGCATGAGGCCTTCTGTGGCCACGGGTCCTGCCATTAGTCAATCTGCGTGCTAGTTTCCAAGCCCGATGATGACTGTTCCGCTGCCTCTGCGCTCGGCCTTGGTGCCATGTCGAGAAGTTCCCAGCGCCTATCCAAGGAACTCCCGTGCGTTGGTCAAGACTGCTTGTGAGTGTTCTGCTAAATTCGATAGTTACCCGCTGCAGTTGCTGACCTCGCCCATACACAGTGGTGCAAATACGATGCGTTCCTTTGTTAGCCAGCAGACGAAACTATCCGGGGCAGCTGTCGTCAAAGGCGTCCCAGACCTCCCGAAGACATGCGACAGCTGCATCTGCGCCACCTGTTCCGGTCGTACCTTTTTCCTCCTTGACCGTGGGCGTGCCTCGTGAGACCTATCTGGACGAGCGTCGTGTTGCCTTGACGCCGCAGAATGTTGCCCTGTTGCTCAAAAAAGGATTCTCGCGGGTGCTGGTCGAGCGCGGCGCTGGGGAGGAGGCTCAGCTACACGATCAAGTGTACGAGCAAGCAGGGGCAACACTAGTCGACCGGGATTCCATCTGGTCCCAGAGCAACATCATTTTGAAAGTCCGCAGTCCCCAGCAGCAAGGTCCTATTGATGAGATTGGAGCACTTCGTCAGGGAAGCACGATTATTTCATTCCTGTATCCGGCACAAAACAGACCACTGGTCGAGCAACTTGCCTCGCGCGGTGTCACAACTTTCGCCATGGACATGATACCAAGAATATCTCGTGCGCAAACATACGATGCTCTGAGGTGTGTGCAATCAGTGTTGAAAGATGTCTCATGCTGATGCATATGTGATAGTTCCATGGCCAACATTGCTGGGTATAAGGCTGTCTTGGAAGCGTCCAATCATTTCGGCCGATTTCTGACAGGCCAAGTTACCGCCGCTGGGTAAGTCAACACTTGTTGTTCGGCACATATCGACTAACCATATGCCAATAGAAAGGTTGTACTCCCTTTGACGAGATAGGTCCATTACTAAGACGATCTAGATCCCTCCTAGCAAAGTTCTAGTCATTGGAGCTGGCGTAGCTGGTCTAAGTGCAATTGCATCAGTAGGCTCTCAGTTATCGTACCAACGCAGGAAGTCGTGCTAACGTACAACGTCTAGGCCCGTCGCCTGGGAGCTATTGTTCGAGGATTCGATACCCGCTCGGCTGCCCGCGAACAAGTTCAATCTCTCGGTGCAGAGTTCATCGAGGTGGATATCCAAGAAGAAGGCTCCGGTCAGGGTGGGTATGCTAAAGAAATGTCGAAAGAGTTCATTGAAGCGGAGATGAAGCTCTTCATGGAACAGTGTCGAGAAGTGGATATCATTATCACCACGGCCCTCATTCCAGGAAAACCTGCGCCCAAGCTCATTACAAAAGAGGTAAGATTTGAAGCACCAATACATGAATGACTACTTATGGTTTTAGATGGTCACTGCTATGAAGCCCGGATCTGTCATCGTTGATCTTGCGGCAGAAGCGGGTGGAAATTGCGAAGCAACTGTTCCTGGGCAATTGACAAAGTTTCAAGATGTTACTGTTATTGGTATGCCCCAGGAATTTGCTTCGAAGATACATGATTGACAACGATAGGATATACCGATCTTCCGTCGCGGCTGCCAACCCAATCATCTACGCTGTACTCCAACAACATCACCAAGTACCTTTTGTCCATGGCCCCCCAAGAGAAATTCTTTGGCATAGATTTGTCTGATGAAGTTGTTCGCGGTTCCATCGTCACCCTCAACGGAGAAATAGTCCCGCCTGCACCGCGGCCCGCACCACCACCTGCGCCGAAACAGGAGGTCGCTGCGCCTGCAAAGGAACAAGCGGAGCTGGCATTGTCACCTTGGCAGAAAGTTACGCGCGATGTTGCGACCACAACCGCTGGCATGGGAACTGTCGTTGCTCTGGGCAAGGCTACGGGACCGGTCTTTATGGGCAACATGTTGACATTTGGGCTTGCCGGACTAGTCGGCTACCGTGCAGTATGGGGCGTTGCACCGGCGCTCCACTCTCCCTTAATGAGCGTTACCAATGCTATCTCCGGTGAGTCGGTCGACTACCTTGCGCTGTTTAATGATTGACCGTTCTAGGCATGGTTGGAGTCGGCGGCTTTTTCATCATGGGTGGAGGATACGTGCCTAGTACGATACCCGAAGCGCTAGGAGCTGCATCGGTGCTGCTGGCATTTATGAACGTGTCCGGAGGATTTGTCATTACGAAACGCATGCTGGATATGTTTAAGCGTCAGTTCCCCTACATTTTGCGCGGTCCCTGCTCACCGTATCAGGTCCAACCGACCCGCCTGAATATCCATGGCTTTATGCTATACCAGCCGTCTTGTTTGGCGGGGGCTTTCTTGCCGCTGCCAGTACTGGAATGGCGGGACTAGTGCAAGCTGGATATCTTGTCAGCAGTGTGCTTTGTATTGGTATGTGGTTTCCATGTTGGTATTGCTATTGCTGACTTGCTAGCTTCGATCTCGGGCCTCGCTTCTCAAAACACTGCCAGGCGTGGCAATATCCTTGGTATCCTTGGAGTAGGCGCCGGAATCATCGCTTCTCTGGCAGCTGTAGGGTTCTCTCCTGAAGTCCTGGCTCAATTTGGCGCTGTGGCTGGCGTTGGTTCCCTTGTTGGTATGTGTTCGAGTCGTCCAGATGAGCTCGCACTGATGGGTCACAGGAGCACTAATCGGACGACGAATTACCCCAACTGGACTTCCTCAGACTGTTGCTGCTCTGCATTCCGTGGTTGGGCTAGCGGCTGTGCTTACCAGTATAGGAAGCGTGTTGGCCGATGTTTCTGACATATCGACCTTGCACATGGTGACGGCATATCTGGGTGTTCTAATTGGTAAGATATGTCCTCCATGAGATGGACCTTTCTAACAGGAACAGGCGGTGTTACTTTCACTGGGTCTATCGTAGCTTTCCTGAAGCTCGCCGGTCGTATGTCTTCGAGACCTTTGATACTGCCTGGTAGACACTTGATCAACTCGACTCTTCTCGGGAGTAATATGGCTGCAATGGGAGCTTTTGTTACCATGGCACCTGGATCTCCAGCAATCGCAGCGACATGCTTAAGTGCAAGCACATTGCTCAGCTTCCTGAAGGGCTACACTACGACTGCCGCTATTGGCGGAGCTGACATGCGTAAGTGGCCGACTCTGTGAGATGTGCTTTGCTGATAGGTGCAGCTGTGGTGATCACCGTCCTCAACGCATACTCCGGATTTGCTCTGGTTGCTGAAGGCTTTATGCTCAATAACCCTCTTCTCACCAGTGTCGGGTCTCTTATTGGAGTGAGCGGTTCAATCCTGTCGTACATTATGGTAAGTGTCTTCATCATCATGTGGAAAATGCTAACCATTTCAGTGTGTCGCTATGAATCGATCCCTGACCAACGTCCTATTCGGTGGCATTGCAGCTCCTCAGCAGGCCAAGAAGATTGAAGGCCAGGTGACTCAGACGACCGTTGACGACACGGTGGAAGCATTATCAAACGCGGAAAGCGTCATTATCGTACGTCTGAGCTTTTTAATGATGAATACAGCTAATCCTTGCAGGTCGTTGGGTATGGCATGGCTGTAGCAAAGGCGCAGTATGCCCTGGCGGAGATTGTGGGCATGCTCCGCGCCAAAGGCGTGACGGTGCGGTTTGCAATCCATCCCGTTGCGGGTAGAATGCCAGGTCAATGCAATGTCCTTTTGGCAGAGGCGTCCGTGCCTTATGATAGTAAGTACGATGCTGGGTGATAGACGCAGCTAACCAAAGAAGTTGTGCTGGAAATGGAGGAGATCAACGATGACTTTCCGGATACCGACGTCACTCTTGTTATTGGGGCAAACGATACCGTCAACCCAAGCGCGTTGGAGCCTGATTCTCCGATCTCGGGCATGCCGGTGCTACACGCATGGAAGAGCAAGGAGGTGGTTGTGATGAAGCGCAGCATGTCCAGCGGATACGGTGAGTTTTCCGACGCAGATGGATGAATGGACACTGATCAAGTAGCCGACGTACCGAACCCGATGTTTTTCATGCCTGGGACGAGGATGCTGTTTGGCGATGCAAAGGCATCCTGCGATGGTGAGTGATCAGTACACCTGATAGGTAATGATATTCTAACGTGTTCCAGCCATCAAAACCGCTCTGGAAGCACGTAAATAGCTGCGGGCCCTACCTTGGAATTACTATCTTATTAGAGGAACTGGGTGGATATTTAGGATTGCCTCTAGTTACATTCGCAGTTGATAATACTCATGAATGCATATGTTACCGGTATTCCTTTCGATTTAACATGAAACTTGTGTTGCACACCGCTCCATGCCCAACCCACCCGCAAAGGGCAACATGAAACTATTTCCATACAACCGGATCAAGCAAAAGGGCCCTAAACATGTCGAAAAAGAACCCCAAGTGCGCATACACATCCAATCAGCCACTCGAGTGCTCAAAAGTGGGCTTCCTGGGCTCCCCGGGCTCCCCAAGTAATGTTGGACTTTCTGTACCGTACCTCGTCTGAGTATTCAACAAAGACAGTCCGAACGGACGTAGAATATCAAATCAAAGAGTCCAGAGAAATCAAGCCGGAACACTTGATAATGATCTAAACCAAAATGCCTGTCTATCTGTTCAAGCCAAATCATCCTATCACATCCTTTGCTTTGGACTATTTCTTCCCGTCGATCATTCCCCACGTTTCCTCTCCCAGAGTTCTCCATCGAGCCCAATAGGAAGCACAAAGACAAGGCCAGCAAGAAGACATTTTTTTTTTTCGTCTGGGCTGAGGACGATATCCAATTCAACTTAATCGATATATATGCTTTATCCTCGCATGATACCATCCAGACTCGCAAGCCGCGCCTCACAATCAGACTCACAACAACACACACACTCTCTCTCTTCCACTCCCTCAATCAGCCAGCCCCACGAAGAGACCACAGATGCCGTGATGGGAGCGAAGAAGTGTTGTACTTGCCCTGCTCCCATTCGGATCGATTCTTCTGCTGAACTTCTTTCCGAGAGAAAAAGTACCTAAGTACCTAAGAACTGTCGTCAGTGTGTAATGCCACAGGCCACACCCAACATAGGCTGTCTCCTTGTTCCATGTCCCGGTGCGGTGACACTGATATCACCAACAAACACTGTTGCTTTAGAGCAAGCTTCTTCCTGACAACGACAAACGGATTTAAATTGTCCACAAGGAGAGGATAATCTTCCGCGGTGCCTGATTTTTGTTCCGTTAACGGAGGAAAAAAAGCGCCCACGGTCCTCGGGGGTACACTTGAACATGAATTCGTTCATCTACCCATTGGGATGGGTTTCTGTGTAGTGTGCTGTACCAGTCCACACAATCCTCGGGAGTACACTTGAACATGTATTCGTTTGTTCGTCGGGATGGGTTTCTGTGTAGTGTATTGTATCGGTTAGTCCACACGGTACTCGGGGGTACACTTGAACATGTATTCATCTACCCATTCATCGGGATGGGTTTCTGTGTAGTGTAATGTATCAGTCCCCACAATCCTCGGGACTACACTTGAACATGCATCCATCTATTCATCGGGATGGATTTCCATGCAATGTAGGCAATGAAAAGAGCGAACATCATCAAATCCGCCATTAAGACCCCACTTCTGATATGATAGGAGCTAACTAGCTAACTATCCATCCATCCATCCACCCACCCATGAGTTGTTTCTGATGCCACGAGACACCACACCACACCACACCATGGCTGCACACATTCCATTCATGGCGAGAGATGATTCTCGAGTCCAGTATGGCTGCTAGGTGAGTTGACGATCAGGTACTTATCATGCTTCATCCAATAGGTGTGTTTGACTGCTGCGTTGCTGCTTTTTAAAAAAAGGGGCAGTGGATCAAGTACCAAGTACTTGTTGCTTGGCTGGGCGGTCGGTGGAATAACGCCCCCCTTCCAGATGGTTTGGATGATGTTAGTAGTAGTAGTAGTCAACTTATAATAATAAAATGGGGTTTTGTTTGGGTGTGGGGGTTAGGCATCATCGAGTCTGCGGCATTTTGAAGGAATGTAGATAAGGTAGATTTGGCTTTTTAAATTGATCTTTTAGCGGTGGTGTGTGTGTCTTTTGGTAAATAAATATATGTTTCCTTGTGTTGGTTGGTGATAGATAAGCTCGGCAGTGCGAGATCACCAGCTTAGGATATAAGATACCGCTGTCATCCACGTCCTGTTCCCCGCCCGTACTGCCTGCTTGTCTGCTCGCTCTACCCCTGTGAGTAGTGTGTGTAAAGTGTGAAGATTGAGTCTGTCAAAGTCAATGGACCGAGTATCTGGCAACGTAGCCAGTCATGAGGCAGTGGCAAGTTTGCTCGATCATCTTTAGCCCCGTGCTTCAGAACAAGATATATCATGTGCTCCTAATCACTGGGTTAAGAATCTTGTTACGTGTGGTGATCGAGCAGAGCTCATATGTTGGTTTTGGTTTGATTTGAGTGTTCCCTGGTAAGTAGCTTCGTGGGTGTTGGGACGAGGCAGATGGGTTAAATGATGGGTTATTGATCACCCGATGGTAGTGATTTTGGTGGGAGAAATGTGGTTGGGGCACTGTCTTTCGCGTGTCCTGTATTGGATGGATATTAGAAGAGTAATGGTTGAGTATGTCTTGTGGGTCCCTTGATCGGGAAAAAAAAGACTTGATATCTATAGTTCTTCCTGATGCCTTCAGAAGACGGGTGTATCCTCTTTCCTCGGAACGAATCCTATATCAGAAAAACCCATCATTTTGAATTCCATCACGATGCTCGTCTGAGGGGTGCCAGAAGGTTGGATATATTCTCGAACCCCGGGACATGTTCTGGGAAATGATGTATGTTCCAGGCTGAGGAACAAGTTTATATCTAATTTCCTCGTCATCACTGTTTTGAATATTTCAAGTCCAACGGCAGCGGACAAACATGGCTGGGGACAATCTCGAAATGCAAGCTGAATCATGCATTAGTTGATAGCCGATCAAGATCACCAGATGCATCATCAACTGCAATGGCAGAATCTTCGTGTCTGGATGGGGATGATTGATAGGATCTGATGTCCGTAGTTCAATTATTTGACCCCGAGTATATCCGTTATTTGGTACTTATATCCATTAGTCAAACCTGACATTGAACGGGACCTCCACACTCGGGCAACTCGGACACAGTCCAGTGGAAATTGACCAACGGGTCTATTTGGCCGGAGCCAGATAAATTTCAGCTGAAGCCAGAACCTTCAGTGTCCTTGGCAGCGAATTGAAGAGCAAAATCGGCTTTCCCATGCAATCTATGGACCCACGGATTGAAGCAAATGAGATTCTTTAGACTCTGGGTGCCCATTGAATATAGCAGTGCGCCAACGTTCCACATGTTCCACTGTCCAGAATATCTTTAGAAAGAGCCCATGGAAGGGGGACTGTGCACTGTTTCCCAGCCGTTCTCCATGATGTATCCAGCAAAATCAGTGAAATTGCACATGGGGTTGCTGTACTTGCGGCAAGTCGATGGCTATTGGCTTGGTGATCTCCTATTCATTCATTCTGTACACGCAGCACAAGTATATTCATCGGCTTCAGACATGTATCTGGCTCAGGATCATGGTCTCTTAGATATGACCAGGCTGGTACATGGGATACCCAGGGATCTATCCCGAGCTTTGCCAGGCGAGAAACATGGCAACGGCCACAGTTTCCTAAGCGTACTCCGTAGAGAGCTATATGGATTTCCTTGAGACAGTATCTAGGTAATGATGCAACGGAGAAGACTGTTTGGATAGAATGTTGAGACATTGCCAGTGTTTCCCGGAGTCTTCGATATAGCAACGACCGGACTGGTCTGTCTCCTATCCATATTTGGGGGAGCCTGTCTTCCGGGTAACATCTCCCTGTGGTCCATGGGGACCGGAACAAGCAGCCCAGGTAAAAGTACTTCCAGTCTCCGGTCTCAGCTTCGTTCTACTGGACATTTGCTTGGTGCTGAAGCAACCATATCTTGAAGACATTATCTCGATGGACAATGGGTTGGAAGAGCTCAGGGTGATGGAATGTGCCGAGTGCACGGCCTATTGTGGAATCTTTCGTGCTTCAGATAGACACGCAAATACAGCCACGGGCCTAGCTTGTCGGACATGAACCGATTCCATGTCCATTTTTTCTTGGGCATAATACCCGGTATGTGTTCGCCCTTGTCTGGTGCCTTGATGGCATGGGTCTTGTTATCGACTAGCACAAAGTCTGGTATAAGCTTGCCTCCCATCATGCTTGTCACACTCTTTCTCTGCTACCTGGTATGGCATCGCCAACCCAGAGCATAAATTGTTGATGATGGTCATAGTACTTTTAAGGCAATGCCTAGAGTCCCGCTTCCACAATATGGGCGAATTGACGGGGGCCTCTAGCACGTCCATGCTTTCAATCAATGAGTATGAGATGGCGACGAAAGTTTATAAAAGGAAGATAAACGATAAAATCGCAAAGACCGAGAAGACAGAGCCAGTACATGTGCCTGGAACCGCTCAACTATAATCCTCGGATGCAGGAACAGTACATCGCCATCGTCTCCATCACATGTGGCCATTGATGTCGAACCCCCATCATACTGCAGATGTATGAGATCCATGATGAACGAGTCATCCTTGTCATATGTTGCCCCGAGAGATGTGGCAAAAAGTCATTCGAGTAATGAACGCTTGTTGTAGATGACTGTGTCCTTGCGCTTATAGGTAGGGACATTATCAGTCGATAACCGGGTATATTAATAGAGGTGTTTTGGGGGACAACCGCGATTGAAGAGTATCTCCCTGTCGGAAACTGCATATCAAGGTTGTCGAGGCAGAGCCAAGCCCACCCAATTTGGACGAGGAGCTTCTAGGGTCAATGATTGCGGAAGGCCCAGCCCCATTCAAATCCCCCCTAAGCCCATTGTCATATAACGTCATGGTCAATTTAGCTCTCTCAAATGTTCCTCAATGCTTCCTTGCGTTCAATTCGCCGCCAACCACAGGACTGTTCGTGATTTCTGGATTCCTGTGCACAGCTATAGGCGTGCAGGATATATCAACTCGCTCCAGCATTGAATGTTTCTGGTCCCAGACCACGGGAGAATATGCAACAGTCCATGTGCTTAACACTCTAATGTCTGAATGCAGAGATGCATCCAGTGAGAAGATATTGTCAAAGACCAATGTTAATTAGTCAAGCTGGATGGACAGATGAGCGAAATCAGTCGATGTGTCTGTATCAGCGGCCACACATACAAAAACCGACGTGCCGTTTGGTCTGTCATGCACCTTGACTGTATCCTGAAGTCCAGAGTCGATGGCGGTTCAGAAAGTAAAGGGCTTCCAGGGCTGCCAGGGCAGTCAAGCATTGGTACCATGTACCACCTCGTGAATCCTTTGTATCTTGTAACCTGCACCGGGCCTAAAGAAACCGCGATTCCAGAACCGGATTGTTCTTGATACTTCCAGTTTCTTGCTTGACATTCCCAAGCTCGTGCTCCGCAGTTTCTGGTCTATATTCATGCTCTTCTTGCACTGCTGCAGATCATCAAGTCTCTTCTTTGTGCCATTGTAGTGATTGACACAGCTTTGTCGATTATGTTTGCATGCACTGTTGCTGTCTGAGTTGTGTGCGGGCTGTCCGTCACTGAAGCCTCTGTGTTTATTGGTTCTCGGATTGCCAATATCAAGCAATTCTCGGCCAATAATTCTCTCTATCTGGGCGCCCGTCCCATGAAAACACCAATCCCGGGCACAATGTGTTGCAGTGCCACTGTTGCTGCTGCAACTACTGCGGCTGACCCACTGCAGAGTTGAGCACGCGCCCTTGGAGGCATTTTCTCGAAGATACTTGGTCCGGAATGCCTCGAATGGCATTTTTTCGTGATTTTCACGAATAAAAAAGCCGTACAGATACTTAACATATCCCAATCCGCAATTGAGCATCAGGATATTTCATAGATATCCAATTTGTTGAGCACGATCAGTCCTTCAATGGTAATGATCTGTATCGAAAAAGCAATATTTATTTCCCCATCGGTTGGAGTCGTCAGATGGTAAAACGCCCATGGGCGACCCGAGCAGCGAATGCATTTCCCAGATCAAGGGCCGTTTAGTTGGAGATGGAGCACAGCTCGTTCCATTCCCATTCGTAATTGTCCTCGGGCTGTCAACGACCCTCGGCTCGCAAAGGCTGCATTCTGGGATAAGGCTTGAATTGATACCTTGTGCGTTCGAATATGAGGGATATGCACATGATGCCATTATTTAAAGAGTGGTTGATTCAATCCACCATACTCTATAAACACGAGACATATTCTGTCTTGATCATCGACAGGCTCATAATCTAGAGCGCTGAATCCGGTCAGAATGACTCAGAGGGTGTCCCTGATGTCTGTACAAGCATCGGCCAGGACAAGATGATCCCTCCTGCTATCATATCGTTTTTTTCATGATCTTCAGCGAGGACATGCTTTTAGTCCTGATCATCAGTCTTTCTTTCTCTCCGTAGGTCTGGAGGTTTTTTTCTTAGACTGCCATTGTTGATATTTCGGAGATTATCACCAACTCTTGAACGGCTTTCGTTCGTTGGGTTTGATATAGCCCACTAGGGAGGAATTTAGCTTGTATTTGTTCTGCTGCTTTAGCCAATATATTCTGGGGCTATATTGGATAGTTCTGCAGAAGACAAAGGTCTTGCAAATGTTCTTAGCAGCTCTGTGAGTGTAGAGCCGGGAACACCGGGCCATTGAATCTTGAAGTTGCTCTTCTCGACCCGATGGATACCAGTTGGGTATGTGTTATTGTGAAATATATTCCAACGAATAAGTCTATAAGTGGCCCATGATGTAGGGATAGACAGAAGCGGGTGTATCTTGGATCAAGAAGCAATCTGATATAGACGATGTCATCTTTCTAAGCCCCATACAGAATATCAATAGAAAGACTCGGTATGAAACCATATGATGCAGTAGGTAGAGATATGAAGAGAGAAAGGAGAAGAGAAGACAGGAGAGGCCCTTATATAGCCCCGAAATCACGACATAATGAATGTCCATACCGTATAATTCATCCAAAACCGTTTCACCGTCTCAATCACCGCCGCCGCCGTCACCCAAGCATATTAACGCAAACCCATCACGGAGATCCTCTTCGTTAATAAAAAACATTCCCCTCCTTCTTAACGGATTCACGCTCACGACCATCCTATGAATACGCGAGTCCGTCATCTTACCTCGGTTAGCCCAGCAAACCCGAACTGACCCAACTGATGTAGGTGGTATCAAATTCAATTGCAACTATTGCTCCAGGCGAGAGCCTTTGCGTCACTAAACCTATGGATGAACAATAGAATCGCGGTCCTCACATCGGCTGACTGCACGTGATGCAATTGGGAATTCACCCCCTCCACTTTGTACCGTGACCGCCGAATGCCCTCAAAGCGAGCACCAGGTATCCAGCGCACGGCCCAATCCATCGCTCATGAGCCTATCATAAACATTTCAGACGATGATCTCCGCCAATCACGCAACTGCATCTGAGACATGCACAGCCTTGCTCCAATGTTCCTCTTCCACGAGCTTGATGGAAATGCTCCTCATCTCTGATGCGCCAGGCACACTATGAACCCATACAGATTTTACGTGGAAAAACAGAGCAGAAGATATCCATCTTCAGTGCAGCCCCTGGGCCGCTTCCTCGATGATCCTCTAGCGGACCAGAATGCCTGTCGCATGGGGGTATTGGAATTCGCCCCGGATAATTCTGCGCCTGCTTATCGCGATCTAGACCCCCAGGGATTGCATTCCATCTTATCTGATGGCACGACGCCAAAGGAATCTTTACCCTACGGTCGCATTGTAATAATTGAGGATCTTTCGCGTGAGATTGTGGAAATGCTGGGCTCGTTGCTGCATATTGACCCGTTATTCTTTGCGTCTCATATTGGACACAGTCGCGCCTCTGGGGATTCGATTACTGCGAGTACATTGAAACCAAGAAGACAATCATTCATCACCAATCACTACTACCGAGCAGTTACCCTGCAGGGCTTGCAGGAATCCAGCGCGCAATATTTCAGGGACACAAATATCAACAGAGAGATTGTCCTTCTCCCGCCTGCTCAGGACGGCACATGCAATGCGCTCCTTCAGCATAGTTGCTCTATTTTCGTGGAGCATGATAGAACCGGCGGTTGGCTTGGTATGTTCCATGCACACTCCAATACGAAGCTAACATCAGCAGGCCTGGTCCTAGTAGACCCTTCAATCCACGACGACCGTCTCATGCTCCGTCAAGGAAGCGACTCCAAACACCTCCCCTATACGCCTAAACCATGCCATCTATTCCAAGGTGGCTACGAGGATTTCCTAGACTTGACCCCGACCAGCGAATGGGACCCAATCTATTCTCCCCGCCGCGGACTCTTCGAAGACCTAGTCTACTGCTGGCAAACCGAACGCCCAACGAGCTTCAACATAGTCAAGCCCTCAACAATCTCCCTCGCATACTACCCCATCCAAATCATCCTCTCGGAATGGATCAACTCCCTCACAGCCCTAGACCTCCACATCAAACACCACGAGACAATTATCGGCAGCCTTCCAGACCAACCCAACCACCTCCCTCACCTCAACCAAACCAGCTCCAACCTCTCCGCCCTCATGACCTGGCACCGCCGCATCCGAACCTTCATCACCCACATCACACAAACGCACCACTTCCTCCAACACCAGGAAAAGACCCCCTTCGACCTCCTCCAATCCTCCGAAACCATAACCACCACCCTGACCCAACTATCCTCCACCCTCAGCACCACCCTCATCCCAACAGCCGCTTCCCTAGCCCAGCTCCTCGAGCTCAAGCGCACCGAGTCGCAAACCTTCCGCGTCAACCAGCTCACATACCTAGCGTTCGGGTTCGTGCCGCTCAGCTTCGTGACGAGTCTCTACGGCATGAGCGATGATTTCGCGCCGGGCGGGAAGAAGTTCTGGCAGTGGTTTGTGGTGACGATCCTGCTGAGTGTGTTTTGTTTGTGGTGTATGGAGTCGAGTACGAGGCCGGATGGGTGGTTGAGGAGGATGGAAGGGAGGAGGGTGAGGATATCACTGACTTCATTGGGGGTAGAGTAGTGGATCTCGTGTATACATCCTCTCATGTGTATGTTTATTTTCTATGTGGAGTTACTATACAAAAGTGAAAAGAATACGATTGTACAGATGGATTTATCTATACTATATAACTATAACCTTTTACTGTATCCCTACGAAACTAACCAAATAAGCAGGACTGCCAAAAGTCAAGAACATCCGTAGTTATTATCACAATTATCGAGAATAATCACAAGTCAAACGATCGATATCTAACTCCTCAATCCAGTACTCAAGGGGAGGGGTAAGCCAGATAGAATGGCGGGATATCCGAACTACTTCAGAACTATCTACTCCGTACAGGTATATCCGTATCGTATCCCAAGCCCACTAACCTCACCACCACAAAAACATAAATCAACTTAAATCCAAAGACAAAAAAAAAAGAAAAGAAAAGAAAACCCACACAATATCAATCACGCGATACCGTGTACACACACATTCCCATAACCCCCCACGACTCACCCCGGAATGTCCCCCCAATCGCCGCCCGCCGCCCTCCGCCCGCCACCACCAAAGACAATCTACCTTAATCCAGGGCGCGCAGCCACGGAATGGAAGCACAATACCTCTCTCTCTCTCCCTTCCATACCACACAAACCCTACCACAAACCCTACCTACCTACCTAATCCTTAATTCCTTACCAATAAGCATAAGCATAATTCCATCCGAATCATAACTCTCCGATCCCCGACACGAGTACCCGGGAAGAATGTAGAATGTGAGTGCCAAGTCCGTCCACCACCCCTTTCCTTTCCTTTCCTTTCCTCCCATCCCCTTGATCCTAATTCGAAATTTTTCTCCGAGGGAATAATAGCACGGAGTACTAGGTAGGGACTGGGAAGTGAACAAGGCACACTCACACAGCAACATGCCATTCTTCACGTCTTGGGTACGGAGTACTCCACCACCTAATGCCATGCCCACTGGTAGATAGGTAGGTAGAATACCCACCTGTCACTGTCACTGTCATCATGTCATCCCGCGCCGAACTCCACCTCGGTGCCTAACTTACTTCGTATACACTACTTACCTACCTACCTACCTAGCTAAGTCCTTAGCAACGGCCATGCATCAATCCAGTAACGGTAACGGTACCGGTAACAGGAGCGACTAACGGCAAGTGTCTACTAGCTCACGGAGCAAAAAAAACAGGGATTAAGAATCAATAGTCTCGGGATAGTGATACTACTATAGGTGCCCCCCCCCCCCCCCCCTGGGTTACTACCTAGTTTGTAGTCAAGTGCGTTAGTGGGGTGGACGTTGCTTCTAAAAATGTAGGTATTGGGTGATGATGAGGGGCGCCGTTGGGTCCACTCCACTTGATGATGGTGATGGAGGAGGGATGCCGGGATGGGATGCCGGGATGGGATGGAGATGGGGATGGATATGGATGGGGGTATTTGGTGGGTGCTGGGTGGGTGGGTAATTGGCTAGGGTGCGGTAGGTAACTAGGGTAGCGTAGGGTATAATATGGTGTGGTATAGTATAAAATTCTTCACTTGGGGGTTTGCTCTCGGGAAGTCCGTAGGTAGATATTTTGGTGGGAGGAAGAGAGAAAGGGAGGGAGGGAGGTACTCCGTAGGTAGGATTAAATCGCATGATGGGGTAGGTAAGTAAGTAGTACAACTATCCCATCCAGTCTAGGCAAGTCCTCCGTGTCACTTCTCACATCCATCTCACATCTCACGTCTCCTGAATATTATTCCCCTTCCGAACTAAGCTCCAAACCGACGACAGATCACATCAGTAAACAAAGGATCCCCCTCCCCCTCCCCTCCCCTCCCCTCCACTTCTGTCACTTCTCAACTGTCATGTCATACCCCCGAGCCTAAATCCCTGTGCAAATATTACCTCTCTCCAAGAAAGTTCCCAATTATCCGGTTTCATCACCACCGTTAGCACAATCCATATATAGCTAACCTGAAACCGCCAGGATAGCGCTAATGGACATGCCTACCGCACAACCACCGCTTTGGAAATCCTTTAAGTACTTCTATCGGTGCCCGCGCGACACACCCCCAGCAATATATTGGATATATCTATCTATATATTCTTAGATATCGGGAGTTGAATCCCTGGCTGGGTTGAGGGATCGAACGGTGGGTTTCAACATCGCACCGCTGCTTATTTGGGGTCGCGCTACGGGAGCGTTGTTCTCTAGTTGCTGGGGGTTTGTTTGGTCGCTTTGGTGCTGGTGGTGGCTGGAAACCGGTTTCTTTGTCTTTTTCTTCTTGGGTTGGGAGCATATTATTGTGATGAGTTGGAGGAGACCAGGTAGGTAGACCAATGAGGGGGTCTGGTCATCTAGGGGCCAGATTCGTAGTAGTACGGCTGCCTGGGCATAAGATCATGTCCATGTCGAGGCAGCGCATCTGACTGGATCGATTGGAGGTGGTTGGGTCATGGCGGATGATACGTATAGTGATGTGCACTGACATCAGTTGAAGTGATCATGGGGTTGGACTGATCATGGGGTTCGACTGAAAGGTCCAGTATGGTGGTGATGGGGATGATCTGGTCATTGCGCGACCAGCAACAATGGCATTTGTTCGTGCTGTTGGCTGGGAGGAGGTAATTATTGAGGTGGAAGACGACAAAGATTGAAGTAAGGGAGGAGTAGGGAGCTAAAAATATACCTCCCCATCCGCACCTCATGGAATGATCAGGGACTCCGTGGGATCCCAGCTCCGTCCATGCCCGTTCTGCACTCCGTATGTTATCTACTGCATTGCACGCACGCACGCTGCACCGTTGATGGTTTCAACGAATTCACCATTCACTTTGCTGACTCCTTTCATTCGGAAAATCGCAGCCGATAAGTAAGCATCCCTTGGCCCCTCCATGCCGTTCGGGTGTTTCACACTGCGACCACCGTTGGCTGCGTTCCTGCATAAGTCCGGAGTAGGTTCGGCCGTTGCTTTTATCCTTCAGGTCCACCTCCAGAGACGGCCTCGGGAGTCGGAGTTGACCTAGCGACTATCACTAAACACGGTCGTTGATCCGACAATCATGGCTATTTTGGGTCATGGTTAATCTACCGATGACGCCGATGATTTTCCCGCGGATCTTCCAACTACACAGTACTACGGAGTACACAGTACACACTTGCTTACACTCTACACCGTATCTACGTATTTTGCACAGTTGCCCGACTTTAATCTACCACTGGTTCACAGTGTCGCATGTTGATACTTTTCCCATTCGATCTACTGCCATGACCTCACCCGCCGATCTCATTCGGTCGGTCTGCAGGGAGGTTGCGGCTATTGCACAATGCAGCGGGAACAGCTCGGGTTGAAAATCTCCCATTCGCCGGTCGGGCAATTGGCCACCTCAAAAAGTGGGCATGCAAGAAAGGGGGTGGGAACCCAACCCAAAGAAAAAGAAAAGAAACGAAAAGAAAAAGCGACGAACTCCAGACGGGAAGATAGTTCGCTTGCTGGGGTCTGGCGTGTTTGAATTAGACATGCTCCACTGGGCTGGAGCAGCGGCGTTGCTTGGGAGTTCAGACTTGGGAACGGTTCCCGGGAGGAACCAGGGATGAAGTGTATCAGGTTGATGCGTCGTACTACCGAGGATTGTAGGACTGTAGGAGTGTAGTACTGTAGTACTGTAGTGTAGGGGTATGGGATGGATCGAGATCGAAAGAGGGATCGAATATGGGATCAATGCGCGGTGTCATTTACGAGAATCAGGGACGTCTCAATAATTAGCAACCACCGCAGTTGGCATCCCCGTTGGGACTAGTTTCTACGCTCGACCCAGTGCTTTTTCCCACTAACGCTCACTACCGTGACCTACTATGATTGAGGCCCCCGTAATCCGCATCAAAGAAATAGAAATGATCAATTCGATGAAGAATCCGCCCACATGGCCCCAACCTCTCTTGGCACCTCCCCGCCCCGTGATTGGCCGTGACGGGGCCGCAATCTAGATGTGGCCGCCATCTGCACGCCACGCCCATTCTTGCTCTCCTCTTTCCCCCTCTCCAGTCTCCATAGTACGTAGGTAGTAGGTACAACTCTGATTTCTGGCTTCCCGAATGCAAGAAAAAGCACTGACCTTTCCATCCCGACTGCGCCCGTCGACAGGTCTCATTCGTCCATCTCCAACCAATATCCTTTCCCCGGCAGGCAATCCGAATCTTCATCCAACGCCAGACCGGCTATCATTGCTGCTCCTAGCCAGGTTTTAGTCAGGAACCGCGCATGCAAGGGTCACCCGCGTCCCTGAACCAGTGAATCCCGAATATCCTGAGGCAGCGGACCAAGTTTGGCTGCAGCTGGAGAGTCAGGCAAGGATGGGGGAGGACGTAAGCGCTACCCTCATTCCCGTTGGTCCTGGATTCTCAGGGCCAGTGCCAGTGCCAGGCGTCGCGCTGGCTGGTGGCGCACGTGTCATGCAGCGGTTGCTTTTGCTGCAATCCAAATCTCCTCTTGGGGGGTGGATCATGGTCCGTCCACTCCGGAGGTTGTGTGATCGATGGCATTTTCAGTGGCTTCGTTCAAGACAAACCCCCAGGGTCGGCTCCACTCGTTTCGAGCATACCATCCCGTGTGGTCAAGATACCCTGCCCCGGTCCCTGCCCGGTATATTTGATATCCTCGACCTCCTGTCGCTGCTGGCTGCCTTTTCCCCTGGCTGATTTTTCTTCATCTTGTGCTCGTCATCTCACGTTCCTTTTTCACTCCTTCCTCGTTGCGGCGTGCTGACCCTTCATGACCTTGTTCGCCCACCTATTTCCCCGACCATATCATCTTTCTTTTTAACCCCTGGGGTGTGCTGGGTCGAATTGATTAATTGTCTTCGCCCCTCTTTTTTCTTCCTACTTTTTTTTTTTTTTTTTATTATTATTATCGACTGAACAACATGTATCCAACTACTGCCCCCCTCGATCTGGATTATCTAAATGAACAATTGCTACCTCGGCGATACGAATCTGAAGAGGAGGAGGCATCGGAATCCGAATTGGGCGCTCACGACCATGCTTTTTCGCCCGTCAAGACCGCCGGTCCCTTCGACTCGGATCCTAGCGATGAACTTTCCAATGCGAATTCCCCAGAATCGCCGGTGGACAAGGCGTTCGCTCGCCTTCTGCCTGCCTACCCCTCGGGCAAACAAAGTCGACCGGTGTCGTTGGACACGGTGAAGCGAAGCAGCGGCACGACATTTGTCCCGGATTCATACATCTTCGACGATGATGACGATGTGATCATCGAGCTGCCCTCCCCTACTTCGACCTCCCCATTGCAATCTCCTATCTTCCTACAGCCCACGGTCTATCAGCCTCCCGCGTCACCACGATCTCCATCTCCCGCCCTGGCCGATTTGGATGAAGAGACGGACGTGCTCGTCGCCGAGCAGGTCACGTTTGTGGAACCCAGCGCCAAACCTAATCTAATTCTAATCAGTCCCGTCACGGACAGCCCCGTGGTCGAAGAACCGGAGCCCATGTCGGCCGTGTCGGTGGATGTCCCCGACCGCTTCCCACCCCGGCAAGGACTATACTCCTTGAACCAGGGCACCAAATCCCAACCCATGTTGAGCGACAAACGATCCGACCACTTGGCGCACATGAAGCGCGGTAGTTTGCAGTTGCACGGCAAGTATGCGAAACAAACGCCGCGACGGGCGGAGACAGACCCCTTCACAACCCCCAGGATGATGCTTGCGGACGTGCCTGAAACCTCCCAGCCGACGACGTCCTTGCGCTCGCGGGCCATGACTTGGAACCGACCACAGACTTCCGCCGAAAGCGCTTCGAACCGCGGCCCCCAAGCGGGCCCACTCCGCCGTCCGCCGTCCATGCAAAACGTCGGTGGTGGCGGTTACACGCTTTTCCCCAGCACCAGACGCACACCGGCCTATCCCGGCGACGAGTTCCACGCTCGATCCTCCTCCCTATCCTACTCGATTGCCAGCTCCGAATTCAGCCTGCCTCCCTCCCGCACATCCAGTCCGGCGCCATATTACTCGTCGCCAACGTTCAACCGACACCGATCCGGATCCAACTACAGCGTATCAAGCGTTCCAGGCAACATCGGCCAACGACCTCCCGTGCGACACTCGATGATGAAGAGCTCGACAGCACCCAGCGTGTATTCGGCCAGCAGCCTGCGATCGGAAGTGGAGAGCGTGTACAGCATGGACCCACGGGAGGTGGCAGAGCCGGACGCCAAGGCGGCGCGGCGGAAGAAGAGTTTTCGGCGCAGCAAACAACCACCGAAGATCGAGACTACCGAGCCGCCGCTCCCAACCACCAACAACTCAACCAAGAGTTTCATGGGATTCATGTTACGAGGCCGGAGGAAGTCCACCATTCAAAAAAGTAATGCTTAATTTGGTCACCGTGGGGGACTAGTGTTTCATGTTCATCTGTTTAATATTTTTTTTTTCTGGGAATGACTGGGTTTGGCGTTGGTTAGCGATACGGTTTGGGATAGCGGCTTTTTGATTGTCTATGCACTGGATGCGATGTGAAGCTTCATACTTTCTTTACTTTACTAGTTTACCTTGTTGGATGTTTGTACCATAGGTGCTATGGCCTCCGGGAGTCCCAATGACACGATTGAACATATACTTATTCCTTTGGAATATTATCATAGTAGTGTCTTCTCTCCGACTACCAAGATTCGACTACACAGTACCAAGATTCGACAAGATTCAACCAGGTACTAAGATTCGACACCCCTTCGACCAAACTTCGAAAATCCTTCGACGCGGCAACAACCAGAGAATACTACTATACCCAGAGATCACGGCCCTTCCCTTCCCTTCCCTTCCCCACCACCGCCAACCGCAATTCCCCAACCAGGTATGGCGTGGTGTAGGATCTGAATCTGAATCTGAATCTGACTCGGGTCCCCCCTCCCCCCGATCCACTTCCTTCATCTCGGTTCGATCTACCTACCGAGCCACCAAGTACATAGCACTACCGAATATTGACTGATCTTGGTAAAGGACGGGGATGTTCCGTTCAAATTTGACTTGACTTGCCGTGGCATAGGTGGGTGGGTAGGTAGGTAGGTAGGTAGGGAATTAGATTTCATGGGACCTTGACCCCCTATCTACCTACCTACCTATTTGCCGTGTATTTGAATTAATTGGGGGTATGTTTATTGATTAGGATCTACTATTATATATTAAGGGTTTATTAGTGATTAATATATGGATATTAGGCGCGGGTAGATAAATTATCTTCATCAAGGGGTTAGATAGATACCTACCTACCTACCTACCTAGATAGACACTACGGAGTAGAGCTAGAACCAACCTAGAAAAAACCATATAATTCCTAAAGTGGAGACGGGACGGGATGTCCTGTTTGTTTGAGCCTTTGAGGTTGGTTAAACTTTTGCGTCATCGCTTAGACAGATGTACATAGTAGGTTTTTTTTTTTTTTTTTTTTTGGCATCGGTGGTACGCTAGTCCATGCTCGGCGGGACGTCTATGCTTTCCATCCCATGAATACTAGTAATTCTCGATTAGCGAGGATGGATTGGGAATCGGATCGGTGGTACGAACTGTGGTTCTCTTTCCGCACTCCGGTTCTGCTCCCGGTTCTGGTTTCGGATCTGTGGTGATGTTTGTTGGTACCGATTATCGATCGTGGGGGTTCATTTTATTTTGCTGGGAAGGGGCATTGATCGGTTAGGTTCGGTTCGGTTGGGTTCGGTTCGGGATTGTTGAGTCGTTGTCGGGGGCTTTAACCGATATAAGATTGACTGACTCGTGTATTTCTATACCTAGACCTAGACCTATTCATATGGTGGCTGGAGAAAGAGAGAGAGAGGGGTTGGTGAGTGGATTTCAAATGATGTTCTTGTTAGCATAGTAATAAGTGGGGAAAGATGATGGGTACGGATCTTGCCCCCCCCGGTGTTGATTGATTGATTGATTGAAAGAAGAGAGTAGAAGGCATAAGATGTTGGGATCTATCTAGCATCTCCGTCACTTCTGTGATCAGGAGATAAAGTAACTCTTTTGGTCCACGGTGGGAGGCTCTGACAATTTATATATGACAGAGAGACTTGAACTATTTACTATTTACTATCTACTTCTACTCAGTGGTTACACTGCAGAAAGAATCTTGGTGGATGCGATCTCATTCATTAAGCCGTACAGTATGGTCATAAGATCAGACATTCCATATGATATGTTTCCCATCCAGCACTATCTCATGACCTCTGCATTCGCAACACGGGATAGGGAAACCATTCGGATAAAAACCTATCCCGAGGTCATATTGCGCCTTTCGTCCTCCATCGTATCGTCCGGAAACTTGACTCTTCGGGGTGGGTATTTAACCGGGACAATCCCGGGCGGGACTTCGGGGGTCCGCTCCCCTGGCGGGGGGTAGCCATTTACAGACCAAGGTCTTCCTGTGGGGTTGTTAGTTGGGGTTTGGAGTGGTTCTTGGGATGAATTACTCACGATCTAGATTGATGGTTCGCGTCAGGAGTGATTAACTCGGACGGATGTTAGGGTATGGGGTACTCACGAGCTGGGAATGTTAGCATTATCTTAGACAAGGGGGTAGGTACTTACAGCCTGTGGACGTTGTTTAGCTGACTGGCTGGCAAGATCAGTGGACATTTAATGCGTCAAGTATCACTCACATCCTGAATTGGTTAGTGGTAGTCTTCTGTTTGGGATCAAAGGGATTACTCACGACCTAAGTTGATGAGACGAGTCAGAACTGATTAGTAGCCATTGAAGGCTCTCATCCAAAGGATAATCGCTCATTTCCAAGCATTGGATTTTTCTGGGGGGACTCACAGTCTGCATGTCTTGTTAGCCTTTTGCTTCATATAGGGCAGGAGACAACTTACGTTCTGAGAATAGTTGTTAGACAAGCTGAGGACATAGTAGTAATCACTTTTCAATGGGCGGTTTGCTCACCAACTAGAGCACGTTAGCAGATAATCCAGACTCAGACGGGTATTCACTTACCACCTATAACAGTTACCAAGCCATCAGCATCAGCTGGTACTTTCCGATAGATCAGTGGGATAACTTACAACCTGTTATTGTTAGCAACTCACTCTGTCAGAGAAAGGGGGATACTCACTCCCTAGTTCGTTTAGTCACACATCCTAATGTAAGCACATAGCTAGTTCAGAACAAGACACTCACAATCTAAAAAGTCAGTATCAAGTAACCATTAGTATAGGGTCTGTCACTTACCAATCCAGTGCTCTCCTTGAATATGACCTATATTAGCAGAGCTCAGCTTGCAGAGCTTAGGTACTCACAGGCTGTACTCGATTAGCATTCATCATTAAGGAAAAAGACAGTTACTCACAGGGTAGTAGGATCTCTTGCTGGACTCGCTGCCGCACTGAGCGGTCTCAACGTTCTTGGCCGAGTCGATCGCGTTCTGGGCAGCCTGGACCTTGGCAGAGCTGGAATCAGTGGCCTTGTCCAGACGAGCCTGGTAACCGGCAATGTCCTGGCTGATCTGGCTGCAGCTCAGGGAGCCGGAGGAGGCCGGGATGGCCAGGGCGGAGGAGGCGAAGAGGGAGAGGGCAGAAACAGAGATGACGGAGAAACGCATGGTGGCGGTTGTAGTGTATTAGTTATTAAAACTAGGGGAAAAGTGGGCAGATAGGGGATTGGAGAGATAATGGGATTGTTGCTGGATGGGATGCAGACAAAACGGCGGGAAACGAGGACCTTTTTATGCTCTCCCACAGGCCATCACATCATCATCTAGAGAGCTAAAGTCCAGCACCTCCAGCCGAGCATGAAGATCATCGCCGGGGGCTAAAGGTCAATGCTCTCATGTTCCCACGTTCGTTCAATAGCAGAGGCGCTAAAGCTATGGATCCCTGTCCTAGTGAACTTATTGCCGGCATCGCGATGATGTCCTGTATGGCTCAGCCTGTCTGGATCCTTAGAAAAGGGTTTAGCATCTAGACAGCTAGAAGCCGGCCTAGCGTGGCCAAGACAGTATAGCTCGTCATTGGCATGCCTAGTGAGCAACTCTGATGGACTCGGTGTATAGATAGTCCAGCTCACCGTCCAGTGAAATATGCTATCCAGATGCCAGAGCACTTTGGCTTTCAGCTGAGCTTCTAGAGATCGACGGATCCAGCCGACAGCGGGATCGAAAGATAAACAGGAACAACCAGCAGCAGCAGCAGCACCACGCAGCGCTAAGGGGGCAACATAAGCTTTCAGCCAATGCAACCACTTCCCGATCTCTCGGACTATAGGCTTCCCTGTCAGCCTGATCCAAAAGCATGGTGAACTGACAAGCGGTGATTATCTACCTACCGTTGAGGAGGATAGTTACGATCGATAGGGCCCTTTGTGTCAGAATACTCGGTTGCACCGCTAATCGCAAGGCAGCTGCGTGGGACAGGAGATGGAGGGTGGAGAAAGAAGATCGGGCTCCGATGGGGAGCCATGAAGATCTCGGCTCGGAGTAACTCGAGGTCGATCGCGACACTTCACCAGCAACTCCAACTGGCCCGGCAGTCGCCTATCATCCTGCTGTCCTGATAAGCGAGCATAGGCTGTCCATCCATCTCCAATTCTCAAAAATGTGATTTCGTTGACCGCCGGACCCCAGGGCCTAAGCACCGATAGATAAATGTCACGTCGGCCAGCGGCCCCCGCATTGAACTACTATAAATATTCGCAATAGTTCCTGTGCAGATTTGCTCGCTTTTGCCAGGCCGTTGAACTCGTTGCTTTTATCGCCAGCTCGTGGTGTTCGAGTACCGGTCGGTGACACATCCTCAACCTGCTACTCTATGTTGATGACATCTCCTATTCGTCTGTCTTTTGCGTGAGTTCCGGACCGGGCCGCAGAGCATCGATATAATTAACATTGAAGATAAACAAGGTCCGAAAGCAATCAATTATGTACAGGTAAACATCAATTAGACAAACACATAACCATGATTACATTTACGTTGACCTTCCCGTCTATAATACTTCACCAGGAAAGGCCCCGCACGTCGAAAGGTCCGCATCCGGCAGAAGTAAAAAAACATCTAGAATACAGCCTGGAAACGGCCAGTGCAGGTTTCTTGCCTGACGCATCCCCAGGGAGAACTTCACCCATTCCCACACACTCGCTGGGATCAGCTCGGTGCCCTCCCTGCAAAGCGGCGGCGCCACGTGCATAAGCTGGTCGCGAAGCAAGGCGACCAGGGTCGTCAAGGTCATTTATTAAATAGGTATAAAAGTTTTTGGTGTCGAGTGTAAAACATCGAGGTTAGAATCCAAAGGCATTGTCTCGGGGATCCGTGGATTCGCCAGAAACAGTAAGGCGGGCATCTAATAGAGTCGAAATGAGTCGGTCGAGGACAGCATTCGTAACGGCAATCCCGAACGAGTAGATCACCGGAGAAGCAAGGGAATCGCGCATCTCTGGACGTTGGATGGGGCCCAACATTTAAGCCTTACGGGAGCGGGTAACCGGGCCATTGGCGCGGCCGGTCGACACAGCTCCGTTCGACTTGGCGTTGCCCTTGGCCTCCGCCGACGGCGAAGAGACCTCGAACTTGGCCATGTCGATAACAGCCTGCTTGCCAGTGTTGCGGCGAGGACGTCCAGTCTTGGCAGCCTTGTTGTAGGTGGCGATGTAGAAGGAGATGAAGAGGAAGAGGTAGGAGCTGATGACGGCCATTCCGGACAAGGCAGCGAATTCCTCACCAGCACACTGGCCCATGTTAGGAGCCCAGGGGAAGTAAGTGGAGGAGAAGTAGGTGTAGGACGCGAAGTAGATGAAGCCTGTCGTTTGATTAGCTGAAGTTGGACAGAAAAAAACCGGTGGGTTTACTAACCAAGATCAATGACAAATTGGATGATCTGGAGACGAGTGATCCACTCCTTCCACCAGATGCGGATACCGCGGGCACTCTGGAAGTAGTACCAGTACATGACCACGTGCACCAAAAGGTTGATATCAATGACGACCCATTGAACCGCCGTCAGGCCGATGAGCTGAGTGTAGCAGAGGAGAGCAGTAGCGCCATGGTGGTAAGTGTGAAGGAAGGTGAGAGGCTTCTTCTTGAGGAACAGGAAGACGGTATCCAGGAGTTCGAGGTACTTGGTCAAGTAGTTGAGCTATCATAGGTTAGTATCCCCGGATGCGCTCGGATGGGATTTTCCCACTGGAACAGGCACTTACATAGTACAGGACAATCAGAGGCTGGGTCCATCCACCATCGTGCTCGCAGATAGCAAAGAAGATACCGCGTCTCCAGAGAGTGGGGATAAGCTGTTCAATAAAGAGAGCCAAGAGAGTTCCGCTGATCAGGGTGAGGTAGAGGTTGTGGATCATGAACAGCGTGTTGAGCTTCATAGCAGGTCTGTTCTTCATGAACTCACGGCCACCGAAGACGATCACATAGTAGGCAACGAGCGCCACCGCGGTTTGCTTGAAAGTGGACATGGGCGTGACGCCTTCTTCGAAGCGAAACTCGCTGGCGGGATAGCCCACCACCATTTCGAAGGCCTTGTCGAAGATAGGCCATAGGTGAATGCCAAACGGCCGATCAATTGTCGGACAGGGCAGACTCTGCAGGAACTCCATGTTGAACGACTATCAAGGTATGCGACGGGCGTGGTCAAGAGGAATTGAGCTGAAAGACGACAGCAGAATGCTTCTTTTTGAATTCTCTATGGTCGCGGAAATGCTGACCGAAAACAGTTCAAACGGACTGAAGAGAAAGGGGAAAAAAAAGAAGTAAAGGAGACGGGAAGAAGGAGGTAAAAAGGAAAGGAAGAAAGGGAACCGAAAGGTTGGGGGGGTCGTGGAGAAGGAGGAGGAAGAAGAGCAGAAGAAGCAGAAGGTGGAGAGGGTGGAATAAGAGCTGACTGTTCAGTTGCAATGGAAGGAGGATCAATCCGCGTGTCTTTTTTTTGGGCTCCGGCGCGCCCGCAGCCTCCGAATGGGGACTAGTGCAGCCTCGGCCAGTGGTTGAAAAGGGGCGAGTCGTTCCAGTAATTCCAGTAATTATCCAGTAGTACAGTAGGGCCCGGCGATCATGTGCCATCCCAGGTACCGAATTTCATGTCGCGGGGATTCCTTGGTAAGGGTCACAATATTATCATCCATAATCTATCTCCTGCAGATCGATGGGTCACCCAGCACGTTGACAGTGTCCCAGATGCGTGGCTAAGGATGTGAAAGGAATGTATCGATCTGGCCGCTAATAGCCGGCATTGACTCGTCCCGTCATCAGGTTCGTATGGGGAAAATCACAGACCACCTCTTTCCCTTTCACATGCCTTGTCTGTCTCGCCTTCCAGAGCTGCATTGATATCCATCGGGCTTGGGCACAGTGCTCCGTCGTAGTAAGTAAGTAGTTAAATTACCAGGACGCCCAATTGCAGATTGCCAACTCCAGAAACTGTCTCAGTCTTGACGTTCAACGGGCAGAGTCAACCGTTAATATTAGCTACTACATCCAGGGCCGTCAGGGCACCTGCAGCAAGTTCTGAAACCGGATCGACCCAAGTTTCCGATTTGTGCCATGGCGCAACTTAGATCTTTACAAGGGTGTCTAGGTTTAAGGTAAAACTTGTCTGACGCATTCCGTCCCGTTCGAGAAGCCCTGTCAGTGTCAATAAACCGTGAGATTGTACCACTAAGAATCTTCAAAAGCAACATATATCACCGAGTCATATGGTCATATAGGAGTTCATTCCTATAAGATCATCAGTTGACTCTGAATGATTCAAAATTGAGGCTAGGGGAAGATATAACGATCGCCACTGGGGGTGTAACTCAAAAGCCCCAGTTGGACCCGGAACGCGACCATCAGGAGGCCTTCATTTCCATGCTTGAATCCCTGATCTGATACCGATCCTTCGTTAATATCATGCTTGGCCGAGTCACGTTGTCCAACTCCCTCCGAGGCATGATGAGAAGCTGCTGGCCAATCAGACCGGACAATTGAGGCACTCTGGCATCCACCAATCACAGCCGGCAGATAGAAATCAGCCTGAGGCGGCGACGGGCTCGGGCGCGAACGGGAAGCCGCAAAAGAGAAGCGGGCGATTATCAATGACGGGCTGACCTGATTTCCGGCCTGAGGCAGCAACAACCTCACACCACCCGCAAAATCCTAGCGTAGCCGGCTGAACCTCTGACTTCGACTTCGTCAACACCTCGCCCGTCCTGATCTCCCCTCACCCACGTCCATTCGTCCACCTCCACAACCCACCCTCCTCTCGCCATGTCGCCCATCTCCGTCTTCCGTGTCGCCACCCGCGCCGTCCGCCCTTCCGGCTTGATCAGAGCGACCCAATTGCCCCGGTCCCGGGTGCAGGCCCCCGTTGCCCTGGCTGTCGCCCGTCCCAGCTTCAGCACCTCCGCTAAGCGCTTCAGCGGTCACCACGAGGACGAGACATACGAGCAGTTTTCTGCCAGGTATGCAACAACCATCCGTGAAGCCATTGGGCCCCGACACACCCTGGGTTGCACGATCCCGATCGCAGGGATTCACACCGTGCTCCCGACATCCCTCCTGATACACACCCGCGAGTTACACCCCGACTGACCCCATTCCCCGGTAGATTCGAGAAGGAATTCGACGGTGTCCAGGATGTTTTCGAGCTCCAGGTAAGCAGATCGCCCATATCGCTCCATCCACTACTCTATCAGTCTTCCATAATCAGCAACGCTGCCATTGGCAGATACCCTGGCCCCATTCCATATATCAGACAACATGCTGACAAGGCACTCTTCCTCCAATCCAGCGTAATCTGAACAACTGCTTCGCCTACGATCTCGTCCCCTCCGTTGAGGTCCTCACCGCCGCTCTGAAGGCTGCTCGTCGCGTCAACGACTACCCCACCGCTGTCCGGATCTTCGAGGGTGCGCTATCTCCGTCCTTCCCCGTTCCTTACCGTCCCTTTCCAAACCCATTGACTCATACTTTGTCTTCTACAAACAGGTGTCAAGGCCAAGGTTGAGACCCAGGAGCAGTACAAGCAATACCTCGAGGCCCTTGAGGGTCTTCGTCAGGAGCTGGGTGTTGCTCTCCGTGAGGAGCTCTACCCCAACGAGGAGTAAATTGCACGTCCGAAATATATCTCATCATGTTTCTTTTTTCTCCCCCACCGTCAATCGAGATAGGAAAGCTGTATACATACTCTAGAGTGCAGTTGGAATGAGGTCGGTGGCTGGTGCTTCCGACTTCCTGGCTGTCGGGGGGTTGAATGGAGGTGCACGCGTGCTTTTCTATACCAGTGCTACTATAAATTTTGTGAGCATTTGTCTGTACTCTGTATTATTGGTGATAGTGCGGAAAATAAGAGGGTGTCTTTTCCATTATCATCCATGATTGCGGGTGTATGATGCTTGGTCTATCTTAATGCGAGCAGTGGTGAGAAAGAGGGTTGGGCCGGTTGGGAAACAGTATCAGGAAGAGTATGGGGACAAGAGAGGGCCGAATCAGGACGGTAAGCTTCAACTAACAGGAGAATCTTCAAATTGATGTATTCGAGTCTTTTGATGCATCGGTAGCGGAAGCAGTATGGGGATAATAAAAATATAGGTACAGCCAGACCGCTCCAGCGATCCTTTCAAGGTAGCATAACACAACGAAGACTATAAATAGGAAGGGCAGGGAAGATATAAGAGAAAAAAAAAAGCCAATCCCTTCAAACGCCGCCGAGATCTTTAATGTGGATTTTGAATGACTTTGGTCATGACGAAGGTGTATGTAATAGAGAATGGAACTGGAGGCCGTGACAGACGCATGCATTGAGCCGCATATGGAACTCACAATGCCGGATGACACAAAATCTCAGTACCGGAAGCAAATGTCCCTGGTTCCAAGCTCGAGATCATAACATTTATGTGCTAGAGGAACGATGCCGGTTCGTTGCCCTGTTGCAGAATGTTTTAAACAGCAGGGTTGGATATGCGCGCCCTGCTTATGCATAACTGACTCGAAAGAAATGCAATTTATTGTGCCAGCACGTTTAGTGCGTTCCGACATGGTGGAAGTAGCTAGGTCGGCAATCCTCCTTAGCTAGCCAAGATTCACCGGCGTACATTTTGCCGGGCGTGCAGCCGGAACACTTCGGCGAGTTGGGGCAGTTGTAGTAGGGGATGTGGTTATAGCCGATGTCACGGAACCTAGTCAAAAGAATACTTGTAAGCACATGTTCCATGAAGGAGCCGGAGGCAGTCAACATACCAATGGACCTTGGCCGCATCCGCAAAAAGACCAACACCAATCGAGTGGACAGGAGCATCGCCCCATCTCTCGTAGAAGAAGCCGCCAGACCGGTCCAGATAATCAAAGTAAGCAGAGTACTGCTCGCCCCGGAAGAACTCCATATCTCCGATTTCGAAGTTGGACCAGAAATGACAGGTGGAATAACCGTTCGCTCCCTCGGTGTGCTCGGGGCGGAGCTGGTCATCGGTGATCCAATTCATCATGTTGTTGTCAGAGATGTAGGAGGGGTTTGCGGCAAGGAACTTCTTGGTCTCGGGCCAAAGAGACGGGATACTCTCTGGGGCGTCGAAGAGGTTGATCGTGAACCCGTATGTGACATTGTAGTCGGCCATGTAGCGGAAGATATCGTAGTCAACATCACAGAAGAATTTGACCTTGGGCTCGACACGCCAGTAATAACGATATTTGGCGAGAGCGGGATGTTTGTAGAACAGGCCACTGTTCCAACGGCACATCTGGTGGTAGGAAACCTTGTCGCTGTACTGGATGTTCTTCTCCTTCAGGATCTGCGCGGACTCTTTGAAGAGATCCCAGTTGATCCATTCGGGGACGTCCCAGTGCTCCTTAGGAACTTGCTCTGCAAGAAAGGGTTAGGTAACCAAAGCTAGTGTGGATTGGACTCGTGTCTAAATACCGAAGTAGCATTTCGCCTTCGTCTCCGCCTGAGTGCGCCTCTTGAACTCCTCAGTGAACGGCTGGTCGTTGAAGAAGATCCAGGGGTAGTTGAACTTGCTGTTCCAGGTGCGCTCAAGATCACGCATCGACGGGATCAGTTCGTTCAGTTCCTCATTACGGACAAGAGAGATAAGCGCCGCATTGGCACGAGGAGAGTCGGTGCTGTCGGGAGAATAGTCGCCATCCGTCGTGCGCCATAATTTGCCCGTGGGTTCTCCGGTGGCTGTGGGAGCGAGGACATGGAGTTAGCACACAGGATAGACGAGACAGATAATCAAGGGATTGGCGTTGGAGACGGCGTACGATCTTTGAGAGGGTCTGAAGTGATGCCCTCATACGGCTGTGTTGCATATGGCCCCTTACTAATGACGGTGGGCGTTTTGTTCATTTGAAAGATCAGGAAGAGGACGAGGATGATGCACGAGGCACCGAGCATGCGAATGGGCCTTGCGACAGCCATTTTGCCTGTCAGCGAAGCCCTGAGGACGAGATGGCAGGAAAAGAGCGACAGGAGAAAGCTGGCGAGACCGAGAGTGTCTGGGCCAAGTTGCTGCTATCGCCGCCCGCCGCGGCGCTGCCTCAGGCTTCTTTGCCGCCTTCCCCCCTCGGGCCTAGCGTGCCCACCCGCCCAATCAAGCAGTCATCATCACTTCCGATCGGCCGCCCTCGCCTTTCCTCCAAGCGTCAGCGCCGCGTAACCACCTCTGTTGACCGGCAATGGGGACTCTCGCTCCTATCTAGTCCCCTTCAGTAGCCTCTGCAGCTCGGGCATGCTTCAGTGCCTATCATGGCTGTCGCAGCCAGTGTGAGCGCGCTAACGGACGAGCTAATCACCGCCGTTGCGAAGCCCGACAGAAAGGCATTTACTTCGAGCCCACAGTTATGGCAGATCTGGTACTGACACGCCTGTCCAGGACACCCCACGTTTTAGGAATCTAAGGCGCCGGGTTGAAGACACGTTGAAGTCGCATGCTTATGCACGTACGGACCAATTCGCCGTCGCGAACCAGCTCGAGGGACTGCAGGAGAAATTCCAAGTCCTTTGCAGGGATGAATTGGCAGACGCTTTGCGCACTCGGCTGACAGAACTGCACGAGCACCAGAGCTCATGGTTCCCGGAAATCCTGTCCCTACTGTTGCAGTTGGCAGATCGCCCTGCTCAGCGGTCAAAGGTAGAACGGGTGACGGCAGTCAAGCCCAGCGAGGCCAAACCCCTCATCTGGACCGAGCTGGACGCTGCTGGATCAGCGTACTGTGACGAGGATATCTGGGAGAATGTAGATTTTGGTGCTGATTCGTCTGATGAGGACATCGCATCGGTGTCCACTGACAGCTACTATACACGGAATCAACCAGAAACATCTGTAACTACAGATGAGGATTACATGATCCCCGACGAAGTCTTTACATCTGGAGAAAACGATGAGCTCATTGACTCGATCGCCAAAGCACAATTTTGGAAGGATGGAGAGAACTCGGTCGCAGACCAGGGCAAGCCCGCTTCTCGGGTCATTACAGAACTCCAGGTAGTGAGGGAGACGATATTCATGTTGCAAGGGCTTCCTACGTCTCTGTTCTGGCGACTTGACGGTAGTGTGGAAATAGACCGGAGATATACCATTACAAACCTGTCAAATGGGACATCTCTGTCACTACTGCGATCATTAAGTTTGACAGGAGCTAGGCTGGACGTTCTTAGGCAGTTTTGCAGCGTGCCACAGAAGATCCCATATATGCAGACATTTCACCGAGGGGTAGAGAGCTTCCTGAGCAAGTTTGACACATTTCTGTCAAATGTGCAACTTCAATATCTTTCTCGGACGTCCACTGTGTCTGTCAGTCTTCTACAGTTGTCTGAAGACGTCCGTCGCGAGTCCAGACTGTTGTTGATGCTATCTGACCTCGTGTCCAGCTTGATACCCAACGGATCGGACTCTGCTGTGCGATGCCTCGACTTGCTGTATGATATTGTGTGTCTGACACAGGCCACCGGGGACGATGACGCATTTATGGCCCTTGCCGAATTGTTCTTCTCGTGTTTTGAAACCTATGCACGTCCAATTCGTCTCTGGATGGAAACAGGCCAATTGGATTCTTCAGCAGGTGAATTCTTCATATCCAAAGATCAACGCGACAGTGACCTACGGACGCTCTGGCATGACTGGTACACGTTGGATAAGACATCGAGGCTTCTGAATGCCCCAAAGTTTATCCAATCTATTGCACACAAGATCTTTATAACGGGGAAAAGCATGGTGTTTCTGCGACAGCTGAACACGTCCGAGGAAGACGAAACTCCACGGAAGGTCTCCCTGACCTTTGAGGAAGTATTACCACCAGGCTCCGCTTCGTTCTGCCTCCCTTTCTCTGTTTTACTCGAGTCTGCCTTCGGAAGACTGGTCGACGACAACCATTCATACACATCAGCTCTGTTGAGGAGAGAGCTTGACCAGCAGTGTGGCCTATGGACATCAATCCAAGCACTCGAGCATATCTATCTCAGCAAAGATATGAGCATTTTTGGACCGATTGACAGCAAGATATTCGACCTCATCGATAAAGGAAAAGGTGCCTGGAGCGATCGATTCCTTCTCACAGAGCTAGCACAAAGCGCATTTAGCGCTCTTGCTTTCATCGACCCTTCTAGGCTTATCGTCCGAACGCCCAAGGAAGCGCTCAGCAATGCAAATAGCCGCAGCCGCTCGGTCAAGATACTAAATGCCATCTCGTTCGACTATATCTTACCCTGGCCTGTTGCTAACATTATCACCAAAGAAACTATCCGGGGCTACCAGAGCATCTCCACATTTTTTATGCAAATCCGCAGAGCGAAGCAAACGATAATCAAACAGCGGTTGCAACATAACAATCAATTCGACAAAATCCAGGATTCAAGAAACAACACATTGAGCTACGCCCTCAGACACAACATGCTCTGGTTCCTCAACACTTTATACAGTCACATGACTGATTTTGTCGTCTCGACGGCGATTGCATCCATGCGCAAAAGTCTGTCTGCTTCCGCCGACGTCGATGGCATGATAGCGGCGCATCGCTCATTCATGCACTCCCTGGAGGAACAGTGCCTCCTATCTGCGAACCTCCATCCTCTTCACCAAGCAATCATCACCATCCTCGATCTGTGCGTCTCCTTCGCAGACGCCCAAACAGCACGCTATGGCAGCAACCACCTCGATCACGCCCGGACTGCCAGCAAAGGCGCAAAACCCCTACATCGCAAGAACGCGCAAAGCTATGAAGTAGATAACGACGACCCAAGTGACGAAGACGACGATGAATCCGATATAGATGAAGACAAGCTCGATGCCTCCTTCCATGAAACACACTACCTGCAACGACTGCGAGACATCAAAGACCAGTTCGATCGACTGGTCGCTTTCATGGTGGCCGGTCTAAGGGGCGTAGGACGTGTCGACGGCCAACTTAGTTGGGAGATATTGGCCGAGAAATTGGAATGGAGGAAAGCAGGCGGACAATAGCGGGATCTTTCTTTCTTTCACTATAATTCTTATTTCGAGATGGGAGGGGGGTTCGGATACTGGCTAGGTTTGTGATACCCGGAAATTGGAATAGTATTATTTGTAACGGCATAATTATGGATGTACAGAGTTAGTGGACTCTTTGGCTACAACATACTGGATTCAATATTGTTCACGTAGATAATTTGTGTGTTTTTGAGGAATTTCCTCCAGCAGTGGGAGAGGGGGGGGGGGGGGGGGGGGGCAAGGGCGACCGAGTCATGATTCTAGCGGACCGATTAAGCAAGGGTGGGAACAGTTCGAACGTATTGTCGAACGAACACAATGTGACCTAGTCGCTCACAATCCCCGAAGATGTATTTTTGGGGCGGGCTAGTTAGTACCTTACTAGTCATGTCGTGAGATCAACAAACAGCGCTGTATTCGTTGAGCGATACGGTTCGACTAGAGCAGCATTCCCATCCGTGCTGGCGCTGGAGAAACCGGCTAGGCTGTTGTTATTCGGTATGCCCAGCGGAGGAACTCAACACATGGTCTAGGTATTATGTCCTATAATAAAAATATGACCGACTGTGTTGTGTCTATGAATGAATGCTTTGGCATAAACTAGGCAAGTTGCTGTATTTGATTACTGAAAAATCCATATCATTCGCATTTGGTTCCCATTCTGTATGTGTAGTATCTGCAAGGGAAACTTGATATTTCTCAACATGTCATCATAATGCATCAGAACAAAAAGAGGAAGATGTCACAATGTATTTATATCGTAAAAACCAATAACTTGTGCCACGGCCCGGCGCGTATTTTTTCGACTAACGTAGACGGTGGACTAAACCACATATTTTCGAAATAGAGAGAACAAGGGAAAAGATTATTATCCACATTTTAACCGACCCATCTTCTGGCGCTGTAGAAGACACGGCCCCAAGGACCGATATCACCCCACTCCTCAGCCTTGGTAGGCAGGTAGCTGGCAATGCCACCCAGGACAGTGCGTTCGGGGTGAGGCATGATGGCCAAAACACGGCCGTCGGCGCTGCGGATACCCGCAATACCCTCAGGACTGCCGTTGGGGTTGGCAGGGTACTTCATGGTTGGCTTGAGGGTGGCGGTGTCAACGTATTGGACAGCAGCCAGGCCTTCGCTGACGAACGATTGAGGGGTGGTGCCGGAAGCCGGAGTAAACGAGGCGCGACCTTCTCCGTGGGCGACGACAATAGGGAGGGAGGAGCCATTCATGCCGTGAAGGAAAACGCTGGGGCGAGAAGCATCCGAATCGGAGATACGGGCCATAACCACACGACCTTCGTACTGTTCGCTGGCGTTCCATTCGAAGCTAGGCCAGTTCTGGGCTCCAGGGATCAATTCCTTGAGACGGGAAAGGAACTGGCAACCATTGCAGACACCAAGAGAGAAAGTGTCAGGACGCTGGAAGAAAGACTGGAACTCATTGCGGGTGTTGTCGTGCAGCAGGACGGACTTGGCCCAGCCCTGACCGGCACCAAGGACGTCACCGTACGAGAAACCACCGCAGGCAGCAAGACCAACGAAACTGGAGAGGGAAACACGACCAGAGATGATGTCAGTCATGTGAACATCAACGGCAGAGAAGCCAGCGGTGTTGAAAGCAAACGCCATCTCGGCTTGACTGTTGACACCCTGTTCACGAAGAATGGCGACACGGGGCTTGTTGCTGAAGGGAGACAGTGAAGTCAAGCTGGTCAGCAGGGGCATCGCCTTATCCTTCGGGTCGAAGGTAAGGTTCCAGGACAGACCAGGATCGGCATCGTCAAGGATGTTGGCAAACTCCTGGTCAGCGCAAGCGGCATTGTCACGCATCTTCTGCATGTGGTAAGAAGTGGTAGCCCAAGTCTGCTGGAGGTTGGAGCGGCTGTTGCGGTACACCAAGGTGTGCTTGTGGTAGATGGTGAGGTTCTTCTTGGCCTTCTCAGACACCCGTCCAATCTTGTGGATCAGACCAGCCGGAGGACCGCAGGTGGCGAAGCAAGAACGGAACTGGATCTCATGCTCCTTGCGGACCTGGAAAACGGCACCCAGCTCTTCGGTGAAGAGAGTCTCCACAACATCCTTAGTGCTGGAGCTGGAGCAGATGTTGTCGAGCATGATCTCAACACCGCAGCGGCCGGCAAACATCATTTCCGCGAGGGTGGTGAACAGACCACCGTCGGAGCGGTCGTGGTAGGCCAGAACGATGCCGGCGTCTTGCAGCTGCTGCGTGGCATCAAAGAAATCCTTGAAGATCTCCACATCACGCACGTCAGGGCATTCATCACCGACTTGGTTGAAGACTTGAGCAAGAGCAGAGCCACCCAGAGTCTTCCGACCGAAGGAAAGATCGACGAACATGAGGACAGTTTCGCCAACCTCCTCGGGACGACGAATGGCAGGGGTCCAAGTCTTCCGGAAGTTGCCAACAGGAGCAAAGGCAGTGATGACCAGAGACATGGGAGCAGTAACCTCCTTCGCCTCCTGAGACGCCTCGTCCTTCCACTTCATCTTCATGGACATAGAGTCCTTACCAACGGGAATGCTGATGCCAAGCTTGGGGCAGAGGTCCATGCCAATAGCCTCAACAGCCTCGTAGATGGCAGCACCCTCTCCTGGATGGCTGCTGGCCGACATCCAATTGGCGGAAAGCTTCACACGGCTCAGACGGTCAACCAGGTCGGAGGCGGCAATGTTCATAAGAGATTCCGCAACCGCCATGCGTGCGGACGAAGCGGGGGAGATCAATGCAAGAGTCGGCTTCTCACCCATGGCCATGGCCTCACCGGTCTTGACACCCGGGACCAACGAAGTCGCAGTGACAGCAACATCCGAGACGGGAGTCTGCCAGCGGCCAACCATTTGGTCGCGGGCAGTGAGGCCACCAACTGTCCGGTCACCGATAGTGATAAGGAATGACTTAGAGCCGACAGCGGGAAGAGACAGGACGCGGTTCGCGGCTTCGCCGATGAGCTCAAGGTTGTTCGACGCAATTGACGGGAGGTATGTGGTGAGACTGGCGTCCACGGCGGGCAGCTTCAACTTGCGGGAATCCACAACCCTAGTCATCTTCGGGGGCTTTCCGAAAAGAACGGACAGGGGCAGGTCAATGGGCTTGGGGTACTCGGTGGACTCTCTGTCCAAGAGAATGAGCTTCTTCTCTTCCTCCGATGTTCCACCTCCACGACCAACGACGGAGAAACCGCAACGTTCACGGTGGGCAATAGCGGTGAACTTGTTCATGCTCTCTTCGCCGACTGCCAGAACGTATCTCTCTTGCGCTTCACAGCACCAGATCTGCATAGGGCTCATGCTCTTGTCGGCACTGTCCACTTCGCGGAGTTCGAACGTGGCACCCAGACCAGAGTCGTGAATCAGTTCAGGAAGGGCATTAGAAAGACCTCCCGCACCGACATCATGAATGAACTTGATGGGGTTGTTCTCTCCCATGGCAGTACATGCGTTAATAACCTCCTGAGCCCTGCGCTGGACTTCAGCATTTCCTCTTTGCACACTGGCAAAGTCCAAGTCGGCAGATCCCTCACCGGAGGTGATACTGGAGGCAGCACCACCGCCGAGACCAATCAGCATGGCAGGTCCGCCCAGCACAACGAGGAAAGCACCAGGCTTGACAACCTCGGGCTTTTTGATGGCGTGGTCGGGTCTGACAGTTCCCACACCACCGGCAATCATAATAGGCTTGTGGTAGCCGCGGAGCTCGGTCTGGCCGTTGCCAACATCAATCTCAGTCAACAGGGTACGGAAGTAACCGGAAATGCAGGGCCGTCCGAATTCGTTGTTATAATGGGCACTGCCAATGGGGGCCTCCAACATGATATCCAAGCTGCTTGCGATGTGGTTTGGCCTGCCAACGTCCAGCTCCCAAGGTTGCTTCAGATCCGGAATGAGGAGATCAGAGACACAGTAACCAGAGAGACCAGCCTTGGGCTTCGAGCCTCGGCCCACAGCACCCTCATCACGGATCTCACCACCAGATCCAGTGGCGGCACCAGGATAAGGTGAAACTGCCGTGGGGTGATTGTGGGTTTCGACCTTAGCCAAGAAGTGAACGATTTCCTTGGTGTGATTCCATTCTCCAGTGGCCGAGTTGGGAGCCCAGAAAGCAGATTCATCTCCTTCGAGGACAGCAGCATTATCACTGTAGGCACTGACAGTGTACTCCGGGTGTTTCTTATGAGTATTGCGAATCATGGCAAACAAACTGTTGGGCATTTGCTTTCCATCGATAACCCACGCTGCGTTGAACTGCTTATGACGGCAGTGTTCGGAGTTGACCTGAGCAAACATGAACAGCTCAACATCGGTGGGATCACGGGCAAGAGGGCCATTGGGACCGTAAGCTTCAGCCAAGTAGTCAATTTCAGACTCTTCAAGAGCCAATCCAAGCCGCTTGTTTGCCTCCTGTAGAACCTCCTTGGGCGATTTGTCACTTCCGTGCAGGGGAATCGTCTCAAGAGGCTGAGGGCTGTGCTCGGAGAACATCAGGTGCAGGTCAGGTTCGTTCTCACCGAGAACCTGGGTCATCCGATCGTGCAAAGTATCCTGGTATCCTGACTTGTACTCGCCAGAGCCTGAGCGAAGGCAGGAAATCTTCATACCCCGCTCAATGCGCTTGACGTATTTGCGCAAGCCGCAAACGTGGGAGATACCGGTAGCCTGGGAGCTCCAAGGGGAGATGGTACCAGTGCGAGGGAAGACATGGAAGACATCGGACGGACCGTCTTCGGCGCTGAACGAGGGCGGGATGTCGGTGATATCACCGTAGCGGAGAAGCTGTTCCAAAACACCCTGTTGGGGAGCGTCCAACGGCTGAGACAGGTGGACATAGTGAACCCATTGGGCACGGACATCCTGTGCACCGATGCTAGCAGCAATTGCACGCCCACGGGAGTGGGAGAAAGCAACGGAGCCAGGGATGGCCAGGTAGGTGGAGTCGGAGGCCATTGTGAAGTGGTAGGTAATCGGTCGGCGGGGGGGACGGGTAGAGAAGGGAAACGAGTCGTTTGTGGCAGTAGAGCAGAGGAACAATAAAGTCCCCTTTGTCGAGGTGTCACAGACACACCTCTAGAGTGCGAGTTCGACTGACTGGGGAGCACAGCGACGGGCGTTGAGCTGCTCGTCGGTGTTGCGTGAGTCAAAATTATTCTCTCCACCGCTGGGGGGAGTGGGAAAAACCACCCCGCGCTAATCCACTTCCGGCTTATCGCCTCCTTATCTGTCCCGTGCGCTTCGTTTTCCCCGGAAAACTGCAGCAGGAACCACACCTACATAGTAGCACCTAGGCGGTCATTGCTGACATCCTGATTCGCCACCAAAGGGTCTGGAATGGATCGATCATGGACCTACACAGTGCTCATGGTATCGATTCGGCAATCATAAGGACACCCGGGGTTTGGCTACGATGTTCATCGTGAAACGGCACGGGCGGGTCTTCGGGAAACACTTGCTACCAGCATGGGAGTCGCACTCCGATATACATGGTACAGCGCTCGAGACACATGAACTACATATACAGAAGAATTCGTGACGGAGCTCAGAGGGTCATAGCTCCATACTAGCTTTTCGATGATGTTGTCATTGAGTACTGATGCCCATTGCCATTGTACTGTGTAGCAGCAACCGGGGTCGACAGCTAAGGGCAATTTTGGGGACTGCCCAATAAGGTGCAAGCTTCGAAGTTACTGTCTGATAATAAATAACTACTTTATTTTGCTTGAATTGATGAACTCCACCGGAATTCCCCGGGTTCACATTTCCCATTACAAACGAATTGCTCGCTCATAGGGAAACCTTCCCAGTTGGGAAACATGCTCCGAAGGCGCCATAGCGGAACTTCAAAGTCTTCAGTAACAGCAATTCATTGGAATCCTTGGCACCCAAACCTGGAGATTAAATGCACAAATGAATGGAAGAAGCTGAAGATGTAACCTCAATGTCTGGATCTAAGACAAGAGCTGTGTTTGACACTAGCTGGCTCTTCGCCGAGAAGAATTTTTTATCTCTACTTGTATTATTCCATTGTGATTTCTACAATCGCCTTGAGAGAGTACGAAACACATGGGTGTCCCTCCATGATTACACTGTGGACACTACATCCTAATGACCATCAAATGATAATACAGGCATCTAAACTGTACCCTATATGTGCGGAAATACTTCGTACCTATCCCTCTTGACCACTGCTTTTAATCCAAAGCATAGGATAACGCATGACTGTTCCTGCTATCAACTTAATTAATAGATGTAGTAATACTCTCGCGGCATATTCCCTAATAAAGCTAGCTTGTACACTTATGGCTGGGTAAAATAAAGTACAGACCCGGCCCGAGTGCTTTCCTGTTCAGGCAAGAGTCCTTGCTGCCATTCGTCATTCCTTCTTTCCTTTCGCCTTGCTTCGTATACGGTCAAACTAGACCTTCTGGTCTTCGGCGAACATGGCGAACATGATTGTCTATAAGAGCAGGCAGGGAGCTGACCTGGCTGCAGGGGTTTTCATGCACCTCCCAAACAGTACTGGTTATTGCACGCGTGCTCTGCATGATGACCACTGAAGATATGCAGGAACCACACCACTCAACCCACTCAAACAAACATGTCTCTCGCGATGTCTTAGCTCAGTCTATCCAAGAGGAGGTCGATCCTCTGGATCTACCCTACCGCCAGGTGAGCGAGCGCGCCAGCATGGAAGAATACACGAGGGAAACCAGCACAGGCGAGATCATCAAGCCAGTCCAATCTTCCACCACAGGTAAAATAGAAGACTGGAAGCTGGTGACTTTCAGTATTGATGATCCTGAGAACCCCAAAAATTGGTCTAAAGCCTTCAAATGGTACTGTACCATGGTGGTGTCATTCACATGTTTTGTCGTCGCTTTCTCTAGTAGTGTTATCACAGCGGATATTGAAGGCCCCGCAGAAACATTTGGCGTCTCTCGAGAGGTCAGTCTTGTTGTTGTGACCGTGTTCGTCATAGGCTTTGGTGTCGGTAAAGTCGCTTCCAGTCTCCTTGGTTCATCTTGCGCCGCTAACTGGGTTTAGGCCCAATGGCATTTGCTCCCTTGTCCGAAATGCTTGGCCGGCGGGTTGTATATGCAACCACGCTCCTGCTCGCTGTCATATTTATTATCCCATGTGCCGTCGCTCCAAACATTGGAACACTTATTGTCTGCAGGGCGATTGATGGCATCGCGTTTAGTGCTCCCATGACGCTAGTTGGTGGTACTTTGGCCGACCTCTGGAAGAACGAAGAACGCGGCGTGCCCATGGCAGCGTTCTCGGCTTGTCCCTTCATTGGACCTGCTATTGGACCACTGGCTGGCGGCTTCCTTGCGGATTCCACCAATTGGAAATGGCTCTACTGGATGCAATTGATCCTGGCCTTTGTTGCTTGGATTCTGATCACCTTCACTGTCCCCGAGACATACGCACCAACTCTTCTCAAACGAAGAGCGAAGGAATTGAGGGGACATGAGAACGACCCTAGCTATGTGACAGAAGCAGAACTAGATCCCCGTCCAATGGGTGAGAAGTTGCGGGTCTTCCTCTTCCGCCCGTTCCAGCTTTTGTTTCTGGAGCCTATTGTTCTGTTCATCTCGCTCTACATGTCGGTCCTATACGGCTTACTGTACATGTTTTTCGTTGCGTAAGGGATATTCAACTTGCTCTAATGGCATTCTCTCTAACTTAGCTCTAGGTATCCTGTGGTATATCAATCTGGAAAAGGGTGGACTGCCGGTTCCACCGGCCTGATGTTCATCCCTCTTGCGATTGGTGTCGTCATGAGTGCTGCATGCGCACCTTTCGTCAATAAGCACTACCTGTCACTTTATGTGAAGTATGGAGGAAAGCCTCCTGCTGAAGTTCGTTTGATCCCGATGATGCTCTCTTGTTGGTTTATACCCATTGGACTATTCATATTCGCTTGGACCTCATACCCCACCATCCACTGGATTGGACCTGCAATTGGAGGATTGCCAGTTGGATTTGGATTCATCTTTTTGTACAACTCAGCCAATAATTACCTCGGTTTGTCTGATCCGATGCAAATTTGAAAGCATACTTTCTGACACTATTCTCTAGTGGATACGTACCAGCACCAGGCCGCTTCTGCTCTTGCTGCTAAAACATTCCTTCGCTCAATATGGGGCGCATCTACCGTACTCTTCACTGAGCAAATGTATGACCGTCTCGGGTACCAGTGGGCAAGTTCATTGCTTGCTTTTATTGCATTGGCCTGCTGTGCGATACCATATGTTTTCTACTTCAAAGGTGCATCCATTCGACGCTTCTCACGATACGCCTTTAGTGACGATGAGGAAAATGCCGAGAAGAATTAATTGAGACACAAGTGCCATAAATGGGCAGAGCGACCATCTACAACTCTTATATCACAATTTCATATCCCATATTGCTGGAACTAATCCCTACTCTACAAGTAAGCGAAATATTTGAATCTGCGACACGTAATTGCAGCCAAGAGGATATGTATGTAATATGCGTGATTGATAAATACTCTCATTCATAGAATAAAAAAACCTGGGTTAATTCTTTGCGAAAACAATACACTAAGAGGTGTCGGTATATTTTCAAGAAAGGTATGGTGTCGTCCAGAGGTTGACCTTTCACAACTGTAACCTGGTCATATTGGCTTGCACGAAGAACCAAAATCAATGGATTATGACAAGTCTCAGTCTCCACAGGCGATCTTTGTTGTGCTATCTTGACTCAGGAATGTGATATCTAGCTCTGCCTTCCAACTTGCTGTTGACGGGCCAACCAGCCTGAGAATTCCGCATTTCTACGATCGACTCCATGACTTATATACATGCTAGGAATGGTAGTCATCCACCCTGCTAGCAGACCTCCTACTTTGATCATAGGAACAGGGCAGCTAATCTGACTTATCCTGCAACCTGCTTCAAAGTACCGAATTTGCATTATGCGCACGGCTACAATTATCTCATCTGCTCTTGTTGCAGCCACCTCTCTGGCACAGACACCGGCAGACATTTGGCCACAGACAAAAAACAACCTAGGGGTATCATTCGGAGATATAATCATTACTCCTGGTGTCTGGATTAATCCTAATGGTATGTAGCTCATGCTGCCCTATCCCATTCATTTCAGCCATTGCATGTTGAACGTGAGAACCCAATAGCATACTAACTCTGACCTCAACAGATACACTGTATCCGACTGTATTTCCCGGCCGCTCTACGAGTTCCTACCCGGGAACTTACATGCTCATGATGGTGGATTACGACGTGGCCGACTCGGCCTTCGCCACGCTGGACCAATACTCGAGCCTTGTACCCGGTCGGTTGGTTAACACGACGACTCGCTTGCACTGGTGGGGTGGAAACTATACACTGCAGGATGGGAAATTTGTCAATTCCAGCAATGCCCTGGCATCGTACCACCCTGCCAAACCCGCGACAAGCCGAGTACATGACTTTACGGTTTTTCTGTTTGATCAGCCGAATGAGTATGTTCCGCCACAGGATGTCCTAGACGGGCTGCTTGAAGAACATGATCCAAGGCATAATTTCACATTGGCTCCCATTGTGGAGGCTGTTGGTGGCCCATTGGCTGCAACATACTTTTGGAGTTCAACACCTGGGGTGCCAGATAACTCTTCAGCGACGTACTCGTATGCTTGGGGAGATACCGAGTGATCGTCTTAGGTAGGGTTTAGGGTTCCTGCCAAGGTTCCCCTCTCCATCACGTGACCGACTTATGTGCTGAGTCATGGGGCGCTGCATGAACCGGTGCTAAGTCCGTCCGTCTTCACTACTTTGCGCCCAGCGACCTCGGGAGGAGATTCTTGCAGCGAGATGGTGCGGCCCTCGCTCATCCTAATCATCATCTGAGACCCGCTGTCAATGGACTAATTGTTCAGTATCTACCATCGATGTGAAGCCCGCAACCTAGCGATCAGTGCCACGCCGCATTCATTCTCCCGCTCACTCCGTCATTGTTGCTGTTCATGTGAAATAGCATCGATATACCAGCAAACGCGCATTCATTACTCTAGCCGAAGCATATATTGAAATCCCGACCCAGTCTCTCTTTCTATCAAGCCTTTTTGCATTACCAACCTCCCGATGACTTCTCCGTACCAGCCGTCCCTGTCGTACTCGCCGTCTGTTGCCGGCCCCGACATGACAGCCGGTGGTTCCTCGAGACCCGTCTCCGACCTGCCCCAATCCCAGGTTGACGCAATCATCCGCACCAAGCGAAAGGCGCGCGAACCGAAAGCCTGCTACCCGTGTCACGCCCGAAAAGTCAAATGCGATCGTAACCTACCATGCGACGGTTGTGTCAAGCGCGACCACGCCGATCTTTGCTCGTACGAACGTCCATCGAAAAAGCGCGTTACGACTGGCCCGCTCCCGCAACCATACCGTGATGGTTCTATCGTTGGAAGCCAGCCTGCTGCTCCCGAGAACCTTGCGTTCACGGCTGAGGCTCCCGTGCGCCTGAAACAAGAACCGGGTGTGGGTCGACCAAGTGTAACAGGAAATGGAGGCCGGGTTTCAATCGCGCGCGAGGAGTGGGACAATGTTCGTACTCGACTGAAGGAAATGGAGCAAACGATCAACACTCTCCGAGTTGGTCTGGAAAAGGCGGACGAAGGGCCGGCTTCCACCTTGGAGACGGGCAGTGTGCAGAGCGGGGATGCAAGTAACCGGTCCAAGGCTGCTTCCCCGGAACGGGAGGGCATCCATGCGCCGAATACATTTGGCGAGGGCACTGTCCACCTGGGATCTAGGTCGGTCCTGGCCTACATTCTGAACAACAAGTCCGGGTCCGATCAGCTCCAAGCGCTCCTCGAGGGTGGAATCTTGCCGAAGCTGGGGTTGGATAATGAATCTGCAACGTATCCGTTCGTCGACCTGTGGTCTTCGGACATGTCAACGTTTGATATCAGTGCGGTTTGCAGTGCATTGCCAAGTGACCAACAATGCCAAGAGTTAGTTTCCATGACTGAATGAGTCGGCTATGTCGGGGTATTAACCAAGGGTTGCTACAGGTTTTTCTACTATTACCGAGATATAGCAGGCGCTATCTATCCGGTCCTTGAGGACGTCCCTCAGTTCGAGGCAAACCTTAATCTCATGCTACGGAATAGGACGTCTATGGGCGGGATGTATCGCGCGGATGCCGATCAAGCCCAGAAACCTTTTGGTGTCACTATTGCGTACATGGGTCTGTTGTTCGCCGTGCTGGCTTCTGGTTGCCAGTCGTCGGATTTGCCAGGCAAGGAACGAGAGCTAACCTCTCAAGTCTACGGTACGTGTTGAATGACGCCGGCTGCGCGCATGGTGATACTAATGCGGTGTAGTATGCTGCTCCTATCAGTGTCTGCGAATGACCAACTTTCTGTCCCAGCCCACGGTAGACGCCATGCAGACACTGCTTGTAATTGGCAATGTGCTATCATACAACATGAACCCTGGAATATCGTATGTTCTGCTCGGTATGACCCTTCGAATGGGGCTGGCGCTTGGCTTGCATGTGGAATCCGGTCATTTCACTGCAGCGGAGCGATATCGTCGACGCCATGTCTGGTAAGTTATCTCGACACTGCATCATGGTTGCATAGCGGCTAATATCATCCAGGTGGTCTATGGCATGGCAGGATAGCCACTTCTCCCTTTCTTACGATCGACCTTCGACGACCGCCGTGAGCCAGCCCGACATTGCATACCGTGAGGACCGGAAGCCCGGCGAAATCTCCTATTTCGAGACACTCTGTCGGATCATATCCCTGGCGCTAGAGGTGGTTCGGGGTCGGATGTTGAGCCCCCACTCGCAACTGAGCTACAAGACCATTCAAACCTACAAAGAACGCATCCAACAGATCATGATAGAGGCCAAGCCCCACCTCCGGGACCGCAAATACTGCCTCTCAGCAACGGAACACCTGGAACGGGTCGTCCTCAAGCTGCACTCATCTTACTTTTCTTCTGAGCTCTGCCGGCCAGCGCTCAAAGCAACGGCGGACATCAGCGACCCAGCCTTGTCCAGCATGCGCACAGACTGTGTGAGCAACTTGATGACTACGGTGGAAGCCTATGTTGAGATGCATACCGTCAGCTCCCACGCGTCGCGCTCATGGATTGCCTTGCAAAGAGCAATCAGCTCTATCTTCCTGCTCGCTGTCACCGAGGAGGTCAAAGGCATTTCTCGTTTCTGGACTCTTCTGCAACAGCTCAAAATGATCATATCCGAACGAGCCAACATCGAAGGCGAATTCGGGGCCACTGAACCCGCCGCCGTCCCTCCGACTGACGGTAGCGTACGCCTTGGTGCCGTCCAAAGACCCCCCAGTACTGCCGCACCTAGCCCCATGGGCATCAACTCGGCTTCTCCCGCATCTGCCGGCGTAGCTGTCGACACACAGACTCAATGGGCCAAGCCCCTGACTAAGACCCTCCGCGCCCTAGAGAAGCTGGAGGCCGCATTCGGTGCCCAGGCCGCCCGTGCTGCCAGCCAGGCAGGATCTCCAGCTTATCTGAACCCAGGCCCCCTGGGCGTCCCACCTGTGTCGGCCAGCATGACGCCCAGCCTTGGGTCTCTCCCGCCACCAACCCCGGAAAGCTCGACCAGCGGCGAGTGGACGATACCCAATATCCTAGACCGGGCAGCGGAGTACATCCACCCCCCGCTCTGGAGCTGAGGGTCGTACCATAGGTGTATATTTGATCTCTATTTAGGCGCTTGAATTTTCGCATGGGTACAGGGGTTGGCTGGGTAGGATAGCACGGCCGGCGCATGCAATCTGGGAACAAACTTGAATTTGACCTTCTAGTACCATACTATATATCTGTCTCTCAATCAATCAATCGATTATCTCCTCTTAACTCATAGTATCTCCCTCGCCGGCCTCACCTGTCCCACACACTCCCCAAACCCTACCCCCTCCCCCGCCCAAGCCGACAAAGTCACCACATCCCCATCCTCCAAATACACCCTCTCCCCCCCTCCCTCCAACTTGACCACCTCCTTCCCCCCCTTGGTCACCTCCAACAAACACCCATACTCCCCCTCGCCCTCCCCACTCACCGTCCCTGTCCCCAACACATCCCCCGTCCGCAAATCACACCCCGTACTCGCCAAATGCGCACACATCTGCCTCACACTCCAGAACAACTCTCTCGCATTCGACCGCCCCAACACCGTCCTCCTCCCTCCCTTTTCTCCCTCCCCAGCCTCCTCCACCTCCACCAAAACACTAATATCATAACTCGCCTTCCCCGGATCCACCAAATGAGCCGGCAAAGTCACCCGCGGCTCCGGACCCTGCGTCTTAAACGGCTCCAAGGCATACAGAGTCACGATCCAGGGCGAGATACTGGTGGCGAAGTTTTTGCCGTTTAGGGGACCGAGAGGGATCATTTCTAGGCTTTGGATGTCTCGTGCTATACTCCCCATATACAACAATTAGTATATAATTAGCACTCTGTTTCCTGCTCGGGGATAATAACAAGTAAATAATGGAAGGGGGAGGAGGGGATATACCACTCCAATCATTCACCACGACCAACCCAAAAATATGCTCCTCTGCATCTTGGGCCTTCAGACCCTGATTTGGGGGTAAAGGACGGCCGATAATAACCCCTAGTTCGAGTTCGTAGTCCAGGGTGCGGGTAGGGGCGAAGATAACGGACTTGGATGGGGAGGGGGAAGAGGTTCGGTCGTAGAAGTGTCCGAGGGGTCGGGTGATGGGGGTTCCGGAGATGATGATGGTGCTGGCGCGGCCGCTGTAGCCGATGGGGAAGTGGAAGAATGCCGGGGGTGGGGTGGGGTTGTTGAGGATGGCGAGGCCGGCGTGTTGGTTGTGGGGGAGGCTGCAGCTGTAGTCTTTTTCGGGGTTGGTTAGTTTTGGGGGTGGGGGTGGTGTTTGGGGGAAGGGGAAGGGGAGACGGACCGGTGAAGGAGGGGATGGAGACTGGGAGGTGCATGGTTACGGTGGTGATGTCTGAGGTGCTTGAGTCGGGGAGGGAGGGTTGGGATTGTAGGGTGCATTGGAGGACATGGCGGACTTGGGTTTGGGTGGTTCGGGGGAGAGAGGCGAAGGGGTTGAGGGTTGAGTGGGAGAAGATGTTAGGTGGGAGGGAGGGTATGGAGGAGAAGAGGCCGGCGGATTGGAGGTCGGCGAGGAAGATGATGGTGTTGTGGAGGCGGGTTGCGCATTGGGGGGTCGGATGGGATGGGGATGAGGCAATGCCGTAGGGGAGGTTGTGGATGGAGAAGTGGTGGGAGTAGGAGGGGGAGGTCATTGTTCTGGTTCTTGAATGCTCTCTGTGTAGATTAGGTATGCTAGTTGTCTGTGTCTATCTATCTTGGATATCTAAGGTTGTTTTATAGTTGGAGATGCGGAGATGCGGGATGATGCATTTCTTGTCCACATCCCGATGCGTGGCTCTCCACCAGTCGTTCCGGGGAAGTATAAGGTGTCTCTGTGGTCCGTGGCTCTACCGAGGAGAAGAAGCCTTTTGAGTGTGATGCCCTAGTTACTGACTATAATTCCATAGAACCGCCATCTCCGTCTTATCGCCGAGTGTTGCTGGCTGTACGGACACCGACATGCTAACTCTGTAGGATTCATGGTTTGCCAGTATTTTATCCATCATGAGACCAATCAGAGTGCTAGAAGGTGTAGAGTATTCCATAGTAGTTTGGAATTAGCCACACGTGTTGCGTCTGCAATATTCCTGTTGCCAAAATGGATCAGATATAAGTGACTGACATCAACCCAGAATCAATTGCTCTTCCCATCATCACTGCTTGTCATTTCTGTCATGTCTTCATTTTTGATTACCGGATCCTCTCGAGGCGTCGGTCTTGAACTGATCAGACAATTGGCCGATAAGCCCATCTCTGAAGTCCAGACTGTATTTGCTACAGCTCGCACAAACAGTGCTCCTCGATTTCAGGAACTCCTGCGAGAGCACCCCGAGCGTGTCATCTTTGTCCCTCTGGACATCACGGACGAAAGCAGTGTAACGAGGGCCGTTGAACTAGTGGAAAGCAAGCTCGATGGAAATAGACTCGATGTCTTGATCAACAATGCTGGCGTGTCGAAATTTGGATCGCTTGAGGAGATGTACGTGCTCGGCCTCGAACTCCCTATCATATCTGTAAGCAAATCTGTCTAATGCAGAGCAGGGATGACCTCGAAGAAACTATTCGAGTGAACGTCAACGGCCCTCACCCATAACCAATTCATTCCTGCCGCTGCTGAGAAAAGGCAACGCGAAGAAGATAGCCAGCATGTAAGCTAGCTTTGTCAAACCCTGAATGCTCTCTAATCTGTGTACCAGATCCACCAGCGTCGGGTCCTTCGCCTTGCAGGAAAACTTTCGAAACTACCCGGCCCCGTCCTATAAGATATCCAAGGCCGCACTCAACATGTTGACACAGCTGTATTCTCAATCTTTGGATGACGAGGGATTCACGGTCTTTTGCGTTAGTCCTGGCGTAAGTATCCGCACAGTCGCATGATATGCTTGGGTTCTGACTGGAGTAGTGGTTGAAAACAGATATGGGGGGTTCTGGCGCGGATCTGCCTGTAGAGATGGGATCTGAGGCCACCTTGGATGTTGTTTTCAAGACCGGGAGGGAGGGGAACGGTCGCTTCTTCAATATCCATGTGCCTGGGTGGGAGAAGAATCCTGGATTGAATCAGTATGATGGAGGGGAGCTGCCATGGTAGGTATGAGGTGTTGCCCTCTGCCTTTGATTCTAGAATCAGCACGCACTCTTTGGTATAAATAGGTGCATTTGTTTCTTAGCTGGCTGTGTTGAGCTGGAATGGCCAAGTTCGAATGATGTGGGCGGCTTTCATGCCTGCCGATGGACCAGAAGAGAATGTTTTGTCACCTTGTCTGCAGTCGAGAATGCCAGTTAGAAAGCCAAAAAAAAGAACCTTTTACACTAGTTCTTTCGGTATCACTTCAAGGTAAATTTTGGTGGTCATGGGAATATCGTTGGGTCGAAGCTGAATGTCTCTTATGCAATGGCCCTTCTGCTGCCTTTCTTGCTTTGAGCCGCCCCTCCTCATCTCCTCTCCTTCCTCTCCCCCCCTCCAACCCACGTATCTTTACTCTTTTCATCTTCCTCGTTCTGTTTTCATCGGGCCCTGACCTGGAAACGGGCCTGATCTCAGGGGGTTCATCTGGTTTTCAAAGGTGTGACCCAACGAACCCCCTGATATCAAAGGTTCTACTTTCACATTCTCAAACATGACAACGGGCTTAAACCCCGGGCGCTTAGGGATTAAACTCATTAATTACAGTCTCTGGTCTCCAAATCAGGACTCTAGGCTAGACTTGTTAATGGCCTAGTTGCTTCCTCCGTTTCAGGCTTGGACCAGTGAACAAGCCTGATTCTCGGGGGATTCATCAGGTTACACATTCGAAAACCTCATGATACCCATACTTTCAAAGAATATCTAACGCCCAAGCAGCAAACCCAAGACGGAGGATTCTGCCAGGCTACACCTGAGAAGACCTGGTAGATCGTGGGTCATCAACTGCATATATCGAGACCTGGCTGGGCCATGGGCGTGCAAGAATTGGCAACTTATACCTACGGTCTTCACCTGTTAATAAGGCTGCAAGGTATACGATGCTAAGCGTTGTGTCATCTGGTGAGTCGCTTCCATCAATATACTTGTCTGTGTCCTTTTCCAATGCTGCTCGATAAGCTAACACTTATGGATGGAATGCTTATTAGAACCATGACTCGCGAAATAAGAATATATCTCTCTTTCACAAAATCTTCGTCGGAAGCGCCACCGTTACATCTAGCTGTGGCTGGCCCTGTCTTCTATCGCAAAAGTCGATCCCAAACTCATGTCAGACAGAAGATTCTAAATGGATACCCCTGAAGAAAGATCACCGGTACATATTCCTCAACTCCAAGCGGCGCAAATATCTGCTCACGAGGAGTATGCTAATCTGTCTACCTCGTTACAGAAATATGCGCAACAACACCGATGGTATCAGGAGCAAAACCACGTATCCCTCGAGTCTCTACGAACACGTAACTGTTGCAAACACCTTGCCGAATAGGACTCGATGAAGCTTGGGGTGTGTAAGGCCAGACTTAGAATGACTCTATTGGATAGTTGCTAAAAGTGAGCAGGTGAACTCAACTTTGCTAAGATCCTGGTACATGTCATACCGCAAACTGTGCGCTCGACTATACTATGCTCGGCAAGGAATCTTGTGACCTTCGAGTATGTCTTGACATCCACTAGAAAATTTGGACAGTCTGATTCAGACACTAAAGAACTTGGCGATAATACAAAATCGGGCGAGGCTCCTCTTCCGGTGTCCTTCCACTCCTTTCCTAGGATTTAACACTAGTCCATGTATCTGCTTAACTATGTGTAAAAGTCCGGATCAATATGCAGTCCTTGGTCCTCTGGGCGGCTTCTGCCGAAAGCCTTGGAAATCCATTCAATCGGCCGGAAAGTCGGGGATTCAAGGCAACCAAACATCATTCACGGAAGTCTCCACAAACGAATCCCTGAGATATGTGGCGGTCTGCAAGTTTCGGGCCTGCTCAGGGACGCATACGCTATGGCATTATCTAATAGTGCCAGACCACAAACAACCAAGGCAATCCAACAGCTGGTCAGTAACCAAAGGCTTGTACGGGCCTGGCAGGCGCCAAATCCTTACTTTTGCTTCCTTCATCGTACCCTTCCATCAATCTATCGATCAATAGCCGCTGCAAACTAAACCATATCACGATAAAATTGATCTCGCCATCATCAGTCAGTACGGGAAGATCTTGAACTCTATGGCCGAACCCAATCCAGTCCAAGCCAGCTAGCCAGCCACCTCATCCTCACTTCTAGCCTCTAAGAACACACGTACGTGGCAATGGCAAACAACCCCCACTTGAGCGGGATGGGGCGGCGGCGATGACAGTTACACAGAAGTGGCGCGCGGCCTATCATCCCTAACCATATCGATCAAACACACCAGATATGTACGTGTACCCTTGTTTCGGCTACATCTACATACATTACCCTATATGTCCAATGCAGAACTACTTGACGCCACCACATGTACCTACCTACCTATCTACCTACATACATACTTTAGTCCAGTCAGAAGAAAAATACTCCTGAATGTCTAGCGGCGGTTCTTATCGCGGGTAGGTACAGGGTTACAATACATCCACATCCCTTCCTCCACGCGAGATTCGAGAAGAGAGCACAGCATTCGCATCTTTCACGAGGATATGTATGTGGATGTAGATAATGTGGATTTGTGGGTATTCGGTCGGTGGGATTGAAATGGCTTCCCCCTCCCCCCTGGTCTTTGGCTTAGGGCCGGGTGGCGCGGTTGGGGCTGATATAAGTGCTACTAGGGAATTGAAGAGGATGATTAAGATGATGTTGAAGATGAAGACGGATAGTACTATATTTTGGTTATGCAGGTACATTCGTACATAATCCCTGGTTAGGGTAGAGAGACTTTGTTTATACAGGTGGTGGTATGGAATGTACTATGTAGTTGTTCGTGTGTGGAATATATTAGGTATAGAAGGATGCCATTATAGAGGCTGTGGCAAGGACAAGGGGAGTAGAGACAAACACGGGTACTATCGTTCCGCGGCAATGGCTGTCTCGGGACTGGGACTACAGTTCATTGGCACCTACAGGGTGGAATATTTCCTATCAGGCGATTGCCAGGGGGCGTATTATTATTATTTTTTTTTATTTGAAATTAGTGCATGAGAACTAACTCCGACTGACTCGATATTGGCAAACCGGGCCAGGAGACCATGGAATCAGCTTGATAGAATTTGAGATAGATCAGAGATTCACTATTCTTTGCTTGATGCAATATGAAGGTATAGGGGAAGTAAGTGGAAATGCTAGTCATTAAACGGTGTCGGTCTTGGGTTTCATCTATTTTTTTCGGGTTGGAAACCAGTCTCGTTTATGTACCGTAGGCCGTTCAAAGCATCATCAACTGCATATTCTCTCCGGTTTGCATCTGATGTATCGGACAACCTGAGCTTACCCATTCCCCTGGCGTCATTAAGCCCTGGTTCTGACATTGACATGGGGAATCGTGTATACTCAGTGGGCTTGACGATGCTGGCAGCTCAACTGCAGTTCCGGGAGGCGATGACTGCGATATAGGCAAGGCTGCTGGCAGTCCTGTGGGGTGGTTGTTTTGTGGAAGCACGATTATTGCCTTGGGACGTGAGGGCCCGGTACCTAGGGCTTGCATGATTTGTGGGAGGGATGACTCTGAAGAACGGTTATGATTCTAGTCATGCGTCAGGCAACGATAATGGCTGCTTACCTGTTGCTATGTAATAAAAAGATGAGCCTGGGTATTGAACGGGGCCGTTCCATTGTTCGTAAAGAGGTGGGACGCTAGAGTCCATTGAAGGATAAAGGTTGCTCATGTTCTGCATTTCGGGGTTGATGGAGTTTGAACGTGAGTAGTAAAGGCTATTTCGGAGGGCAGACGAGGAGGTGGTAGCGTCAAGTTCATTCGTGGTATCGTATAATGAGGATGGAAAGGGTGGCTGCGGGGAAAAGACGGGTATCGGGCCCAGAGCGCTATTGCAGGACGAACAGACAACTCTTGATTGGGGCAAATATGTGGATGCCATCATCGATGAACCATCTTGGATGGGCGATGAGGCGTTCCCTTCGGGGTCGAATACAGGCGGCATCCGGTCCACTGGTGATGGTGTGAGTGTGTTTGGGTGGTCCCAGCCATTCAAGCTGGCTGCTGCTCGTAGTTCACTCGCAATAACGCGCTCTTGAAGCTTGGCAATGCGATCCCGGATTTTACGACCTATCGAGTGATGAGTGAGGTGCCCCTAACATGATCTGTAGTAGAGACTCACGATGATTTCGTTGTGATAGCCGGTTCTGTAGTCTTCTCCGCTCAATAGGATCCTGCTTTTGTCCCGAAGCATCGTTGGTATTCCTGTCTTCTTTTGTCGGCTGTGGCCGCATCTTCGTGGACATCGGAAAGCCCGAGAACTTGGCTCTGCGGTAGTTGGATATTTATGTGCGCGGCGTTAATCTCGATAGAAATGTGGTGTGTAGACAATAAGACATATGTCCAGGAAGGTAGATTTGAATAGTTTCAGTCTTGAGAGAGAAGAGAGGGGGTTTCGGTGGATCGTCTGAAAGCATTCGCACTGAATGTTAGACATGTGCTGCGGGCACGGTAATATGGAGTCTTGTTACCTTGGTTTATAGACGATCTTACACACGTTCAGCTCAGCGTATAGACTCAATAGATCCAGATCCCGGAGCTTGTAGGGCATTCATCGATCAGTCTGATTGGTTATGTCATCCGGATTTACGAGGTTGCGCAATGAGTGCAACATCATCCCGGGCATGGCCAAGGAATGAGGAGGCCCCAGAGGCAGTATTTGAATACCCACCGCGCCTGGTTACTCGAACCACCTTACTTTTCCAGTCGGCTCACGCTTCTCGAGCGTCTGGGTTGGAATGGGCTACTTTCCATCCGGCTCGCTGGTACATGGTCCGTGATGTTCGGGGCCACGTTCTGCCTCCAACCTGCAGCCTGGATCCATGTCTCACGGCCTTTTTTCGGCTGTAGAGATGCCCAGGAAACAATGACCCATGGCTTCGAGGCGCGTGCAAGGCTTTACTTGGCGCTGCTGATCAATTGGGTTAGGCCCAACAACGATCAATACAGGGCTCCGCCCCAATATCGAATGGGTCGGACAATAGAGATCGGTCCAGATCAGCCTGCTAAGACCCCTCAGCTGATTTGTCGCACGTACATTTTCATGGCCTGACCCCACTAAATCCGAGCACCGAGCCAAGGCAGTGATTTGTGAGACAGTTTGACGGCCTCGCAAGCCGTGATGCACGGATATGCACGCTGGACCAACCCACCCAGAGCGTCTAATAAAATCCTGTAAGCGAGTTATGCGGCAAAGATGACATAGCAGAAAATGGCCTCGAGATCTAATCCGGATCTTCTGTGCCTATCATCACGGGGAATCCTTGCAGAGCTTCACTCGATGGGAGCTCCGTGACCTCCCGAGAACACCACCCTGCGATACCATTAATTGGTGCGAATGCTACTCTTGAAACACCAAGTGCTGCAGAGACACAGCTAGCCCGAGTTGAGTAGCCCTCATTTGACCTGACCGTGAGGGATTATTTCAGACACGATGAAAGGCAAAGAGGCTCCCGAGTATTTGTTGCCGGGTATAATTTCCAGATGATAAATATTGTCACAGGACAACACGCGGGCTACAAACCAGGCAAATGGTCCTGATACTTTGTCGCATATGGCGCGCTATAAAGGACGGAAGTATTCTTATCTCGGGCCTGGGCAATCAGGCCTGCCTGGTTCAGTTACCAATCCGGGAGAGTGGCCAGTCAACGCCAACAGGGATCAGCACCAACCAGAGATGTCTCGGATGGAGAATAAGTACATCAAGCTAAATATCATGGCCGTATTGAAGAGAGGCGTTACTGTTATTTCTACAGCGTCCGAGAATGGCAACTCGCCTTCAGGTAGGATGCCAGTCAATGGACGTGCTGAATTGGTGGGTTGGGTCTAATAGCCTGCGCTCAGCGTGACGGCTGATCTGCCGTCAGCATTGGAATGTCGCCGGGGTCCCCTCGTCGGGGGACCAATCAGCCCATTTGTATGTAGGCGAGCTTGGAGAAGACCAATCCGAGTGGCCAACGACACAGCTCGCCAGATGGCGTGGTATTGATCCCGGTAAAGTGGAATCGAGGTCAGGGGAGTTCGTATTCAGACCGGCAGCTCGACGCCAGTGGGCTGAGAGACACTACCAGATGATCCAGCCATTGTGCAACCATCTGTTTGGAGTAGGGTGGAGAAGGTGGAGATGGTTGGAAGGTTTCATCGGGGGAAGTCGCATGAGTTTGGGATATGAAGGCCAAACGAAAAAAGGAATAACAAACCAGACAAAGTAAGAAGAGCAGAGAAGGGAGGATGAGGACGATGAGGACGATGAGAGGAGGTTGAGCGGAGGGAATCCCGTGACAGGCAGCGGTCACGGGCAGGCTGGCAGCTCAGCTCAGCTCAGCTCCGCTCCTCTTCCAACACCAGCAACTCTCCGAGACTGCAGTGCCATTGCGACCTCCCCCTGTCAGCACTGCCAGTCCCGACCTCCTGGAGGCATCTACCCAGACCAATCATCCGTTCCTGGAGATCTTCCTCTCGGAATCCAAGGAGATTCTATGGTGACCCTGCAGGAAGATCGATAACAAGCGACAGCAGCAACTCGATCAGAGGGACGGGTTGTGTCTAGAGACACCCTTTACCTGCAGTGGCACTCTTTCATTCAGGTTTAACTCACTGGGTCCTTCCTTGTTGTCGGTCTCTCCATCCATCCAACATTCCTCAACCCATTCGTCTACGACGGTCCACGTTCGAGTCAGTCTTTGGCTCTTTGATCAGGTTTTGTGACTCTTTACATTGCATATTTCTAGGATCATCTCACCATGCAAGTCTGAGACCGTGCGCAAGCCGCTTCATTTGACCTCACCTATGGCGCTCGTCCCTGCGGAGTTCGCCTAGGTACTGCTTTGCTTCTACCGGCGGCACCCAACAGGGACTTGTCAATCGGGCAGAGCTCTAAAACTTGTGTCCACTCGCTGCTATCCTCTGCGAACCATCCTGCGATCATGCTTTGACCACTAGACGGCTTAAAGCGCTGTTTCATTGCAGAACACTTGGGCGACGCAGATAGGCTGAACTTATACGCTCGACAGATCGCTATGACGGTTCTTTCTAACCCTTACACTACGGCAACGGCGGTAGTCAAAGAACCGGAAAGGTATGGGTCCATTCTAATCAGGCCTGGTCTAGTCCTCTGGCCTTCTCTGGGCAAGGCTTGCATAGGCCTACCTGATCACATGTCAGTAATCCTAAAATACCGACTTTGCTTGTTGGACAAGGCGTCCAAGCGACAAGGTCAACAATACCAACTGCGTTGGGTGGATATTCATACAGCAAAGTTGGAAGTCCACAGAAAATATTGTTGGCCAAGAGGTTTGGTGGGCCTCCTTGTTGGCATCCAAGACCCTGATCATGGGATAACGAATCATGCGTTCGGTCTGAGCGTCATCAATATCTTACATAAAGGATCCATTTGGATTGGCTATTTCATTCAGAAAACTGATTAGGTTCCATAATGTCGATCAGATTGAAAATTTGTCTGCCATACTGCCTTTGGCTGCAGGAAGCAGTCACATCATACGTCATTGCACCTTCCATAATATACAAGACCTGATATTCAGCACTGACACCAAGGGATCCAAGCGATACGACCTAGAGTCTGAGCTCTGAGGGAGGCATTGCCCTAACTTTAGAACATCGGTCACCTCTGTCTAAGGTCTACCCCTTGGAGTATTGCCAGTTACCGATCGCTAAAGCTGCTCATATGGGGCCTGGTTGTTCGGGGAAATTATCGTACGGGCAAAAAACATGGCATTTGTACATGGTGTCGATTTAGCGAATTCCAGGCCTAATGTACCAATTTTCTAGTGACTTGATTCACTAGGCGCACATTCATTCATGAAAAAAATGGGTACGTTGATGTACTGCCAATCCAGCTTCCGTGCTCAACAGTTGATCCCAATAGGACAGCCTCTTTCTAAGTATCTTCTATGTACAGATACAATGTGGTCTTTGGTTCTTCGAACGAATGTGCTCTAATCTACTAGGAAGACTAACTTGTTATTTTCACAGACACGCCATCTAACTTTGACACGGGCTTCCACTTTCCACCCTCCAGAAATGTGTTCTAGAATGCATCCTCCATCATGAAGTCGATACTTTCGGTTCCGGAAGTGAAGGGTGTTTGGTGTATTCTCCCTTGCCGCTTACGAGTACTTGATAAGGTGGATTGTGTATCTGTGAGGCTGAGGTCAACATGCTGATTACCCCTAGACTGGCCCAAGGTAACCGGATGATAGTCTATCTGCATATGTCAACGAGGCCTGGACATTGAAAGAACTTGCGTGCCATCTGAGTCTCCCCACAATGACATGTGCTATCGACACTGATGAACTACCAGTTAGCCCAGCTAGGTATACAATGTTTCATCAGACCTACTATTAGGACAGTACTACGAGCACTATGACCTTGGACATTTCCAACACAGCTAAGTGAGCCTGCTCCTTGTGGCAAAACAAAGACATCTGGAGGGTGTTGGAACTGCCCGAATCTAGCTAACACCTTGAGGTGGCGAAGAAGCTGATATATAGGATCTAGAGCTTCCTTACCCGCAGGACGCGTCGACCTTGCACTGCACCGCAGCCCTCCAAGGGGCCATAAGCCTACAAACCTCCAGGATATCCTAGCTTTCTTTCCTATAATTAACTGCAGTGATAGTCAGTGTGTCACGAGAGATCGAATATCAAGTGAGATGGTGATGCAATGATAATCTAAATCCTACGGGCTTGTTAGACGGAAGCAACGCGGCATGATGAAACGAACGTTGCAGAGACACAGCATATAGTGGTTACTACTATCCCCGGCGCCCAAGGCTTACAGTGCGCAAAACTTTCCTCACGATCTAGATTCACTAAGCCCTACCATCTATGATGTTGTGTCTCAAGCATCCTACTGGGATGCAGAAAATCAAAGCCCATCCAACGAACGCTTAGCGCGTCTGGATTTATTGTATACCTCGGCGTACTTTTGATATAGGTGTGCTTCCGTTAAGATTAGCCAAAGTTCTAGTTTAAGTGGCGTCTTACCAAAGCCCCTTCTAGACTCACACGGCTTGAACTATTGCATACGATGCATGCATATAGCTGTAGCTTACCCCCAACAACAGCTCAGAAAACCTGACTGCTTATCTAGATCATGTGATCGATTCATTCGACAGAGCCCACTAGGTAATTCTAGCTATGCAAACACTTCGCTTCACAGGTCAAAGGAATATGGCCCAGAACCCATCAAATCCCTCAAACTCACAACACATGAATCAACGCAAAAAGCCACGCATAAACAAGAAGTCCAGATCACAGCAATTCCCCTACCAAATAATATGAATCCCTCTACGAAAATTATACGAAGCCTCTAATTGAAGTAATAACAAGAATGTTATATATAAGCCGTAATATATCCTCCCTCCCACTCACTCACTCCCTCATCGGTCTTCATCTTACTCTCCACATCATTTTTATGATATATACTCAATCAACCCCCATCTTTCCACACAATTCCCCCACCAGATAAGTAACTAGTCAACCCAACCAACCAACCACCAAACCAAACCCAGTACTAACCCCATATGTGTTGCTTTGTGGGGGGGGGGAGGGGAGAGGGGAGATCATATGGGATTGGAGGATGTTTGGAGTAATTTAACTAAGTGTGGATTTGCTTTGATGGGAGAGATATCATGTTGATGTTGGGGTGGGGTGGTTTGCGAGGTATATTAAGGTCAACTTGATAGTCTACCTGAGTGGGGTTAGGCGGTTGGAGTTGCAGTCATGGATTGAATAAGATACATTGTGCTAGTAGGATGCAGTCACATTAATTCCTCGTTATGATCAATCGGGTTGCCATCTCATACATTACAAATAAACGCACATTCTGGATATCATAGACATATGTGAAAGTAAAGCAAGTGGGCACGTGTCAACGCTCAGCCAACTCGAGGCCGGGGCCCGGTGATAGCAAAAAAGTCCAATGGCTTGACGGTGAATGCGCCGTTGTAGTTGTTGCCAGCACCATCGGTGACATAGCTCTTATCTGCCAGGTCGAACTCCACGTCCTTCATGATGCTGATGAGCGTGAAAAGAGACCACTCCCATGCGTACCGCTTTCCAATGCACTCGCGCTTGCCGTTGCCGAAGCCCTTCTTCACCGCAGACGGTAGCCGGTCGTATTTCTCACCGAGCATGCGCTCTGGCTTGAATGCGTCGGGGTCCTCGAAGACGGCTGGGTCGCGGTTCACGCCGTACAGGACTGCGATAAGGGGTTGTTTTCGGGGGACCTCGTACTCGCCTCCCGCGAGGAGAACTGGACTGTCATCTGAAGGGATGGCTTCACGGTTGAAGCCGGGGGCGGGGGCGGCAAGTCGCATGGTTTCTTGGAGAATGGCAGTGCAGTAGGGAAGGGCGGCGATGTGCTCGTGCTCGATCTTCGCGCCGGGGCCACCGACAACGGCGTCGATTTCTTCCCGGGCGCGGGCAATCACTTGCGGATTCTTCATGAGGTAGTACAGACCGAAAGAGACGAGATTGGATGCCGTGGCGCTTCCAATAAATACATTGATGATCTCGTCGATCATCTGCTCCTCATTCAATCCTTTGCCGGTCTGCGGGTCTTTGCCCTCCATGATAGCATATAGCATGTCCTTCTTGGCGGACGGGTTGGCGCGCCGGTGTTCGATGCAGCCGGCAGAGTAGTCGCGCAGGGATTTGTTGTAGGCGTCGAATTTGCGCTGGTAAAAGAGCCAGTTGATCAACTTGAGTCGGGAGGGTCGCCGGACAGCCTCTGTAGTGGCGGCTTCCATGGCTTTGATGAGAGACGGCTCTGGGCCCTCCAAGCAATGCAGGCGCTGGTCAAAGAAGCAGAGCATGTTGGCGGCGTGGTTGAGGCGGTCCAGATCGTTGGTGACGTTGATACGCTGACGAGGACCAGCAGTCCATTTCTTGATTAGATCTGTCGACACCTCCCGCATGTCTGCAAAGACCTGCTCAACCGCCTCCCATGAGACCAGCGGCGCCATAATCCGATGCGCGATCCCCCAACTCTCCATTTCCTTATGAACCGCCGTAAATAAGCTGGAGTGGACTGCTTGGCGGATTTCGACGATAGGGCCGGTCACGCATTTGCGAAACCGTGTCTCGTCGCATATTTCGTCCAAAAGAGCAGCGCCCGTGACCAGGACAATGTCATGGCCCAGAATAGTGACCTTGCAGATGGGACCTGAGAAGCGAAGAGAACTCACGTCAAGAAGGGCACTGAGCATGGGAATTGCTTGAAAACTCACGATACTTAGCTGCAAGCTTATTGAACGAATTCCAAGGGTTCGAGGCATTCACATCGAACACATTGCCAAGGAGAAAGACTCCCGGGGGCTTGGGAATCGGCGACGACATAATTGATGATTTGGGGAGGCAGACAATCCGAGAAAAAAGAACCAGCAGAGGCGAGGACGACGGGCCAACTTATAAGCCAGCCCACTATTCTCCACGCGGAATCTTGCTGCGGCAGCATGTCTTTTTGCCCGTGCAACCTCCATTGAGGCGGCTGCTATTGTGAATGGTCCTGGGCAAATGTGTGGCTGCAGATCTCAGCTGAGCTGAATCTCGCCGAAGCGCACGCCGATCCCTTCGATAGTTGGCTGGTTGCTCCCTTGGGAGCTCCACCGGCGGGATGTCAGTGGTCCAGACGTCGCAGACGAAGAACCGATCGGCGCACAGATCATGGTTCGTGGGGAAAGTGAGAGCTTCCTTGCTGGACGCGACGGGAGGAATGCCACTCACGGTGGATCAATTGTCAGCGGCGCTGCGACAAGGGTAAAGTTAAAGCTAGATAGGGGCTTGCGGTGTACTGTGTACTGAGGATGTACTGGGTAGGTCAAGCCAGCCTGGAGAGCCAATGAAGTCAGGAATTATTATCTCGAGGGGGAGATGTGGATGGGTTGTTTACTTACGGGTTGGTAGGTTGGTACTTGGTAGGTTGGTAGGCTGGTCTTTGGTGCCGTCCCGAGGGCCCATCCGATCCCCACTCGTCCTCTCTCTTTTCCTTCCTCGCCGCCTCCGTTTCCCTTTTCCACCCCCAGGAAACTCGTCCTGCAACCCCCTCTCCCTGGGTTTGGTTTGGTGGCGTCGTCTATTAACGAGGTCAACCGACCAAGCAAGAATTCAGGTTGCACAAACCCTCTGGCCAGCGGACCCGATCATCATTAAGTGATGTGATGCATCCCAGCCGATCGATCCCTCCACTTTAGTCTCGTGGGGTTCTGCAGAGACCCAGTCTAAGGGTGAGCTGGAACTACTAACCGAGTCAAAGACCGGCCAATCTCTGCAGACCTGACAAATCGCATCGCGGAAGAGTGAAGAGCTGGTGGTTGGGACTCCCTTCCAAGGTTTGAGGTGTATCACCTTCCCCGCCCGGAGGAGATTATCAACTCTCTTCCTGGTCAGCATACGAACTGCTGCAGTCCCCCCCCTTGGGATGACCTGGCAATGTTATCTCTGGCGCTCAACCGGTTGTTGGTCGCATTATGGCTGTGACCTGTCCAAAGGGAAAGCTGGAGGAGCTCACCGACCACGTCTACCTACACAGTACCAAGTACAAGGTGGGGATCGGCACCATGACATACCAGTCGCATGACAGCAGTCATGCAAGACCATAAACATTCCAGTCCATATTTCAGCGCTCTTGCCACACACGCGTCTGGCTGTCGTCACCAACACTATTCATACATCAGGTATCTATCAGGTCTATCGATCAAAATGGCACCCGCCCAGTGGTATCTCAAAACAAAAGTGTCGCCTTGCAAGGGTCTATACAATGTTGAATGAACCTCTTCTACTGACTCCTTCAAACTCCGTAGTCCCAAAAAAAATTAGTTTATGCTCACAGCATCCCATAGCACCGACCGTGTCATCAGCGAGTTAACCTCAGTGCGTCGAACTCGAGCATCAGCCGGCTATCAATCAAAAGGAACGACTCGTATCGAAGGCCTCGTTCGCGCCGGTACACTTCCGACCACACAGGGACACTGCTGTTCCAGACGCTGCCATACCCCTCCAAGAGCATGCGCCAGTAGCAGGCATCTGCCGCTTTGGTCAAGTACCGATCCCGGAATGTTCGCACGCTGTTGTTGGCAATCCGCTCCGCAAGACTCGGGTCGGCCAACAGAGGTTCGAGCTTGTCTGATAAGTCGCTGAAATCCCGTTCAACTTCGACATAGTTCTGTTGAGGACCCTCCGGCACGAGGAGATAGTGATGGTGTTGGATGTACTGCAGCCGATGCGCTACAATAACTGAGTTGCATGCCTGCCGGTATTTCAGGGATGCGGAATAGGAACGACCTGCGCCGCACGCTCCAGAGTCAGTACAGGCGGGTCTAGCAACAAGGGCTCTCAAGAACACTTACCTTCCACATGCGCAATGAACATATACTGACAATGGTCCTCCATGCGTATTATATTTGTCCGCTGGTCCCAGTTGACCTGCTTTACGTCGCCCCACGGTTGGTCTCGAGCAGCTTCCATCAATGCGCGGCGCAACTTGGGGGCGAAGCTCGGTTTCCCTCGCCAGATCAGCTGTTGTTTCTTCTGTGACCAGAGGACATCTGTGCGTTTGATACGTTCCACGACCTGGTCATATGGCCCGAGTGAGTTATGGGCGTTCTCCCAGGCCCAGAACCCGAAATCAGGCATGAGCCAGACCGCCTCCTCAGTCGCAGACCGTGCAAGAGCCCAGACAGGGTGGTCGGAGCTGGTCACATCCTCGACCTTGTCCTCCACCGAAAAGACGAATTCTATATCCTGCCGCATGGCACGATTGATATCTGCAACCAATGCCCGGTGAATTGCACTCAGCACGGCCACGATCTTTCGTCGATGATCTTCACCCTTTGACCGTGCCACAACCACATAAAGCTCGCCGCCGTGGATGAAGGCTCGAACCATGCCGTGTCTTAGGGGAATTTCGTCCAAGTCCTCCATGGCAAGCGCGCCGTGCGTTTTCCAAAAGGTCGCGGCGCGAAGTACGTCCTCGAATAGGCCAGGGAACGCGGCCATACACTGGCTTCGGTCAAGACCCTCGTTGCTACCATCTCGAGCAGGTTGGAACTCCCATGCAGGTGCTGGAGTGAGCTGTTGGACCAGGCCTGGGTGCGAACACGTCAAGCAGCTCGAGCACTGGAAGGTGGTGGAGGTTTGACAGGCACAGTGACCGGCTGGGATCAACTGCGTCAACAGAGGATGGATGTAATCGCGGTCCGTATTCACGGCATACCAGATGACGAGAACGCAAGCGAAACTCAACAAGCCTGTGATATAGAACAGACCGAGGAAATATCCCTGGCGTAGGCGCCAGCGAGAGCAACCGGAGAGTGCCATCGCGAATGGGCAGAAGAGGAAAGGTTGAGCTCGAGGAGAATTGATCGCATTGTAAGGGCAGTCGCACCCAGGTCAAGGGGAAGTGGGGAGAATGAAGGGAACGGGGCGCGATTGACAGCTACCATCATGTGCGTATTATAATGGCGATCCAGTCAGGGGAGTGTCAACCCTGATAGGGGCCGTGCATGGGGGGATGAAAGAGAGAATATCAATGCATGACGCGGCAATGGCTGCGATTCCCTGGTAGTAGCAGCTGAAACAGTTGTCGCTGGGCGATCCTTCCCCGGGCGGCCGGCGGCCCCCTGGTGCCTGGCGCGATCTGATTGGTCTGCGGGCCATTGGCAGTTATCGCTTTTGATATTGAGCTGCTATAATTGCCATCATCGATCTGACCTATGCGACCCCATTCCCGAGAACGGAATTCCCCTCAGCATCCTATTGTGCTGCTGGATCGCAGGGGTTCCAGAGCATGCCGACTTGCTGAGACGACTCTGAACCGTTGGGTCGTGGACTCAGCCCGTTTCTGCCCCAGTCCCACATGAGGCGGTGCTGGTCTCAACAGCGCTGCCGCCTCGGATGATCGCGATGATCGGGGCGGGATGAACATTTGCTGGGAGCCTGGCCCTCCTGCTGTGTCAGGACACCAGCTTCTGTCATACTTAATATTGCAGCAACCACGGTGCATCATGCCGTTGCCTCTCGTGCAAGTCATGAATAATATGCTCCATCATCGCACTCACCCCAACGGTCAGAGCCGTGAAAGCAGCAAGACTCGTCTGCTGGGTCGCAGCCATGGACTGTAAGCTATGCTGTACTACCATGTGTAACGCTATACTAGTGTGTCGGTAGCAGCTCCAAAAATTGCAGCTTGCTGGGATTAGAACATCCTGCGGGATTCAGGCGATGGGTCAGGTTACAAGAAGCACCTTGTGCATCGCTAGCCTTGAATCTTTAGATGAGACGTGCAATTGGAACGACATGGGCTAGGGTGACTGGCGCATGCAAGAGCGATGGAGAGTGGTCGTGTCGCTGGGTCGAGCTGACGTAACAACCTCAATTAATCTTCCAACCAACGATGTGAAGAGTGATGACTGAAGACGAAAGATGTCGCCCCAATCGGCGGCTCCACTCGGGCCCGCCTCGATGGATCACTTTACTATTCTGCAACGTACGGAGTACGTAGTATGGCCCTCTTATCTATACCTAGTTTATACAGTTGGACGCGAAGTCTGGTGTAGACCGCCGGTATACCGCCCAATTCCATGCACAAAGCCATTTTGAGATACCAACATGGCTTTTCCGAGCCATCATGGACAACCCGGTCTGTCTTGCCGGCCAACGTGTGATTCCCATCCTGGCCAGTACCCTGCCTCCTTGGGCCCTCACAAGGCTTGCATGTCTAGTACTGACCTCTGTTTCCTGTCTTCCCTCGAATGCGTGGGATACAACTATACCCTTGTCAGATCTACAGCAATACTACAGTGGCAGCTATACTCCGCACGACAATTGCGACAGTTACGCTTGCTCATCCCTCGAGACCACGAATCTTCATATTTATGTACTCATAACCAACCTCTGCTCATCCAAGCTCGTTGGTGAATGTTGCATCAGCAATGTTAGCAGTCCGGGTAACTAATAACCTCGCTCTAGAAGCAGAGTCTATTTATGGATGGTCAGTCAAGCTCTAAGAGCTACAGTCACATCGACAAACTTGACGTTCAAGCAGATTATGCTTCCCAGATGACCTTGCGGTATGACAATGACAGTGAGGCAATGAGATCAGAAAGCCGAAGCTATAATGATGCAGTTATCTTCCCTGGAATCCCCCAATTCTGCCTCCTCGAACGACTGGAGAGCCGTTTGATACCCATCATCCTAATAGCAGCACCCAATCGATCCCACATCCAACCTCAGCACCATCAACCCCTCCCCAACCTACAACAACAAATACATCAACCACTAAGAAGCTACCCCCCGACACTCTCCACAGCAGCCGCGAACGCGCCAACTACCTACAAATTCTCGGGGTCCTAATTGATAGAGTCTGTTGGATATAACGCACGTAATAAGATAGACATGATGTGCAGATGTGGAGATTGCCAGGCATAGATCCCGAAATGATAAAAATAGTATACCTACTCTCAACAATATCAAGAATCTAAACCCCAATCAACTAAGTACCAACTATACGCACAAAGAGATATAACACAGCCCCTTTTTATTTATGGGGTAAATAAGTATATATATACATCGGCCAAGCCGTTACACCACTGCACTCAAAGAGCCCAGGGGAAAAAAAGAAAAAAAGCAAAGAAAAAGAAAAAGAAAAGAAAGAAAAACATCCCGAGATGGAGGCTATGCTTTACATAATTGATTGGTGGTGGTGATGGTAGATAGGTAGCAGTTTACGGGGTCAGAAAAGGGGTCCAGGATAATTGTTGATCTTATAGATTGTGATTGGCGTTGGCCCGGGAGTGCTTTGAGACATGGTGGGGACCGGCCCGGGGTTGTTGTCTTTGCTTGGTTTTGGGTATATCATGTTGGTAGGTAGGTGGGTGGGTGAGTGGGTGGATTATTTGGGGATTGGGGAGGTTGAATTACTATCGTTCAAGTGGTTTGTCTGGTGATATATTACTAGATCTGGGTTCAAGTGGTACTGGATGGTATAACTAGATGGTATAACTATCTAACTAGTCAGGAGAGATGACTATAAGGCTGATCTGCAGCGTGCATATGTATCGGAGTGCAGCTTACTATTATGTAGGTACGGGGTGTTGCCCGTGCGCAATCGACCACATAAGCTAGATCTCGGTAGCTGAAGAAGCGAAAGGAGCACATACGTAAAGCCTTCCTCAAACGCAAGATCATGGGCTGGTTTAAGGAATGCCACCCAGCCATAGGCAGAGGCTGGGTCACCAGAATTGCTTTTTCATATCCATCCCAATGGCTGCCGTGGCTCCACTGTAGATCTATGCGGATACAGGCACATTCCGCATGCTTGTTTCACTTCACTGTTGGCTGTGGTTCGGTTAATGAACGATTTACTGATATGATCCTGTTGAGATGCAATGCAAATCATTGATAACAGGTTTGCTGATGCAAGGGAAGTCTCTTCTGCGAGTAAGATATGCGATAGTCTGCTGATCGCCCACACTATCGACATGCTGTGATCGCAACATGGCGAACAATATGTTGCGACCTGCGTTATTAGGGATTCAGCAAGCCCAGCTCGCTGGACATCTCACCTTTTGTCCTTACAATGGGTATCACGATGGAGCCAACTGTTGAAGATAATGAAGTCTGCACCGTGGTCCAAGCGGCGAGTCATGACGAGAAGGGGGATTCCGTCGACAACGCAGACCTCTCACCCTTCCCAGAAGGAGGATGGCGAGCCTGGTCGGTAGTTTTGGGCGCATGGTGTGCCATCTTCCCAACGATGGGGATAATGAACCTGAACGGGCTCTTGGAAGAGTGGCTGGCAGAGCACCAGCTGCACGGTCAATCGAAGGCTTCCATCTCGTGGATCTTCAGCCTGTGGCTCTTCCTCTTCTACCTGGGAGGCATCCAGATCGGTATAGAACTCTTTCCCCAAGCTTAAACATCTACTCACGCGGTCCTAGGGCCCATCTTTGATGCTCATGGCCTCAAGTATACCCTGATCCCCGGCTGCATCGGCATGTCATTGTCCATGATGGTCTTCAGCGTCTCACACGGTAATATTAGTGTCTCAGACCAGTGTTCATTATTTGACGATTGCCAGCATACTACCAGTTCATTCTGGGATTCAGCGTCCTGGGGGGACTTTCCGCATCAGCAGTATACACTCCCAGTGCCGTGTGCATCACGCACTGGTTCCTCAAAAGACGTGGTCTAGCAACTGGGATTGCAACAACGGGCGGTGGCGTTGGAGGAATCATTTTCACCAACGTCTTCGGTATCTTGAGCACTCGGATCGGGTTTCCCTGGACCATTCGCATTTTGGGATTCATATTCATAGCCAGTCTAACGGCCAGCGTCGTCTTTCTCAAAGCACGTCTCCCACCTAGTCCAGCAACGGGTAGCAAAATCGACATCCGCGCGCTCAAAGAGCCGGTCTTCACTATGACTTCCATCGCGGTCATCCTCGCCGAAATCGGTCTCATAGTTATAGTCACCTATTTCCCTTCCTACGCGCAGTCCCACGGGGTCACGGGCGCTCTCTCCTACCAGCTGATGACGATCGTGAGCGCAACGTCCATCGTCGGCCGGGTCATCCCGGGGATCTTAGCGGATCTATGGGGCCGTTTCAATGTCATGTTTGTAACCTGTGCTGCATGTACCATCCTCTCCTTGGGGCTGTGGTTCACCGCAGGAACCAACCAAGCTAGTATCCTGGCGTTTGCGGCGCTGATCGGATTTTGGAGCGGACCGGCGATAAGTCTGACGCCAGTATGCGTGGCTCAAATCTCCAAGACGGAGCATTACGGCAAGCGATTTGGGACGACCGTTTCGCTGATGGGGGTCTGCTTGTTGGTTGCTATTCCGGTGGCTGGTGAGATACTGAAGGGGCAGAATCGGGGAGATGTGAATGAGACGGAGTATTCGGGGTTGATTGTGTTCTGCGGCGTGGCGTATGCGGGGGCCTGTCTGTTTCTGTTTCTAGCTAAAGGAGTAAGTGTGGGATGGCGAGTGAGCAAGATCTTCTGAGAAGGCATCAACAGCAATGAAAGTAAGCTCGTTGGAAGCATCCGTGCGACTTCTTGATCGGGGAGACGCACGGGCCGGCCACGCGCGCTTTGGTTCGGGCAAGCAGCCGGCCAGCTTCATTATTCTTCCCCTTCAACTCCCTGCCCCCCCCAAGTCCTTCTTTCGGTGCAGTCTGCAGCGGTAGATCCGCGCCTCAATTGACCCGTGCCTAATCCGTACTTGACAGTCTGTTCCTGCTTGCCACCGTTGCTTTGGACGGTGACCCGCGGTCTGTTTACCTCCGTCGCCCCTCCAACCCGCCCCATGCCTTCAGTCTATGCGACCGTCCTGATCACCACCCCTCGCCCTTGAACCTCCCTCATCTATTCGGCCATGGAGAAGTTCCTGCGCTCCTGGCGTCAGGATGCGCTGAATCGGGGCCAGCATGATGCGGCCATCTACATCGGCGATAAAGTGTTCGCGCTGACCAGTGAGTGAACACCATCGCCCTATGATCAGTGTTAATCCCAGGTGCTTTCTAGACAGCGATGCCGATGCTTTCTGGCTTGCACAGGTCCATTTCTCAAACGACAACTACGCACGCGCCCTGGCCCTGCTGTCGCGGAAAGACCTTATCTCGAGAAGTACGGCCTGTCGCTATCTGGCCGCGCACTGCCACATCAAGCAGAACCAGTTCGACCAGGCGCTCTTGTTCCTGGGAGACCACAATCCAACCCACCTCATACGCAGCAGCAATAGTCGCCGCAAACTCCAACACCTCAACGGCCCCAGCCATGTTACCTTGCGGAACGGAAAGACGACGGCGTCGCGCATCGATCGGAGCGAGGAGCGAGAGAGGGAGGATTCCCAAAATATTCGGTTCGAGGCCGCAATGTGTTACTTGCGGGGGCTCTGCTTCGCGAAGCAGAATGCGTTTGACCGCGCCCGCGATTGCTACAAGGACGCCGTCCGCATCGATGTGCAGTGCTTCGAGGCGTTTGACCAGCTGATGAAGAACTCTCTGATGTCGCCCGCCGAGGAACTGGAATTCCTCGAGTCCCTGGACTTCGACTCGGTGTCCAGCCCCGACCCGTCGGTGGCGCAGGAAGCCGCCCATTTCACCAAAATGCTCTACACCACCCGACTGTCCAAATACTCCTCTCCGGCGATCCTCTCGGATGCCACCGAAACACTATCGACCCACTACAATCTCGCAGAGAACCCGGATATCCTGCTCTCGCGCGCAGAAGCCCTATATACCCAATGTCGTTTTGCCGAAGCTTTAGAACTCACGTCATCGATTTTGTCCACCTCGCAGTCCGCAGTATCAACGCAGATGACGCCTGCGGTCCATATGTCGGCGCAAAGCCACCTCGGACATCCGCCTGCCGTGTACCCCTTGCATTTGGCGTGTCTGTATGAGACGGGCGCCACGAATGCCCTCTTCCTTCTGTCCCATACGCTAGCAGACCATGCCCCGGAGGAGTCCTATACATACCTTGCTATTGGTGTTTACTACTTATCCGTCTCGAAAATCGCCGAGGCCCGGCGCTACTTTTCCAAAGCGTCCCTCCTGGACCCGCATTCGGCGCCCGCATGGATTGGCTTTGCTCATACCTTTGCCGCGGAAGGAGAGCACGATCAAGCCATTGCGGCGTATAGCACTGCCGCTCGGCTTTTCCAGGGCAGTCACCTGCCACAGCTCTTTCTGGGAATGCAACATCTCGCCCTAAACAACATGTCACTGGCCCATGAGTATCTGTCGGCCGCCTACGCCATGTCGACTGGCACTGCATCCAGCTCTGCTCCCTCGATCCGCGCCAATCCGTCGGAACTCACCTCCTTAGGTGGTGACCCGCTGGTCCTGAACGAGCTGGGAGTTGTTCTGTATCACCAGAATCATCTCGAAGGCGCCGTCGAGTTGTTCCGCCAGTCCCTGACCTTGGCTACATCGCTGCAGTGTGAGCCTGCTGCCTGGGTTGCGACCAGGGCCAATCTAGGACACGCGCTGCGCCGGATTGGCCGGTTTGAAGAGTCGCTGGAAGAATTCGACGAGTGTCTTCGCATCGGGGCTGCGGGTGCAAGCTTCGGGTATAGCCCATTCCTCGGAGGCAGTGGCGGCAATGCCTCTGGCGTGGCCTCGTCGGGTGTCGGAGGGTATGAGGATCGGGGGCTGATCGGGTCCCTGCACACTGCTCGCGGCCTGGTGTTATTGGAGCTGGATCGCACTATGGAAGCGGTAACGGCCCTGCACGAGGCAGTGCGTGTTCTGGGAGCCAGTGGCGGCGGGGATGCCGCCGGTGGCGCTGGGATTGCTGGCACGCTCTTGTCGCGAGCGCTGGAGATATGGGCACTGGAGGGCCAGGAGGAGCCGGTGCTGCTGGAAGATTCTCGGACCACTGCGAGTCGTAGTTCGACACGGTCGTCCAAGGGAAAGGGTCGGGTTTCGCGACCACGAGGCACTGCGGACGAGACATACGCTGAAGAGTGGACCGATGAGGTTGCTCATGTGGATAGTCAGACCACGGTCACGGAGGAGACTGCGGGGGAGCGTGTGGAGATGGAACTCGACGAGGAGGCGGATGGATTGCTCCGGCAGGCGATGGGCCGGGTGCGCGGAGGGCGAAGCAAACGGCAGGGACTGACAGAGATGAGCGAGGGACGCAGCCGGGGGTCGAGGATGCGAAGCAATGCAAGACATAGTTAGTGATTGGGAGTTTGGAGCATAGCAACTGGGCGTTTGGATATACCCTGGCCTGGCACGGTTATAGCATGGTTCGGTTATAGCGGCGTATCATTGATTCCATCCCTTACTATACCTATATCAGTATCACATACCACATTCATGCACCTATGTCAAGCCTATCCCATACCGTGATTCGTGCACTATCCCTTCACAAATTGTTTACTAAGCACATGCACGCATAGATAAGCTCCAAAGTCACATGACACTATCAATCGCATCCATCGCATCGCATCGTCTCGCCTCTCATCCTTTAACTTCACTCTCACATACCTCCTCACTTCCACACACCCCTACAATCCACTTTGTTTCTATCTACCAAAAGACTCCGAATAAACCGTCACCATGTCCGAGCGAAAGGTCCTCACGTAAGTCCATCTCATCCCATCCCATCCCCATCTCCACGAGAAACCCAACTAACCTCTGATCCAAACTACAGCAAATACTACCCCCCGGATTTCGATCCCAGCGCTATTACGCGCACCCCGAAGCATCTGCGGCAGTGAGTTCTACCTTCTACCCCAGTTAATCCGAAGTGGGAATAAACCACTCATATCTGCTAGACAAGGACCGAAAGTAATAACCGTCCGTCTGATGGCCCCGTTCTCCATGAAGTGTACGAAATGCGGTACGTACATACAACCCCCTTCCCTCCCCTCCCCTCCCCCAATACTAACCTGCATAAAAAAATAGGCGAATTCATCTACAAAGGCCGAAAATTCAACGCGCGCAAAGAAACCACCTCGGAAAAATACTTCTCAATCCCGATCTACCGATTCTACATTCGATGCACACGCTGCAGCGGAGAAATCACCTTCCTAACGGACCCCAAGAACATGGATTATCGGGCGGAAAAGGGCGCGAAACGGAACTTCGAGCCATGGAGGGATAGTTCGAAGAATGATAATGCGGATGAGACGGAGCAGGAGATTCTAGATCGGTTGGAGCGGGAAGAGGGCGAGGAGGCGGAGCAGATGGAACGGGATAAGATGGCGGAGTTGGAGGAGAAGATGTTGGATTCGAAGCGGGAGATGGCGATTGCGGATGCGTTGGATGAGATTCGGACGAGGAATGCGAGGGTGGAGAGGGCGGGGGAGGGAGGGGTGGAGGGGGCGTTGGTGGGGGTGAGGGAGGAGAGGGATGAGGAGGCGGAGCGGGTGGAGAGGGAGATTGAGGAGGCGGCGAGGAGGGCGTTTATGACGGAGGAGGGGGAGAGGGTTAAGAGGTTGGTTGATGAGGAGGAGGAGAAGAAGGAAGATTCCAGGGATGGCAAGGGGGTGCTGGGTGCTGGGAATGGAAATGGAAATGGGGGGGAGATGTTGCCCCCGGCGCCGCCTTCGTTTGCGAGGGTCAAGAAGGCGAAGAAGCCGCTGGTTAATAGTCTGGGCATTAAGAAGAAGGCCAAGCCGTCGCTGGTTTAGGTTCCTTCGGGATATGGGTTGCTCATTGCAGGTTGGCGTTGGTTCATTAGCAGGAGTTCATATACCGGCATCACTATGGGTACATTGATAGGTTTATTTCAAGTCATAAGCAGTTCTACGGATGACGGATATCACAAGGAATTATGGAACAGCTCATCAATTAAATATGATACACCAGCAATGCATATAGCAATAAACAGTAGCAAATAGCAAGTAGCGGTCCTAATAGCATCCCATTCCCCAGGCGCCACGCTAGAATGAAACTGGCTGAACCCCAGCCGAACAAACGCCAAATACAGAAAACACGGGCTTTAAAGGTACGGCATCCAGAGTGCATCACACGCCGCCAGATGCTGCGGGTTGACCGCCTTCGAGATCAAATCAATCGTGGTCTGATTCGCAGGCAGGTTACCTTCCGGCGGACTGGCAAGGCTGACGGCCCGGTTGACGATGACGTCGCTGTTGTTGTACACGAGGTCACGCAGCTGCGGCGGTCCCAGAGGCGCCCGATGCTGCGCCGTCGCCCAGAACATCATCTCGTCGCGCACAAACACGCTGAGCTGCTGCTCCAGTTCATGTCGCGGCTCCGTGAGGCAGCGGGCAATTGCCATCAACGCGCACGCAAACAGCCCCTCCGTGGCAATCGGCCCCAGCAAAGTCTGGATGTTGGGCGTGAAGCGGAACGGCACCTGCTCGGGGTTGTAGAAGAATGCCTTGGTCGGGTTGATCGTAGGGATCAGCTCCGAGCCCCAAATGTCACCGGTCAACCGCGAAATCAAAATCTTGTTCGGGTACCGGTTGCCCATGTGCATCACATAGGTCATAAACGCAATCGCCGCATATTGATAGGCAAACTGCCGCCGGAAGAGCCAGAAGTCCGCAAAGTTCGGGTACATCCGCTGGAAGTAGTCGAGCACGATGGTGCTGGGAACCCACTTCTCCTGGATCGCCGTGAGCATCTCGGTCCGCAGGACCTGCTGCTGATCGTTGGTGCGCTGAGAGGCGTCAGTGGGGGTCGTCATGGTCCAGTCCAAATCACTTACGTTCTGTTTCGTTTCGGCCAGCGACCGCATCTTCTCCATCGTGAACATGACCGGCTCGTCCTTGTTGATGCCAACTCGGCGGCAATAGTCCTCGTAGATGCCTTGCATGGAAATGTAGGACGGGTCATCCCGGACCAGGCGAATGTGAGGCGCCAGTGGGACCATGAGCGGCAGATGGAAGTACAAGTTGCGACGCCGGCTTTCCTTGCGTTTGCCCAGCAGTCCGTTGAAAATGCGGAACAGCTGCAGAATGCGTTCCTCGCGTCGACAGTGCCGGGCGGCGGGATGTTGGACAGCAAATGGATGCACACTACCGTCGTGGCCGCGGATCTTCAGGCGACGGTGGCAGACTCCGATGCCGCGCACCAGATCGATGTCGGGCAAGAAGCGATCGATGCGCACGAAATCCTGGTTCTTGTCCTTGTGCAGAAGATACTGGCCCGGTACCTCGACTTCATCAAACTTGAGGAAGCGGAACTCACTCAGGTGCGGAGAATACGTCTCCAGGAACTGCGACTGAGGGCGGCGGTCGAGCTTCTCTTCGAACTTGTCACGCCAACGACGCAGCTTCTGGATGTACTCGTACATAGTGGGCTTCTTGACCACAAAGTCCGCCTCGAAGGACTTGCGGATGTGCGCAGGAAGGATTGTCTCGGCAAAGCGCGTGATATTGGCTTCGGTCGCCGGAGGCAGCTTGAAATCTTGCGCATAAGAGCCGGGCATGCGGCCCACGTACGCCAGTCCGTCGTTCAGCAGCGCAACAATGAGACGGTAGGCATCCTCGTCCGGTGGGCATTTGAAGTTCTTGTGGATCTGGTCGACCATGGTCTCCATGGACAGCGCCAGCAGAGGGAACGCCGTCTTGAGGCCGGACATGATCTCATCCGAGTACTCCCATGGCTTCTTGAGCGGCTCCTTCTCGGCCTCCGCGCCAGCAGCATTCTGGTTCGGTTGGGCCACCCCATTTTGTCTGGGAACCTGCAGATGGCCTTGCTGGCCTTGGGGCTGAATCTGAGGCTGTCCTTGGTTGGGAACTTGTCCTTGGGCGGGAGCTTGGGCCTGACCCTGAACAGGGTTCTGCTGTGGGGCATTTTGATTGTTAACCTGGCCTGCGTTCGGGATCTGGCCTTGCGCCGGTTGTGGTTGGGGCTGGGCCTGGTTTTGTACAGGCTGCTGACTGCTCGGAGGGGGAACAGAAGTCGGAGGGCTGGGATTGGCGGATTGGGAGTTCTGCAGAGGGGAGGCATTGATAGTTGCGGGGGAAGCCTTAGGACGCGGGGAAGCCTGCTGCTGCTGTTGCTGCTGCTGTTGTCTGACCCGATTAAGTTTCTCTTGCTTCTGGTCGTGTTGCTTCTTGATGTTGAGCATATCTTCCCGGTTGGTACGGAGCAGGAAGAACAAGGCTTGTGGGAATAGCTTCGCAATCTTGACCAGAACAGCCTTGCACAAACGAGCTTCGCGATGCGACAGGCTGGTAAGGAGTTGTGGTATGTACGTAATCCAATACCAAACCGGAGTATCTCCCTTGAAACTCTCAAATGCACGCGCAATCTGTCCGTCTTCGTTGTCCAGGCTCAGAAGCCAGAGGATCCGACCGAGCAGCTTTCTCGACTTGGCGTTCTTGTACAGACCGGCAGCCTCCAGGTAGCAGCTGACGGCGTTGCTCGCGAGCTCGTAGTCCGCTGGGTCAGCCTTGAACCGTTGATCGCTGTACTGTCCCCACTCCGACCAGGCCTTGGCGAGTCTCAACTCGTAGTAGAGAGCCACCCCAAATGCCTCGTTCGCCTCATTGACATGGTTAAGCTTGGCAAGGAACATGCCCTTGAGGGTGTAGAACTCAGCCTTTTGCTGGGCACCAAAGTAGTTGAGATTCGTGTTGTTGATGACATCCAGTCCACTGTTCAACTCCTTGGGATTCTGGTAGTGGCACTTGGCTTGTTCCCTCAGTTTCAAGAAGGCTTCCTGAATCTCAATATTCGGAAGGGTGTAGATACGACTGAGCTGATTGATGCACACTTCGGGCATTTGATGCTTGCGAGCAACATGGGCAAAGCGGTTGATGATCCACGCCGTCTCGTGGTAGCCTCGATAAGCATACGAATTGCTCGCCACATTGTTCGTCTGCGGGGGCAGAAGGCTCAGGTATGTGGCGTTGATAAGCTGAAAGATGTGCTGCCGCCACGTAACAAGGTCCTGCCAGGCATTGATGTCGTCCCAGAGGTTGGGAAGACGATCTCTCCAGGTACCCAAGAGCAACTTCAACTCCGCAGACTTGGTATCGAGGTTACGCTCATTGGTCTGCGAAAGACTGGCGCAGATATGGCTTGCATCATGAAGCTCCACCAGCAGCTGGAAGTGCTGCAGGATCGGAATATGGGCGTTCGTAATCCGCTTCGGCAGCTGAAGCCACTTCCGGATGGACAGCTGGATCGACTCATCGCAGACCCCGTTGAACTCTTGGATGTTCTCCTTCTTGATGTGGAATTGAAGCAGGGCCATAAACGCCTGGAAGAAGGTACGTCTGGGAGTTGGCGCGTCGGAAACAGACTTGATGAGGGATTCGAGCTGCTCCCGGCTGCCCTCGCTCTGCCAGTTCTCAATGTTCCTCCAAGCCGACTCCAGGAGAAGATCATTCAGATTCTCGTGCTTGGCAAAGTCGCTGAGAATCTCCCATTGTTGCAACTTCTGTGCGCAGATCAGCCAGTGGTCCTCCCAGAGATAGTATTCGCCCTGCGAGAATGGCATGGCTCCGGAGCGAGCCTTGATCTGAGCATTCTCATAGAGCTGCTGAGCCTTGTCCCACATTCCCTGTTGTTCGTAGGAAAGAGCGGCGTTGGTCTCCACAAACTTGCAACGGCGTCGCCAAGTACCATAGAAAAAGTCATCTTCCTGCAACCCTGCGTATACCTCCACCAAAGCATCAAGGTTGCTCTCGCGCACAGTAGGGGTATCAATGATAGGGCTGATGGCAGTTTCCTCGAGATACGTGGCAGCAGTATACCAAGCATCGTAGGTTCGGCTGAGATACTTCATCACATGCGGGGGAATCTTGAACCGGGGTGTAGCGCGCACCACGCCCTCAAGCAGAGCTTGGACAACGTTCGGCCTCTTGTCAAGTTGTCGTTGGTGGTATTCACGTGTGATAAGAGTCACCATTCCCTTTTCCAGATCGATGCGGTCTTCCTTGGACAGAGTGGACCAGAAAATGGGGAACAGGGTCGTCCAGAGTTTGTATGACACATTGGGATCGGTATGTTGGAGTTGGCACAGTGGCTCGATCAAATCACGCGCTTTGACGTCCCCAATCTCGCTTATGAACCGCTTGCGCTCGGAGACAAAGGCTTCCAACTGAATATCCACCATAACATCCGCCTTCCTCGAGTCCTTGTCGGCATTGCCGTAGAGGAAAGAAACAGGGTAGACGGTGAAGTCATCAGGGTGCAACCTCGCCGAGGAACCCATATCAACGCAGCCCAGGACCAAGTGAGCGGCCTGGGCCAGCCAAAATGAGTCTGCCAGGGTGTCCCAGTTCTGACAGGTCAGCACGTAGCTGAGACGAGAGCTGGCCAAACGGGTCAAACTGCGGTCAAAGATGTTCATGAAGCGATTCCGCATCTCAACGTCCTGTGCTCTGGTTCCGATCAAGAAAGCGTGCTCCAGCCGGACCGTCAATTCCGTCCGAGTTATCTTGGAATCCTCGTAAATCCTGATGACAAGATCGAGGAATTTCTTCAACATGGTCTGGTCCTGTCGCGATTCGAACAGCAGCATTTTGTGTAAGACAGCGGTCTTTTCTTTGAGCGTGGGCCATGACTCGGTCGAGTGGAAAATCCAGGTCTCAACCATACCCAACACTTTGCTGCAAAGCTTAATGTTCTGGGACCGTTCAACCAACTGTGCCAAGACGCTCAGGAAAGGACGTCTCTGCTCTCCAAGGTGAGACATGCGTACGGAGATCAGCTCGATGGTCTTGAAGATCAGATCCACCCCAAGCTCGAATTCTTGCTGGTCTGGAACGCCTTCTGGGGGCTTAGTGCCTTGAGGATACTGTCCTTGGTTGGCGGTGGAAGCGGCAACGTGCTCTTTGGCAAGTTTCTGTGAGAACGCTTTCATGACCTGGGGGATATGGGTGTCCATCTCAGCCGGCTTATTCTTGGAAAGAGTCCAGAGAACATTCAGACTAGAAACATAGTTGTTGCTCGACAGGGTTTCCGTAGCAATGGCTGATAGATAAGTGACGAACTCCGACGGCGAGTTCTCAGCGTCCATAGCATCCTCATCCTCTGGTTGATCATCCGGAAGAGCATCCAAGACCCTTTTGACAGGAGGCAAAAGCTTGGGGGAGATATCCATCTCATCCTCCTCCCCATGAAGGCAGTCCTGGATCTCCGGATTGTCCGAACGCAAGGGCTTCTCAAAAAGTTTCTGTAGGAGCGGCAAGCGTGCCATGATCCAGTCATCCGGCTTGGAAGCCAGGAGCACTCGTACGACCTGCAGACCATTGATCATGCCAGTAATGTACTTCTCTTCGGTCTTGTCCCCCCTTTCGCCCGCAAGGATCGGTTCCATCACCTTCTGGTACAGTTCAATGTCCAAGTCGCCCCAGTATTCTGGAGACAAAAGATTCCTGAGCAGATATACAGCCTTCTTAACCATATCTCCCGTGGGCACGGGCGGCTGCGACTTCGCCGAAGGAAGCTCACGAATTCTAGAAGCAGGAACTGGATATCTTTCTGCAATTGTCGTGATGAAGGAGATAAGATACTTGGTCAACGCAGCACGCAGATCCGGAGGGACCATGTAGTCCCGTGAAGACCCAGTTGCAGGCGAAGGAGATGCAGCGCTCTGAGTCTCATCCAGTTTGCGCTTCTTGGTATTCGGGGAGTCGTGAACGCCGTTGGGCATCGGAGTAGAGCTAGCTTTGACACGCTTTTCCTCCCAGTGCCAGATGAGACTAATGAGGTTGAGCGCCAGCTTCTTGCTTTCGTTGGAAGAACTCAGAGGTGAGGCAATCTTGATGAGGGACGGGACAATAAGAGGAACGAAATGCTCCCTGGAGTCGTAGAAGAGGTCCGGCTGCCGAACGAGAAATTGGAAGATGCACATAACTTGTTGCAGGTTTGCCGTTTCTTCGGCCAGGATGCGTCGAGGCCACTTGGCCCACAGGGGGTACCGTGGATCTTGTACCTGGGCATTGTTGTTGGCCATGTAGGTCCTAGTGGGCAGGACAGGTGCTAGAACATCAAGAGCCTGAGTCACAAGCGCTTTACCCTCGTTCTGGTGTGCTCTCAGCAGCGCCACGTAGACCTGCACCACGATCTTGAAAGGCGTCTCGTAATGCGCAATGAAGTAGCTGATGAGGACGTAAGCGCCGTACTTGTTAATGATGTCTTCAAGTCGGATGTAGTTCCAGGCGAACTTGATGATGTCCTTGCGTGAATCCTGGACGGTTTGATGGTGATACTTGATCAACAGAGCAGACAGCTGGAGGAGTTCCATGCGCGAGTGGTCAACACCGGCCTGGTTCGATTCCTCGCTCAGATCAGCCAGCTGAGGCTTCCACAAGCGGCTCTGGATGAACTCGGTCATGCTCTTATCCATCAGCTTAGGGCTGTTGGGCGGACTGTTCCACGTTGTCTGAACGTCCATGGCAAAGATGGGATTGACTAGGTGACGGAAGGCATATGTCTTCATCTTCTGGGAGCATGCGCGCTGGCTATAGAGGTCCAGGCACCGCATAATCACGGAGCGACGGTAGTCGATAGATTCGTTCGTGATGATATGCCGGAAAATGAATTTCGGGAATGACAGTGTACGCTTCAATTCATCCGCGGACAGACCGTCCATGACCTCGAATAGGAAGTCCAGATCTTGCACCGACTCGGTGAGGTAGTTGGTGAAGATATCCATCAATTGGTCCTCCGCTTGTTCGACTCTCAGCCGCTCGTTGGCTGGTAGCTTATCGTTACGCAGCTTTCTCTCCAGGTCGCGGCCCGAGCTCAAGAGCTTGGCCCTCAGATCCGCATGCGAAACCAACCAGCGCTTGGTAGCGTCATACATACAAATGGAGTGGGCCACGTAGATACCGTTGATGGCGGCGGTATTCTTGCCATCAGTAGGCTCTTGTCCGAAAGCAGCGTTCATGAAACTTTCAGTGTCCGCAACTACCGCAGAACGAAGCGCCTCGCTTTCGGGATCTGCCAAGACCTGACCAAAGAATCGTCCGAAACGCTCATCCTTGAAGCGACTCTGGAAGAAGGTTAAGCTATCCTTGGGATACCGATTAAGATACTTGACCAACGGCTTCCGGAAAGGACTGTTGGACGTTCTGCGAAGTTTGTCCTCAAGGTCCAACACCTTGTTCACCAGGTGCTCCATGAAAGATGTGGCAGCTGGGGGAAGGAGGTGGAAGATGTTGAAGATGGCTGCTACGATTTTCATCGGCGGACTTTGCTCAACAAGACTGAAGGACACTTTCTGCAGGACTGCATCGTCCGCAATGACTTTCATGTGGTCTAGAAGACGAGCTCCAATCTCCACTTTGAAGTAATTGGTGAGCAATGTCAGCAACCGCGCAAGACCATCCAGCCCCGCAACACTCAATCGTTTGGGATCCTGCAGGTTCATCAGGATAGGACGAAGACCATTTTGGAGCAGATCTTTCGGCAACTTGTTTGTCTGGGTGAGCACGTCCCGGAGACCCGCGTTGGCGGCTTCAATAACATCAGGCGACCGCGAATAAAGTGACTTGAAGAATACCGAGATGATGCGTGCGCGGCTCGTGTTCTGTGGGGTATTGCCGAACTCCTGGAAGCTCATGGCCATTGACAGGAGACGGAGACAAGCGACACGCAAATTGACAATCATCTCCGCATTCTTGAACTCGTTGGGCTTAGAGGCAAGAGACTCGTCATCAGCATCAGCCAAGGCAAGCGACTCCAGCATTAACCGGTTGAGTGGATCGTTGAAAGTCACAATATTGTTATGAAGGCTCAAGCAGTACGTGATGGCATCGATGAAGCCAATCTGCGTGGGGAACGGCAAAGCACGGAGCGGCTTGTTGAAGATGGACTGCAAGAGACGGTCTTTGACAGGCAAGATGAGCTCATGCACCTGACAACCCAGCACCTCAGCAATAGTGGAGAAGCTGCGCCGCGAAGCCTCACGGACCTGCTTGTTCATATGTGAGAGCTCGTAGACGAAGTGACCGCACAAAGAATACATGCGGCTCTTCTCGTTCTTCAGGTCATCCAAGGAGAGGCTCTTGCAGCATCGGCGGAGGATCAGATCCAGCGTCTCCTGCGCCCGAATTCGCGTGCTGGCCGGCAAGTCACAGGGCGTATCCTTGATGACATACATCAGAGCTCTAACAAATTCAACTTGCTTGTCCAGAAGCCATGAATCGCCCAGATCCAGCTGCGTCGCGAAAATATGGATACCGAGACTACCACCAGCCTTCGTGAACCACTCTTCGCTATGACAGCTATGGCAGAACACACGACCAAGATGCTGGAAGAATGGTAGCTTTGCGACACGCTCGGGAGTTCCGAAGATGATACCGGCTGCATCCTTCATGACCTGCATTGCTGCCTGAGCACCATCACGGACATCGGCGTTATCAGATGACAAAGATTCCACCACAGCTTCGGCCAGGACCCGGGAGTCAAGATACACAGGGCCTTCACCATTGGTGACATCAAAAGGCCTGCGAGTGTGCCTCGCCTGAGCAAGAGCACGTCCGACTTCCACAACAGCAAAGTGTTTACACACATCAGCCACGAAGGCAGTTGCGGTCGGCTCAAGTTCCGGGATGGTAGTCGCAAAGATACAAGCTTTGAGGAGTTTCTTCATTGAGCCCTCCTGGGTCAGCTTCTTCGTGATGGAACTGGACCGCTCCGATTTCTCGAGGATGTCGGGCATAGCCGTAGTCTTGCTCTCGAAAAGATCGTTCGCATGTAGACGAATGAGGGAAGCCAGGTCCTCCGGGAGATTCTCGTATCCAATGTAGAGCTTCAGCTGCGATGAAAGCATCCGGAATGCCTGTTGCTTGTAGTAAGTGTCCGATGCTTTAGCCGTGGGTGTCTTAGGCGCTTCCATCAACTTTCCAATTGCCAAGTCGACGCCGATCTCAACAGGGAAAGGCCGTTTCTCGCTTGGTCCGATAAGCTTGATGTCGAAACTCGGCGTGTCATCGGCGAATTGCTCGAAGGAAAGGTCAGGAGGGTGGTTAAGGAACTTTCTGTTGCGACCACCAAGCTTGCCGAGGATTCTCATGGTCGTATGAGCGTGGAAATGGTTGTAGGGATGCGGCCGCAGATGGTCCCACAGAGCCGTCATCAACTCATCCATAATGGGTGCCATGATCGGGTCCAAGTAGTCGGCTGTGAGGTTGTCGACACAGAGCTCGAGAGTCCGAAGACCCTGACCTACAAGGTCCGAATCTGCACGCAATGCTACTACAATAGGGCGCATGAGGTAGCTCAGGTGTGGCAGTAGATGGCTCAGGCGAGCTGGAACTGTGAGTGTAAGTTCGACGTAGAGGTCGCGCTCTTGTGGTTTCCGAGCAGCAAGCAACAGGTTATTAAAGGTTTCTAGAAGCATTTCTAGCAAGGGCAAGATCTCCTTGTATAGGAGTTCGAAGCGGCCACCACCAATGCTGCGGAAGAGCGAGCGCAGTAGGAGGAAGTAGTTCATGGGCTCCTCCGCAGTCACCGAAAGCTCTATACACTTGGTGACAATCTTGGTAACATGAGGGTGTAGAACTTGCTCATTTTGAACAGAGAATAGTGTCACGGCCATGAACGAAAGCTTGAACATCCTCAGCAGGATCTTTGCTTTCGTCATTTCAGAAGTGCCCACTTCATGGATCCGGTCCATAAGGTACTGCAATACCATCCCGGAGAATGCCGGGGAAGTGGCTTCGCTAGCCAGGAAGAACTGAGGTAGGTGAAGGAGGGCGCCGTGTTCAAACATAAGCTCGTGGAGGTAGGGTATCTCAGAGTGAAAGACTTCATGGAAGGTAGCGGTATCAATGCAGTGAAACACGGTTCCGAAGCTCTCCAGGAGCTCCTTCTCTTCGCGTGACATAGGCGCGGTGTACTGGCCAGCAAGAAAATCAAAGGGAGAGGAGTAGTTTACCTCCGGAGGAGACTGGTCCACCCCGTAGTACTTGAAAACACGGGCTCCTTCGTGGAATAGCTTCTTGATGACCCGCACTTCCTCAGCATTGTAGCCATAAGAAACCTCGGACCAATTGATGGGCACACTGGCCGGATCGATCTGAATGTGATCAGGGTTGCAGTTCTTGAGCTGGTGGAAGATGTTCTTCAACCCATTGATGAGGTTCTTGAAGAGGAAGATGTTGTCTGAGACCGGATCTCCACCACGATCGCGAGGATTGGACGTCTTGATGGGAGATGCGGAGAAGATGTCGATTTCATCCCAGTCAGGCGGGTGTTCCCTCTCTGCAAGATACCTCTCCGAAGAAGGTTCGAGGTCCTTTCTTGTGGCCTTGTATGCTGTCGAGACCTTGACCGCGTTGTCAAACTGGTAGTTCATCGACGCGAACTTGTCACCAATCGCATCTAGGATCATGATCAAGAAGTAGCGACCCTCCCGTTTATCGTCCAGCCTGGATATTCTCTCTGCCATGTTGAGGAGCAACTTGGCACTCATAGTCTGAAAGCTTGTTCCAGGGAAGTCGTCGTGAAGGTTCTTGGTGTACACCTCGACAGTCCGGCGAATCTGATCACGCGTCAAATGATCCCGTACGTGATGGATGAGGTCGGCAAGCATGCTGTAGGCCAAAGGTCTCATGGTCTCGTAAACGGTCAGGCCATCACCAATAAGGGTCCTCTCGTCGAGAAGCTCGTCGATCTTCTCGAGGAAAATCTTCCGGTAGTTGAAGTTGATTATGTGGCGGATGGCAACCAGGAGCTCCTTCCTTGCGCTGGACTTTTCGCGGGGACAGTCTTGCAGAAGACGAACAACGACTGAGGGGAGAGTGGGGAGGAAGTCCTGCAGCTGCTGGGCGTACATCCGAAGAAGATAAGCCAAGAAGCTCATCGTCTTCACTTGCGCTGTAATGAATTCGCCGAAAGCAGCTCTGTTCTTGATTTCCTTGCATACGCCAGTGAATATCGTCCCTTGGGCTGCAGCATCCGCGTGGGCCTTCTCTTGGGGCTTAGCTTGAAGCAGAAGAATACTCTTGATCAGTGGCACAAAGAGCTTCACATTCGCCGCGACAGACGCCCGGTGGGTCTGAAAGATGGACACCACAATGATCGGACACTCCGCGAGGACCTTGAACGACTGCATGCCCTTGAGTAACGCATTGTTGGCCTGTTGTTGGTCCGGCGCGAGATCCGAAACTGAGGTGGCCGGCGAGCTCGGTCTGGGCGATTGGAAGGTCTGGGCCGTCGCACTTGGCGTTGAAGGCATCCCCGAAGGGGTAGCTTGACTGGGAGTGTCGAAAGTATCTCGAACCACCTGCTCCATCATCTGAAACATCTCCTGGATGAGCGCGAGGAAAGGTTGCACGCGCGCGGCGGTGGCCTTCGCTTGGTTGCGCTCGAGGTCCATGATGGTCTTCATGCACAGCACAGCGTTCTCCTCGTTTTCAATCCGTACCAGATCCATCAGCAGGTCGACCATGTCGGCGGCGTAGGGCTCCACGTCCGGGGACGCCATTGGCAAGCGATGCAGTGTCTCGAGGATACAATTCCGTAGTTTCTGGCGAATGACCTATGCATGAGTCCCCATTCCAACAACCAGGACCTGAACCAGTCACGATCCCTGACTCACCTGCTCGAAGGACAAGTTCGTGAACACGGGCTCGCCCTTCAGGATGTGCTTGAACACCGGCCATAGCTTCGACAAGAAGATTGGATAGCTTGCGCCCGAGCATAGAGGTTCTATATTATCCCGTAATTCGACAGCAACATTCGCTCTGATTTTAATATCTATGTGCGAGAAAGCGTCAGCCCATGCTCGCAGTCAGATAGGTCTTGATGAGCCCGATCCGAAGCTGAGGCACCTATCTCTGCATGAACGAGCAAAGACCGAAACGCACCAATCTTGTCGTCGCCCAGCTTGGTGCTGTAGATATCAATATTTCGCTCCGCGTTCCGCTCCATGTTGCCTCGGGGGCCCTCAGAGGAGGACATATTAAGCTAATGGGATTAATGAATCGCCAGGCCGCGAGGCCGGCCTGAATCTAGAAGCCGGCACAAGCTGCTCTTATGTCGGATTCATATGCGGGTTGGTGGTGGTGGAGCTATCTCGAAGGGCTCAGCAGCGACGGAAGGCGCCTCATAAGATTGGAAGAGAGACAGTCGAGGTCGTCAAGTCATGAATCGAGCTCGGTCGGTGGAGGAGAGGAGATGGAGGAACGGAGGAGAGGGAGGGGGGGAGGCCCTGTATAGCGATCGGTAAAAAGGAAGGGAAGGGAAACCGAGACAATCAAGCAATGAGTAAATGAGCGCAAACTGACGGCCTGCAAACCGACAGGAACAGAAAGCAGCAGAGCAGAACGCGGGTATCGCAGAGACCCCGAACGAAACACTAGGCCGAAATAGGCAAAAACGGGACTTTGTTTCTCCAACCCGGCACGCGCGCGCCTACGATGCTACCCTGCGGCTGTTGACGTATCACGGACCACTGGCTCAGGGGTTCGTCAAGGACTCGGCACGTGGTGACAGGTACACAAACGGTCTCAGCACTCTCAGAGCTATCTACTCGAGGTGGAGGTTCTAGAAGGACAGGAATCTTGTTCACGGCTATGCCATAAATACTTCATGTTGTAATCTCAAAAGAGTTCGTCGACCTCAAACGTCGACGGAGGGAAACGCCATTCGCACCCGTTTTCCAGACCCGAACACAGTTCTAACAGTCCAACTCGAACGTCCGTTCCGATGCACGGGCTCCACGAGCCACGCGCTCGCGCAGACACAAGAATATTGAAGGCCATGTACACAAAGTAGTAGAAGTAAAAGAGAAAAAGGGAAGAGACAATAAGACGCGGGAGAATTGATAGAGGGACGAAGACGCAAGTTCTGGCCGAATGTAAAAACCAAATCGAAACGAATACACTTCATCGCAGCTCGTAGTCGCTATGCCATCATTGAAGGGAAATCTAGCGGAAGAATGCCATCAAGCCAACCGTTACTTGGTAGAGTTGCTTCGGGACAAGATCGATACAGTAACGCCAGCACCAGCCGACCGTCGTCGATCTACACGCGGTCGAATCTCACTAGCGCTACCACTTCTTCGCCTTCGAGTATCATCAGAGGAGCCGCGGCGCCGTCTCTGGATAAAACGGACGTTTCAACGTTAGAATCACGCTTGCTGTACGATGGAAATCGGCGAATTCTTAGCAAAGACAACGATAAAGCAAAAGTAAAGGGTATTGGTTTGTCAAGTGCGACAACGTCATGGGCAGAACATGACCACACAAGCTATTCGGGGACCTGAATACTAACCGAAGATGCCGTGCTTTCTCGAGGTCGTCGCTCCGTCGTCGGACTCGAGTCATCCAATCTCAGGGCATGAAGACGCTGCTGGCTGTCGTGGGTCACTGAGTCGATATCGTCTAGGTGGACTGGAATTTCGGCAACCTGGCATTGCGGGGGCACAGTAACTCCATTCTTCCTCTCTTTGGCGCGCTCCAAGACCTTCTCCCACCGGTTCTGTCGACCCATCTCACGCTCCTCAGCACTGTTCTGCCTTTCATTGTAATCGTGGGAACATTCGTCGAAAAGTTGTGGGTTGATCTCCATAAACATCTTCATGGCGTTGTAGACCATGCTATGAATCGTTCTAGGAAGATTTAGTCGCCGCGGAAGGAGCACTCGAACTGCAGTTGACGTACCTGTTCCAGTGGCCCTTGGAATTCTCGTACAAAGGAGGGAACATGATCGGCAAAATGATCTCCACGTTGTCGCTAACCAGGTTGCAGAAATATTCGTTGTTCCAGAAATAAAGGGCACGCTCCGCGACCTTCACAAGCGGTTAGCGCTTCGACGTTGGATCGTGGATCGAACTCCGGATAACAAACCTGGAAATGCGGGCTGGCGACAGACTTCGCGAGTTGCTGGAACAGGGGCACCTGGACCTTGGCGAACTCGGCCGGGTCCATGACCTCGAAGATGTCTTCCACCTCGTTCAAATACATAACCTCCTTCGTACTGTTTGTCTTGGGCCAGTAGCGCAGCAGACCAAGAACCACCTGTTTCCGAGTTAGAAATGCCATTGAGTAACGAGAAAGCAAAAACGGGATCAAGTCTCACATCTTCCGTCAACGTCGAATCTTTCTCGAGGAACTGAACGATACAGTAGGCCAACTGCGGATGGTACATGCTGAGACTCTTGACCTTGTGCAAAGGGAGGAGAACCCGCGTCAGGAACAGCTTGTGTTCTTCCTTCAAGGGAAGAGCAAAGCCGTTGATGATAGACCCCAAGATTTCCAACAGCTCCGCAATTCCATTAAATCGCTCAGTCTCATACGTGAACTGGAAGAAAACATTGTTGATAGATCTGCGAATATATGATCGCAAGTTCAAGAATTTTCCATAGATACGGTGCAAGGTGGTTTTGAGGAAATCGCGCTCACGAGGGTCTTCAGAGTCAAACAGCTCTAGCAACTATTGGGCAGTCAGTCACACGGTCCTGCGCCTCTTCGTCCGGTAAGGCGCTGGCAAAATAGCATACCTGAAGCACAAAGTGATGGTCGATATAGGACTTGGCGATGTTCGTATTGAAGTCCTGACTCTCGATGAAGCGCAAGAAGAACTCGTACACCACTTGGATATGGGGCCAGGCGACTTCCAACACCGGTTCGTCCTCCTCGGGGTCAAACGCCTCGCCTTGGGGAGTCACCGGGGGCGGGATTGGTCGAAAAAGATTCTTAGCGAACATCTCAACTACCCGAGGGTACATGGGTTCCGTGATAACCGAGCGGTTGTTGGCGATATAGTCGAGGAGCTCGTGGAGCGCCAGTCTCTTAATCTCCTTGGACTTCATATCGGCAGTGGGGTCATTGAAGTCGAAGATAATGTTACACTGGTCGATCTTCTGCATGAATAGGGATTGGCGGCGATGGGGAGGGACCTCGTGGAAACTTTCAAGCTTCTCCAACTCTCTCTGGCGCTGATCGGAAATATCGAATCGTGACGAATGCTGGCGCTTAGGAGTTCGGATTCCTTCAGACATATCCTTGGGTGTCGTCTGCAGGCGATCAAAGACATGGGACTTCCTGGGAGGGGCGAGGTCTCCAGGCATAGTCTCGGCGGCTCCGGGGGGAGGGACATGCTATCCAGAAACAAGGGTCAGCATCGATCAGAAGACTGAAGGCTTATCACCAGGCCCGATTTAGAGGAACCATAGCATAGCCGCTTCAATAAGAATGAAAAGCTCACCGGTGCGCTTGGGCTGATGACCACGCTCGGGGCCATCTGCTGTCCCTGCTTGGTAGGAGTTCCTGGTTCACCGTTACTCACGGGTTGGCCAACCATGCCACCGCCCTGCGGAATATAGTACTGACCAGGAGGATACATTCCCGCCTGCGAGCCATTGTCCGGTGACTTTCCTCTAGCATCATTCACGGACGTGGTAGACGAGGTCGGGGTGCCCTGGTTAGGGGACGAGGACTGCTGTCCATGGTGGACTCCGAGGGCGGTATGGTTTTGTGGTTGTGCTGAGTCTTTCTTTTTCGAGGATTTATTGGCTTCTTTTGCCCTCGACAACTGCTCATGCTAGGGAAATTAGCCAGCGTTCAGGGGGGGGGAGGGGAGGGGGCCGTTGTCGATGAGAGCTGATCATCCGCAGGAGAAGGCGGGGAAAAGGGTAGGGGGCGGAAGTCGATAGGGAACTCACCACTCTCTGTCTGAAACCCTTCATTGTCGCGATAAGTCGAACAGCCACATGTACTCGGTCTCGGATCTCGATGCCAGTGCAGCAAGATGCCGCACACTAGCAGGAGGGATGGGGAGTTGGACAAGCGGGGGGGGGGGGGGGGGGGGGGGGGGGGGGGGGGGGGGGGGGGGGGGCAGTTCAGGAGAGCCACGTCGGGATTTGTTTATGTCGGCCTGGAAATGACCACATGAGCATTTCCAACCACAACACAGCCTAGCATAGCGCTCGGGTCGGATTGATGGAAGACCAGAAGATCCAGGGGCAGGCCTTGCCTCGAAAATCGCAGGGGCGGGATAGAACCAAATCAAAGAGGAGAGAATAAGAGGGGTGGGAATGGTGGAAACCAGCCAACACCAGCACCGGGGGGAGGCGGTAGGAGGTCCCAAAAGACCAAGCGGATGGAAGTGTACCACCAGAAGGGGGTCAGGGAGGACGAGGGGAGGGGCGAAACCAAAACAAGAACGGTTCCAGAAGCGCAAGAGGAACAGGAAACTATAGCTGCAGGAGGACTTACCTCAGAGAAGTTCAGGTCGAGACGATTGGGGAGAGGGAGTGGGAGGGAGGAGGATCTCTCAGACAGGCACGCTCACTCTTTGGCGCGAACGGAGAACGGAGAACGGAGCGGTATAGGGAGCAGCCAACGGTAAGTCAGTCGGTCTGGTCTGCTGGAGGCGATCGTCTTTCCGTGTCGCTTAGCGGCTGGCCGGGAAGCGGGGTGCAATGAGCCAGAGCCAGAGCCCCGGGGGGAGAATTGCCTCGCAGCCAAGTCCAGCACGGTCGCAACCCACGAGGCACACGATTGTGGACGGGTCCAATCGTCGAGATCCGACAAGGAAGGGCCGCCAGGGTGCGCTGTCCCAAGATGATACTATTAGTAGCAGCAAGTCGTTAGTGGTATCAAGGTTGGGTCGGGGAGGCGGGCGGCGACTCGAAGGGCGGACTGGCTATGGATGGCTAAGAGAAGCGCTCGGACGTGAGGTGCAGGAAATGGGTCCCTTAATAAACTATCCTACCAGCACGATGTGATGTGAATCTGAGATCAACCGGTTTGGAGAACCAGATGAATGGGAGGGGGCCTCGACATTACGAAATATATAGAGCCACCCGGGATCATACTCTCGACTTCCCACCCTCGGGGGTGTGTCTCCAGTTTACTTTACTTACCTACCTTACAGGCAAGGGGCCGACAGCGCATTCCCCCAGTAAGAACCACAAGAGAAAATAAAAAAAGCAACCGCACTTCATATTATTATATTATTAGAGGACAAAAATTAGCCACCACCCATCCAGCCTCTCTGCGTGTGTCTCAGTCGCAGCTTTTTTTCCCATTCGATTTTTTGGGGGGGGGAGGAAGTTCATCCATCGGTGGTGTGGCAGCCCGGGCGGATCATGTGACTTGCAGATTCCTAACTTCAACATCCATCCTCCAGGCCTGGAGGGTAGGCAGGGTCCGGTAGAGGCTGTAATACGGACGCGGAAAATCCCTGGGATCGGGTCGAATCAGTGCACCAATTCTCAACCCCGTCAAGCGTAGGATGAATTAACTTCGAGCCCCTGGATGACCGTTGACGTCAATCCTGGTTCAATATCCGTGCAGACTTATCCGCATTTATATAGCTTTGGTCTAGGCCACCAGCCTCCCATTCACCACTCCATTAGAGGACCCATCGGCTAGAACTGGATTTCTAAACCCAGCAAGACAGAATGGCCGATCAGTATGGGTCGAGAACGGCCCCGTTCTACCACATCCCCTCTCGTCGCATCATCAGTGTGGAGCATCCTGCCATCATCAGAAACCTTGACAAGGCCGTCGACACGCTGAAAGGTGATGCGGGGATAACCAGAGTACGATGAACCCCCCCTCCCCCCCTCCCGCCTGGCCGTGATTATCGCTCAAACAATCTGACACCAACTCCAGATATTACACCCCCCCAAGCCAGACAGTCCGGCCCATCTGCTCCTCCGTCCGGAGGATGCCATGTCCAGGCCGCTTCAGTCGACCAGCTCGACGTCCAACAACATCCTCCTCAAGGTGACCGTTCCGAAGCGAACGGGTCGCAAGCGCAAGAGGGGATCAAATGAGCCCTTCACCGGCGTTGCTGTCTCGACGATCCCTACGGAGCCGCAACGGCGCAGCGCACGAGAACTGTTGCGGACTCTGGGTGATAATGTCGGAAGGTATCAGGCTGAGCCGGTGGGCTTTATCGGCCGGACACATGTGTTTCGAGGTGAGTTCTCAGACGTGACACATACATACACTACTTGCATCATGCTGATATTCGCAGGGATGCCGGACTATGTCTTCTCGACTACGTCTAGTTCGTTCGCCAACCGGTTTCGGGAGCAGATATTGCCATTCGATTGTATGATACTCCTGCCTGGTATACGTCCAATGGATGCTAATCGGACCAGACGAGAAAATGAAACAATTTGATCTGGAAATGAGCAAAGGAGCCATCTCCAATGTGGATCTTATTCCACCACCCTCCTTCAGTTTTGGAGACGTCCCCTTCACCTATATGTAAGTCACATCCCTTACAACACAGTAGCAAAGCACCACTAACACACTGCAAAGCTATCGTCAGAACCCCACAGTCCGACAGTCCATCGACACATCCGGCAACATCACCACCGTCAACACCCAACGGGTCGTCAAGGTGCTCACTCACCTGGTATCCTACGACGTTGCCACAGTGCCGGACAAACCGCGCGACAACTGCCCACCAATCGACACTCTTGACAAGATCCTTCAAGAAACAATCACAACAGTGGAAGCACTTTTCCAGCAACGCCCAGCCTGGACCCGTCGCGGCCTCCGAAACTCCCTAGCCACCCTGGAGCAGCGATACGCCCTCCGCCACGCAATCCCCTACGTAGGCTACATCTTCCGGTCTGGACCCTGGCGCGACGCCATCGTCAGATACGGCCACGACCCACGCACCTCCCCCGACTACCGGATCTACCAAACCGCCATGTTCCGCATTCTACCCCGAGAAGCCGAAGTCGCTCGAGACGGCTACACCGGTCGTCGACACGCGGCAGCGCGCCCCAACGAAGTCCCGCTCGACCACATCGACTCGCAACTCCCGACCGACTCCCACCTCTTCACAGGCGAGCTGCCCCTCCCGCGCGACGGCCGAATGTGGATGTTCTGCGACGTGACGGATCCCACCCTCCGCAGCATTCTCTTCCCTTCTAACGCACCAGCGAACTTCCTGCGCGAAACATGCGACATCGTCACAGACGGATGGTTCGGGAACGGCACGCTGGCGAAAACCAAAACCATCATGCGCGCGAAGATCCTGTCCTTGCTCGACGACAGGCCCACGAACGACGAGGAGTTCGCGAACATCTTGACGCTTCCGGATCATGCGACGCCCGAGACCGTCATGCTGGACTTCTGGCTGGATCCGAGTGTGGCGTCTCAGCGGGAGATGATGATGGCGACGGAATTGCGAGCCATGATTAAGGGCGCGCCGGCGTGGAAGGAGAAGACGGCTGGGGAGAAGCGGGGGCGGGGGGCGGCGCGGGAGGAGGAACAGGAGGAAGAGCAGGAGGGGCAGCGCTCGGGGACGGCGCGGGCAAAGGGGAAGAAGGCAGTTCGTCGGGTACAGTTTCAAGAGGATGTGGTGGGTGGGGAAGAGGGAGGTGCGGAGATGAGTGAAGGCGAGGAAGAGGCCTATGAGCAGGAAGAGCTGGCGGAGGCGGCGGCGGAGGCGGCGGCCGCAGCGTCAGTTGCTGAAGATGATGAGCACGGGGAAGAAGATGAGGACGAGGAAGACGAGAGTGATGAAGAACAATCTGAGGATGACGAAGATGAGGATACGGATATGCTTGGCGCCGAGACCGGCAGAGTTACACGGCGGAGAGCTTAAATGTACTTGCAAATTACCAATTGGAAAGTTCGTTTCATCAAGATTCTTATTTTTTTTTTGTATGGATAAGCCAAGGGTATGTATTTCATACAGGACATTAGGTGACGTGACACATTCTCAGGTCATTAGCGGGTACATGCAGACACGGGCATTTATCAAATGCGGAAAGGAATGAGGTGACAAAGGGGGCCATTATACGGAAATGGCCAAGGATAGGCGATCATGCCGAGGTAGGTGGTCTGCATGTAGACCAGGGATAGTAAGGTAGTGTGCTAGGTAGTGTGGATCATGATAGTCAGATAGGAAAGACTCAAGAAAATTCATGTCGTGACGGCACTGGTCGATTCAAAGGGGCTTCAAACGAAATCAAAAAGACGGTATCAGTAGGGTATCCAAGAACGATTCTGTACAACCCCTAAAGGAATCCAAACGCCGTTGTAATAGAGCTCTTGTTGATATGGACGAAAGTGATGGGGTAGGCGAAAGCCGATCAAGCGCTGGCAGCATCGGCCGCTTCCTCGGCGGCACTTGCGCTCTCCCAGATTTCGATTTCAGCTTCGGAGGGTTCGGTGTTTTGTTCAAGGATAGGCTTTGCGGGGGTAGTGGCCTCGACCAAGGCAGAGATGGACGAAACAGTAGAAAGCTTGCTGCGGTTGGGGCTTGGGCGCGATAGAGAGGATAGAGGTGCCTTGGCATTTTCCTCGGTCTCCTCGTCGTACACAATAGCATACGAGAAAGCATGGCAATCATCACCGTAGTAGTCAGCTGGGCTGAGGTCACCCAAGGGCTCCCGAGATTCCTCAAGCATGACGGACTTGCGTGCCGCGGCAGCAGGGGACTCGCGCTGGCGGGAACGAGGAAGGTCAATGCCAAGTTCGGCGGGAGGGACGTTCTCCTTGCCTCGTCCCGAGATTTCCACTTTCCCTTCCTGGTCGCTAATGTCTAGGACACAGGTGGAATGTTGCATGAGGTTGGTCATCTCGTCCTGTTCGTTGTCCACATGGATGTCGAATGACCAGGAAGCAGGAGCTTTGGGGCTGGACTGGCCCTTTGTCTTCGAACCGGACAGGGCGGTTGCAAGTGAAAATGGGCGGTGGACGGTCTTCCGACTAGCCGACTCGAGACGGCCTTTGGCGATAGTAGAGCGACGAGAGAATGACTTGCACGACTTGGGTGGTGGTGAGCGTCCAGCAGGCCGGGGATTGGGAGCGGACTTGGGGGTGGACAGGGTGGGTTTTGTAGGAGTTGTAGGCTTGCGAGGAGTCACAACCGTGGACTCCACGGTGGTCAACACCATGCGCGAGGTCTTGAATGGCTTGCATGGTTCCTTGGCAGGCTCCAGGCCGTCATCCTCCGCGCCACGCTTGCGCTTAGTCGAGTGTTTGAGAGTGGTTGGGTCAATATTCTCCGAGTCAACATCCGACAAGGACTGTTTCTTTCCCAATAGGATGGCACCTGGGGTTATATATATTAGCTTTATCGCAAGCGGTGAGCAGGAGAGGCTTTGCATCGACATACCATCCTGTTTGTTCTTCATGTTCATCTTGTTCCTCAGCAAGGAACGCATGCGTGGCGCATCCAGGCTGGCGAAAGGCTGGCGTATGGTGGTAGGAGTCATCGTGAGTGCGGCCATCTTGTAGACCGGGTGTGATGGATAAGACGAGGAATTGATGAGACTGAAAGGATGGGTGGAGTGGAATGGATATCAACAGGCAGCAAGGCCGTGTTGGAGACGGGATGTTTTGGTCGCGTCGATGGGGTGGGGTCGATTGGCGGTCTGAAGCGATCGACGGTTGGGATCCGAGACGGAGGAAAGATAGGATCGGATGATGATGATGATGATTATGATGGTAATGATAAGATTAAGATTGATTGATTGTCCACGAGAGACAGGGAGATGGGAAGTGACAGCAGAAGGGAACGAGCGAGCCGGGCGAGGAGATATAAGAGGCGATGGAGGCAAGGGTGTAGGCAGCGTGGTAGGCAGCGTGGAGCGAGAATGCCTAAAAAATCGAGGGTGCTGGTCATTCAACGCTCATTCCAGGCTTCGGCACCAAGAGACGAAACATGCAGACAAGCGGTTTCAACGGGCAAGGGCTGAAGGCTATGCACGGGGATGGAGAGGGCTAAGAAGTGGGAAAGTGAAGAGAGGAGGAGCGTGTATAAGTAACGATGGGGAATTCGGGGCGAGCGCGTCGAGTTCGTGTCTCAATGGCGTTGCCCGGAATGGCCGCCAGATGGCCAGGGAACCGAATTCCAGACGGAGGCTAAATCCACCCAGCACTCGCAGGCTCAAATGGTGCGATGCAAGGCTGAGACGCCCATTATTGATCGATTATTGGCTGCTGCGACGGAATACAATGTTCATTCTTCTTAATTGCCATCACGTCGCCCTCGAGGCGCGTCGCGCTCGACCGACGATCAGGGCTTCCCGCCCCATCCCCAATGCGGATGGAGCGATGCAAGATCCAGTCGCCAATCGTGACGATTCGTCGCATGATCTCATCTACTCGGCCTTTTCAACTACCGGAATGCTACTCACTTTGCCTTCTCGACTATCGGCTGCTTCGATCACTCCATTGAACTCAAGGATCCATGGCTGACCGTGTCTTGCCCCCCCACCCCACTCACTTCCCCCCTTCAACGCGTCCCCATCACGACCCTTTTTTTCCCCTCGTCCTCTTCACCAACCAGACCGTCCACTCCCTCCCCCATCCAGAGTGCATGGCGCGCCGTCGCTCCATCGCGCGTGTCCATCACGGCCAGCGTCGACCACGTATGCCCCTCCCATGTTTCACCACTGCACCCCCCTGGGGGCCGGCGCAATTGACGGCGCTACGGCCTTCTTCCTATGATGTTGTTTGATTGCGCCATGGTGTAACGGCAGCATACACCTGGACTAATTCCAGTCTAGATCAACCGATCATGATATAATTATCTCTCGTCAGCCAGACGACTCTAATTTGGGTTCCTCACCATCCTTCCCCGGCGCTTTCTAACCCATGTCTCTGGCGCTTGCTGCATCAATCTGAAACACAGACCCTGGAAGGTGAGGTGAGCTGAAGCCTAAGCGTCCTTACTCGCTGCACTTCTTCCCAACCGGCAGCAGCTACAATGATCCCGTATGTCTAGACTCTAGAGGTGGACAACATCTGGTCCGAACCAGCGCCAGGGGATATGCACGCTACGCGCCGGAAATGGCGAGGGTCTGGATGTCCCCGACCTGAAGTGACACGCTTATGCCATTCTTCGCGTCAAGTAGATGGACGACCCAAGGATCGTAATCGATGACATACTCCGGGTTTTTTCTGCCACGGACCAGCTGAGTTAATCTTTGTTAACCTTTTGGTTTTGGCATGTCAGGGCTGTCTTCTGACCCGCTATCCCGGCCGTATCTCCCACGCGCTGGCGCGTCAGCTATTCAGACCCGCTTGGCTTGTCATTTGATCATCGAGGAATGCTGTCGGATACTTTTCCTACAAAAGAATGCCATCACCCGGGCCACGGTTGCTGCGAAAGCCTCGTACCTCACATATCTCACCAATTGGCTGGTTACTTTCATCGGTGCCGTCCGTTGCCGACACCTGAACCAGAGGTTGGTAAGCGCTCAAATCCTGCCAACAACAGTCACATAAATAGATATTCCTTCTTCCACCAATTCTCAGAACCATCCACATCGATAAACAGATATCACCCCATGCCCCTGTTCACACCCAGGGAGAAAAAAATTCAATCGCCCAGCCGCGAGGGCGCAGAAGAACTCTGCGGGACGTTTCACCCCTTGCACCCATGGTTCGGGGAGCCCCGATGGAACCATGTAAACAGTCTTGACATAGTATATCTACGCGGGTGTGGAGACCAAGATTGCCCCCCCTCCCCCATCCGACCCTGCACTTCGTGTCATGTCTTGCTATCAGATTTTGGGTCGATTTTATTCCCAGTCAACGTAGATTTGCTACTGCCATCTCGTGAACCAAGATTCTCACTGTGAAAATAGCACTCGTTGTATAAATACCGTGAAAAAACGCTTGTGGATATGATATATGGAGTATGGAGTATATATATGTCGAGTGAACTCGGGTATCGGTTCGAGATGCTGCTATTATAGTAGCCAGAGGTAGCACTAGATATCCCGGTGATAGCATATAGACTACCTACCTGGACGAACCTAATGAATAGCATTAGTTAACTACTATTCTTTCATTAATATCAAGAGAAGCATGAATCAAAACCAGCAGTATATAATCCCAGAGCTTACCACATCGATATATATATATTTAAGTCCTGTTCATCCCCCAGCATACCTATTTGGTGTACTAGTGCCATCATAACCGTGAATATCATATTCAAAACAACCATACTATACTATGAAATCATTTTCTGGACATATAAGCAAACCTGTCCGTTTCACTCATATCGTAGAGATGACTTATCGAAAAGGTAGAAAGATACTGTAAGACACTAAAGGAGTTTGGCATGTGATTGGTCTGCCTTAGGACAGTGATGTATGTAAGCGTACATAGTAGTACTGACTAAGTATATATACTAAATGTACCCGATACAGGGCTGAGAGATCAGGATAGCAATACTCAGCCTGTGTCTCTGTATGATTCCGATTAAGAAATCGAAGAGATAGAGGATCAGAATTGAAGTAAAAATGCGAATAAGCGAGAAGATATATCTAGCTCTCGTTTGAAAGGAGATTGATTGTATTTGGAGGCCGAAAGGAAGTACATACTACGTTATGCTCTAAGCGGTTTTAGGCCTTCTCGCGATTTTCGCCCTGAGTCATTAGGATCTTAACAGCTATTACATTGAAGTTGAGGGAGGCGATTATAATGGGAGAATCACTGTCTTCGATATTCGGGAAACTGGAGAGGAGGGCTTGATCTAACGTAGATCAGCCTGCAGGGACATCTGATAACCTCGCAGCAAGCAGGATCAAGCGTCTTGTTCGGTTGCTATATTAAGCGAGGTTAGGAGATAGATCTGGGATCTCGTCCATACGATCCTCGCCTAGCTGATCTTCGCTAAGCTTCGCTTCTTGCCAGCCATATCGATCACTCAAGCGATCCGAATCAGTTCTTCGCTGTATACTTACGGAAGCCATGCCCGCATTTCCCAACGTGACGGGCTACCTGGCGCTGGGAACCCACGATATGGCGGCTATCACCATAAGTAGATCCATATACTCGCTGGTGCAATCCCGAAGCACATAAATCGTAGTTCTGTCCGAGGAAATGGACCATGTATCTGATGACCCTGGTCGTATTCGTCTGCGCTTTTCGATACCCCCCGGCCCTTTTGTAGTCTTTCAATAGCAGCTTGGGCATTTCGTCATCATCGCTTCGACATAAGGTTTGTGCAGTGTAGGGTGAGTCAGGTGTAGGCCTACCCTCCCTTTCTCCCCAACAGACCATCCACTTCTCAACCTCCGCAGTCTTCATCACCAGTCCCTTAAAAGTGCCATCTTCAAGCTTCTTTTAAGGTCTTTCAGAGGCTTCATATATTATTCCTTCAGATTTCCCCTTCAAATCATTCTCCACAGCGTTTCCCTCATCGTTCCCATCATCGTTCTCATCGTTCCCATCGTTTTCATCATTCCTAGCGGTCTCCATATAGGGTTCTCAGAGGGTTCTCCAAAGTAGTTCCTTCCCAACAAGAAACCATCATGGAGCTGCAGATGCCTGCAGATGTTGCTTCCACCAACTGGAGTGATGCAAAGCCCCAAATCTTCAAGGGTAAAGGAGCAGTCTTTACCCTTGAGGATGCCGGGGTACAGAGGGTACAGAGGGTTGAAGGCAGTGCTCAAGGTTCTCGTATGGTCGACAGGAATTCTTTCCTTGATCAGTCCGAGACCGAGAGTGCCAGCCACACAAGTCGAGATTCCCACACCGATGCGGACAAAGGTGCTGCTGCCTTTGTCCCCGGTAAATATGAGCACAGAAGTGCCAGCAGCAGCAACAGCAGCAGTCGAGATTCCCAAACCGACCCCACCAGGGTTCAAGGTGATGCTCCCAGTCTTGTTTCTGGGAAGGCCGAGCCTATCGAGGCTAGGACGCCGAAGAAGCGTGGTGGTAAGAAGCACGCCCAGAAACAGAAAAACAAGCAGCCGCAGCAACAGAAACAGCCGCAGCAACAGCAACCCCAGCAGCAGCAGCAGCAACCGCAACCGCAACCCCAACAGCAACGGCAGCAACCCCAACAGCAACCCCAACCCGGGCAACACCACGGGCAACAAAAAAACGGGCGGCGGAAGAAGAAGCAGCAACAACAGTCTCAACCTTCTATCCAAACATTCCAAGACGACCGATTTGACAGAGTCTTGGTTCAGCGTCCCCGTGTAGACGCACTGACATATGCTGAGGATATGAACCCCTCCAACAACCGACATATCTTCTGGGTGGACGGATCGACAGCTGCCAACCAGGCGGCAGCGTCTGGAGTTGCAGTCATCTGGGCCAACCCGCAGAGCGGTGATTTCACTGACGAGATGTACTGCATCGAAGAAATCCGTCGCAGCGAGCGGGCTGAGTTGTTTGCCATCGGAGCCGGACTGAAAGCCGCAGTCCAGAGGTTGGAGGGGCATGAAGTGTCAGGCCATGTCGTCCAGGTCTTCACTGATTGCACGACCGCCATGGATATGCTCCCGCCGAAACCCAAAAAGTCCAACCAGCTCCCAGATCGTCTGGTGTGTCTTGTTGATGCGCTCTCAGAACGACTTTCCATGATGGGAGTTAAGGTCGAGATTCATTGGATTCCGGGGCACGAGAGGGTTAAGGGCCACAAACGAGCCGATCTTTTGTCAAGGTCTGTCACCAAGTTCTTGACACTGGGGCTAAGCCATAATCTCGATCAGCTGCCCGCAACCAGGGTCGACTGCAGCTTTCTAGAGCTGTGATGAGGAACGGATTCCTCGCGCCCGATTGATGATGCACGAAGGCATCTGCATATAAATTGCTAGGAGTCTCATGATTATTGCTGTTATATTGCTGTTATATTGCTTCACGAAGTTCGCTCATCTAGTATTTAATCAGTCGATCACCCAGAACAAAGCAATACGCCATACACCGTTTCATCCCCGTTGTGCCCGAGCCCAATTTGATACATAGCGTCGTTCCAGCCAACCAACATTGAAGGATCATTCCCGACCATATCGCATGCTGTCAATTAAAAGCAGAGAAAAGAAGCACTATACACCGTGCCGGTATACCTGTGAGCCACCCGACCGGATTTGAACCGTGTCTCGTCGTTGCATCACCACCAATGCCCGATTCAAAGCTTGTTCCGTGTAGCCCCGTCCATCAACAAATTCGCGCCTCAGCGTCGCCAGGCTGGTGCTCCACCCGATGGGCAGACGGCGCTTCAGTTCGTCTTCGATCTTGCTCGCTTCTTCCATCATCTCCTTGCTACCCTGGCCCTCACCTTGAGTGACAGCATCCATGGTCGAGGCCAAGAAAAGACGGATGGCTTCGTCCACATGGGCTTCAGTGGCGACCGGTGACAGGCTCAATTTGGCCAACGACTCGGTGATACGGACAATAGCCTCAAGCTGACGAACCGTGATGGGAATGGAGGATCGGGTATTGGCATCAAGTTCAGCACGGTGGACTTGCTTTCTGATGGTGACGAAGTGTGACGACAGCTTTTCAGCAGCTTCATCCGAGAGACGGGGCGCGCAACGGCTGTGACGATATAATTAGCGTGGAAGAAATGGGGACGAGAAGGAACAACTTACGTGCGACAATAGCTAATATAGCGCTTCATCTTGTCCAATGGGATTTCAGCCTCAACCTGCTCCTCGACGCCTCGACCGCCCATGTGGACCCCCATAACGTGTCTCGCTATGCTTTCGTCACGACTGCGTTCATGGTCATCGCGAACAATGAAAATCATATCGAAACGGGACAGAATGGTCGTCTGGAAGTCGATGTTTTCACCGGGAGTTTTCAGGTCATCGTAACGACCGAAAATCGGGTTGGCTGCGGCCAGAACAGACGTCCGTGAGTTGAGAATGGTAGTGATTCCGGCCTTGGCAATGGATATAGTCTGCTGTTCCATGGCTTCGTGGATAGCGACTCGGTCCTCGTCTCTCATCTTATCGAATTCATCAATACACACAACACCGCCGTCTGCAAGCACCATCGCACCTCCTTCCAGGTAGAACTCGCGCGTGGCGTGGTCGCGCTGGACCGATGCCGTCAAACCCGCTGCCGAAGAACCCTTACCAGACGTATAGATCGCAATGGGAGAAACCTTCTCTGTGAACTTGAGCAGTTGAGACTTGGCCGTACCGGGGTCACCAAGAAGAAGCACGTTAATATCACCACGCAGCTTCATTCCGTCGGGAAGGAGTTTCTTGGAACCACCCATGAGCAGGCAGACGATGGCCTTCTTGATGTCCATATTCCCATAGATCGACGGGGCTATACTTTTAGCAAGAGCCTCATACAAGTCAGGACGGCGACTAAGCTCCAAAAACTCTTGTTCTTCTTCTTCGGAGAAGACGGCGCTACCCTTGGCGGTATGATCCAGATCGGAGCTGATACCCACTGCCCGCAAGTACGGGTTGCGAATAGCCACGGCACCATCCTTCTTGCCACCCTTGGAGGATTGATAGATCGAGAAAATTCCCATCACTGTGCAACGGGAGCCAGGCACGACCCGGTTGGCCAGGTAGCGGTCTGCTGAAATAAGAACATGTCTGGGAAGCTCACCCACGGGCACTTGATCAGGTGCTTCTTGAAGCTTGAGAACCTGCTGGTCGACAAATTGACATTTTTCATGAGACACAACATATGGGTCCAGCGGGCACGGTTCTGATGGATTGTCGCCGGGCTGTTGCTGGCGACCACACCTTCTGGGCAGCTGAAGACCCGAGAAACCACCTTCGACTCTAAGATTCTCGGTGTGGCTACAGTTTTTGCACCGAAGGTGCATCACCGTTGCCTTGGATGATATTGTTGAGGCGCCGATCACGATACCCGGGATACGGACGAGATGCGAGATGTTGGTGGCATTGAGGTCACGGATAGAGATATGAGTTGCAGAGGAGTGAAGCAGAAGCTGGTGGGTCGGCAGTACGATGTCTTTCTGAGAGGGGTATACGATGCGGCGAGTGCAATCTTGAAGCGCCGCTTCGAACTGGCCAAGGACGATCCTGATGAGGAGGAGAGTCGAGGAGAGTCAAGGAGGTGGGAGAGGGATACTCACAAGGGGAATGAGATCGGCAGGCTCTGTGGTGAGCTTGTGTGCCAGCTCTTCATTATATGAAATCAAATGTGCGATATCGATGTCGCAATAGTATTGCTTGACCAGGACATTCTGTCGAAGTTGGTCGCTATTATGTACCTTAGCTTATGTTGTTTTCCTTCAATGTATCCGTCACATGGCCAAAACATAACATACCGGTAGATGAATGCATTATCGAGCTGAAATTCCAGCACAAACTCCTTCAATTTGGCCTGAATCTGAGAACGGGAGTCTTCCACACCATCAACGCTAGGAGCGAGGACGCTTAGAGTGTAGGGGGTGCGTCTGTCCATGGCAAAGACAGCAGGGCGGGCTGCGGGGAGGTGGTGATGAGATGTGTTGATTTCGGATCCATCCCATTGCCAGGGCAAAAGGTCCTGCAAATAACTTCTGCGGCGGCAACACGAGCAGAACGCGTCGCGTCTCATCACGCGTTAAGTGGTTTTCATTGTTGGCCTGAGGCTGCCACAGAGCACGGGCACGGAAGCCGGAAATACTGGATCCCGAGGAGCCCCAAAGCAGGCTAGTGAGCGTGGCCTCGGGGCCTGGCGCCATACCGGATCGGGGGAAGCTGTCATGAACAAACCCCCCGTATCAGAGGGTCGAGGGTGACGTTGCAGCGGGCCTCGTCGGCGTGGCTTTCACTCTCCTCTTCTTTGGACCGCAGGCCTCGTACCCTGGCAGCGTGGGATCATTGGCAGAACGCTGCTTCCGCGCCCCCGTTCTTAATTGCCGCCGTCCTCTTGTCATGTGTAGATAACATTGTTCGTTGTTCTCCCGAGTACTAGCACGGTGGCCGTGGGAGTCGCTAATCCGCCATCGACGATATGTCCTCCGCAACCCCCCGGAAGTCGATTGACAGCTTGGCCTCAGGCGCTTCGACCCCCTCCTTGTCTCAATTCTCATTGAGCCAGCTCGAGTCTCCCCGAGCGTCAACTCAGCGGTTCCCTCTAAGGAGAGGGTCAACGGCGAGCTCGATTGCCAGTATTGGGGGAATTCTGGATCCTTCCCACCGCCATGGATCAATAGCTGAGTCCGGACAAAATGGTGCGCCCCTCAGGAGTGTGAAACCAGGGGGTTGAAGACAACTCCATGCTAATTCGGCGCAGCAATCTCTACCCTCCTACAGCCCCCGATTGTCCGCACGGGGCTTGTCCCCCATACCGCCGTCCCCTCCGCCGGATATAAGCCCCCAACTACTCGCGATATCCCTCCCGTCACCCTGACCAATATTCCCCATGTGGACCCAACAGCGTTCGAGGCATATCTGTCGCAGGTGGGATCGTTGTACGATGTCTTCCAACAAGCAAAAGAGAGCACTGGAGATCAGGAATCACAACTAGCGCGGGGACGCGACAAATCTTCCCCCAAGACAGAGGAATCGGACTCGTTGGTTCCAAGGTCCCGGGAAAGGCGATCCTCGGCGATATCAACCAGTTCCCGAGCAAGCTCTCCGTACGATACCCGGGGTAGGAAGCGGTCATATGCCGGTCGCGGTGGTCGCGGCCATGGAGTTACACCTCTATCTACGATTCCCACGGTCTACTTTGAGGACGACTTTCACCTAGAGAACCCGCGGACCTTTGATGTTGTCTCGGAAAAGTCTGAAATTGTGACCCCATCTAAGGATAAAGCCGAGAATGGCGCTGCTCTGGAGCCGGCTCCTGCGGGTAGAAAGGCCCTAGCTACGAATGCTATTCTGCAGGAGAAGCTTTCATGGTACATGGACACTGTAGAAATCCACCTTATTTCTTCGATCTCGACGGCATCGAAGTCTTTTTTTACTGCCCTGGGATCACTGCGTGAGCTGCATGCAGAGGCTGCCGACTCGGTGAAACGCATCCAAGTCCTGCGGAAGGACCTACAGAAGATCGACCGAGAAATGGCACTTGGTGGTCTCAAGATTGTCAATCTGCGACGTCGGAGGGAGAATGTGCGCATGCTTGCCGATGCAGTGTCGCAACTTCGTGATGTCGTCCAATCTGTCTCCCGATGCGAGGAATTAGTTGAGACCGGCAAGATCGAAGAGGCAGCGGATGGCCTAGAAAAGGTGGAGAGACTGATGGCCGGAGAGTATACTCCTAGCCCGACCGACGGAAAGAAGTCCCAGGATCAACCGAGGAAGGCCATCGATTTGCGCAGGCTCAAAGCCCTGGAAGGCGCTTCTGATGATCTGGCTCATCTAAGATATCGCATCGGCACAGGTTATGAAAGCCGTTTCTTGAGCGATCTGCTGGGTGATCTGAGGCAGCATGTCGAGAACGTGCCTTTGGATGCAACACTGCAACGCTGGGGGTCTGCGTTCCAGCGACAGCGTGGAGCACAGCGCTCAGGCGCTATGCAACCCCCGGCATATATGGCTTTTGATGACCAGTTGCGGTCCAGGTTGCACTTGCATCTCACCGGTCTTGCTCGTGTACGCCACACGACGCCTGCAGCAACCGCCTTCAAGACCGCGGTTCTACGGGAAATGAAAAGTCTGATTCGCAAACACATGCCCAGCTCCAGTGACGATGACAATGAGTCGGTGGTATCCGTATCCACCCAAAAGTCCCAGCAGCTCAGTCAGCAGGAGAAGTCTTCGATCCTGGCACGAAACCTCCGTGCCTTAGACGCCCAGGATTCATACAACATGCTTGCACGCGTATACACCGGTATCAGTGAGTCGCTCCGGAGGCTTAGTGTTCAAGTCAAAGTCCTTCTTGATATCGCGAGTGGGCTGGAGAATCCAGCCCCGGTCGGGGTGAGGTCTGGCCCTCCAAGCCCGAATCCACAAGGCCCAGGCAAAGCCGCAACCCCGGTGCCTACAACCATTGTGGCACAAGATGAGATCCTGCAGGTCTTGGATATGTCCAGCCTTCTTGGCCAAGCCGTTGATATTGCCCAATCTCAGGTCACCAAGGTGTTGAAGGTTCGATCAGAACAGACATCTCAGCTCCAAAAGGAGGATTTCCTGAAGTACTTCACTCTCAACCGGCTCTTTGCTGATGAGTGCGAGGCCATCTCTGGGCGAAGTGGTACCGCATTGAAGACCGTTGTAGGCAACCAGATCCGGGACTACATTAACCGATTCGGAGACGGGCAACGGCGTCGCGTAGTCGAGGTAATGGATGCAGACCGATGGGATGCGAGGGACTTTGGAGAAGCCGAAAATGCTATCTTAGACCGCATCCTTGGTGCGAGCACCAGGGACATTGACGTCTGGGTAAACGCATCTAAGATCTGGCTGCCCCAGGATGAACGCCAACAACCATCACCGGCAAGCACTACGGCTGTCAATGGCTCTGGTAAAGAGAAACTGCGCAGTGCCATGATCGACGAGCAGAAGTACATTCTCTCGGAATCAGCCGTGGCGATGATGAAAAGTATCGAGGAATATCAATTCATCATGGCGAATATACCTAGCATGATGCAGGACATTGCTCCTGGCCTGTTGGAGTCACTGAAGCTGTTCAACTCACGGTCCTCCCAACTGATTCTGGGCGCTGGAGCTACAAGAAGTGCGGGGCTTAAGAATATCACTACCAAGCACCTGGCCCTGTCGTCTCAGGCGCTGAGCTTTGTCATTGCCCTCGTCCCCTATATCCGAGAATTCGTTCGTCGTCATGCACCGTCCAGCCCGCTAATGGGAGAGTTTGACAAGGTGAAGCGGCTGTACCAGGAGCATCAGTCCGGGATTCACGAGAAACTCGTGGACATTATGGGATCTCGATCGGCTATCCATGTCAATGCCATGAAGAAGATTGACTGGAATGCGCCCGCAGGGGGTAGTGGAGTGAGCCCGTACATGGAAACGCTGACGAAGGAAACGGGCACGCTGCATCGGGTGTTGAGCAAGCATCTTCCCGATATGACGGTTATGATGATCATGGATCCTGTGTTCAGCAGCTACCGAGAGCAGTGGACGAAGGCATTTGAAGAAGTTACCGTGACTTCGGAGGCTGGCAAGCAGCGGTATGTGCTACTATTTTACGACTGCGACCTATGCTAATTGTTTTAGACTTGAACGAGACGCGGAGTATCTCCAAACGAAGCTGAGCAAGATTGACGGCTTTGGCGATCTGGGCCAGCGTCTCCTCGAATTAGCAAAACAAAAGAAGATCGCCACCGAATCCAAGGGTGCTTCCACGGACTCTTCTCGCAAGTCGTCTTCTGATGCAAACGGCGCGTCGAAGAATCAATCCTAGGAGGCGATCCGATCCTTGTTTGGGCCTTGACGGTCTCGTGTATACCTAGTGTGGATCGCCTCACAGACCTCCTATACCGCCTGGTACAGGGCTGTACAGTCATTCCCAACCTTTCTGTTCATTGTCCGGCGCACTTAAAAGAGCGTGGCCACACCTATATAGATCTAATAAGAATTCCACACCCTCGTCCATGCCATCTACAACTACAAGAAACCCGACCCAGACTCTCAACGAACCAGTTCATTTCCAGACCTCAACCCGGAGGCCTTCATCTTTTCACCCACGAAAAAGTATATAGTATAAGTTAATAGTTATACATGCCTCTCATAAGTACCCATGTATCACCCACCAAACTCCCTGAACCCACATACACCACATATATTATAAAACATCATAATCTCATTTAGATATCACCCAATCCCTTCTTATCCCCCAAAGTCTTCGGCTCATGTCCCCCCTTTCCACTTCCAGACTTGTTGGGGCCCGAGCTGCCCCCAATGCTGTACGCTCCGCCACTGCTGTGCGCGGCTTCAGGGAGGGGAGCGGTGCGTTGGACACGGTTTAGGTGGTCATTCTATATACATGTAATTAGTATATGCTGTATGTACTATTTGGTGGTTGGAAGAGGAAGGGGGAAAGGGATAGGGATGGGGATGGGGACCTACGGCAGGGTTAGTTCCGTGGACTTTTGTCTGGCCGGCATCAATAGCGTTGTCGCTTTGGGGGACTCCGTTATCGTATTCGGCGCCGCGGGGCATTTTGATTGTTGTTTCGCTGTTATTAGTGTTAGTTGTGTTGGGTTGGGTTGGGTTGGACTTGGTGGTATGTACATACCTTAAGCCTGTTTTTGGAAAAAGTAGATAGATAATATGTAAAGTTCTTCTGTTGCGCGCAGAAGAGCTAAGTTGTTGTGCTTGTGATCTGATTTAATTGATGAATAATAGTCCCAGTACCCTGCCTCCCAACCCCCTACTTATATTGAAGAGACCAGGTCGATGAACACATCGATTCAGGCTGTTGACAACATTGTGAAGTCATTGTGGGGAATGACTTCATAGATGGATTGAAATCAGGTACCGTGATTGCGATTGGAATGGTCTAGATTCTGGGCAGAGATCGATTGAGGAGGGGAAGGGGGGCTTTCTGGACGATCGGGATATGTATATGTATAATTGAGGGATATTATTGTGCTTCAGGTTATTCTTAGTGATGGTGGTGGTGGTGGTGGTTTGGTTTTAGTGAGGGTTGTGGTGATGGTTGGCGGCGGGAAGGTTATTGGGAACTTGGATGGGTTGGGTTGTGTACCGCTGTCTGCTGGGGGGTTTTGGCTGGTATTGGGGAAATCTTATTTTTCGTTTTTTTTTTTTTAATGGGATTGTGATGGGGAGTTGTAGTATTATTTGTGAGAATAAGAATATGATGATTTTCGTAGATTGGTGATGTTGGGGACGGGCAAACGAGACGAGCGGCCTTGATCTTCGTTGACGCTGGGGGCCGGGGTCGGCATGCTCTCTTTTCCTTCTGAATATTGAGTGAAATTGCATATCGGATCAGACATTTGATGTTCGGGATTCGAATCAGAGTCACTGCTCGTGCTAGGGTATAGAAATCCATGGCAATGGATATGCGGTTCAATACCCTCACTCCACATTATATATCCTACAGAATATTTCCGGTAGGTCCAAATACAATGTTAGGAACTATTTTCTCTATCTGGTCAAATGCATTGCTGGTACGTGTAGACTCCCTACAACCCATGTAACTGGGACATAGGGGGTGCGCTTTTGTTAACTTCGCCACCTCCGTGGTTTCTAGCCTACCTGGAAGATATCATCGTCGTAAGAAATCAGCTATTGGATCCAGTTATTATTGTCGGTTCGTCAAGCCTCTGAACTCGCAATTACTCAATGCCCCACGTTATCCTACTGCCATTTCGAGGCAGTTCCGGGATGCGTAATAATAGAGGTATATCGAGGGTCTAAGCCAGAAAGGCAACCCATGACAGCGATGGGAAGTTCGAGTTTGGGAAAACCACCATCGCTTGCTCAATTGCATGACAACATGTAGGTGGATCTAGCTTCACAGGCGAGAGCCCCATATACATGTGACGAATGAAATAAGAGCAGCTGGTGATGTCGTCGTGTCCACTATCCCTCCTGAAAGATCCTCAACACAAATGGTTCTTAGCCAGTATGTATAATATGCGACCGTGGCCGAGCTTTAGAATCGTATGCCATGTCAACCTGGACTTTACTGTGTGCCCGATTGCGTCGAGAACCTGAGGGTCTGCGTGTCATATCGAATCTCATTCTGAGACGAGGAAAGTCATCGAAAATACACCACTAGAATCCTGAGAAGATGTCAGCTTGTTATACATGGTCATTAGACTCCCTGGAAAGGAACCAGCAGAGAATGCCAATCCCGGATTCCGATTGACAAGGTAGGCCCTTATGTCTAGCTCTAGGTCTAATCGGCGACTTGTTTGCTGGAGATGATCAACGTTTATCGAAGACATCGCATCGTATCGGGCGGCTCGATACGCGAGGTTGCGTCTCGGGAAGTTCGGTCCCTATCTACCTGCTATGTAGTATGCGCTTGAGGGTCCACTTACCCCCGTTCACGAGGCCCCATAAATCTCGATACGACCTCGATAGATATCAGAGGGATGGATTCAAGTCGATGGTAGCTCGTTGGAACCCGCAAGGATGGCGCCCGTGTAGAGTGGCTGCGGTCTCTGCAATTTTGTAATTTTGCAGATCTTGCAGGCCTTGCAGAGTTGGATTTATTGGTCATAGCTGTGGTGTATCAGCGCATGTATGTCTATGCCACAGTTGGTTAGCATCAATTACAGCGGCGAAGCCATAAACCCAAGCCGAGTGAGCTCCAATGGTCGTTGGGGGATCCGACGAGGGGGAGCAGGAAAGATCTCCATGACGGTGGCCAGTAGGATCCAAGGTGAGTGTGGTGGAAGAACTGGATTCCACCACAAGCTCTGCCATTCGCACGACCGTGAGAATCTTACTGTCATACCTGGTCGATCCTCCCGTCACGACTGCAGCGTGGTGCAGCGTGGTGCAGCGAGGTGGCTGCTGGGAGGCCCGGGGGTTTATCGGGGGCCAAGTCACATGGGCGGCCGGGACTGGTGACGTCAGTTCCGGGCAGCTTTCCCCAGATTTGCCCCGATTTTGCCCAAAGCCGGCGCTGGAGCCAAGCGGAGACACATTCTGGTACGTGTCGAGACCCAGGGACCGACAAAGCTGAACGGGACCTTATCTTCAACCCCCCATTCTCCAAAATTCTTCAGGATCTCCTGGTGGGAATCATTTCCCACTGTGCGACCCCAACAATCCGCTCGGGTGTCTACACCCTTGTAGGGAGGCGGCTCGATTAGCCCCAAAACAACGTAATGTCCGGTGGGCATAGGCGCCGTGGGAGCCCGAGCTTCAGCTGGAACGTTGCAACCATCATCATCTGGTCGGATGATGCTGCAATCGACCGACCAACCGGGGTTGTCATTTGCCGGGGGATCCCTTGGTGGCCGTCGCCAGAACCGGGGATGCGTCCGTGCAACTCCAACCTTGGCTTAGGACGGGGGCCTTCGGTGAGCTTTCCCGGCACCCTGGTCGGGCAATTGCGCGAGGGAAGATGTCTCGTAGCCTTGAACTGAGGGGGAGGTCGAGGAAAGGGAGTGAATTGAGAAGAATCTGCGCCCCTCCTTGCGGTCCCTGTCCCAACGATGGCGAGGTCCAACCTCCTCCCGGTTTGATTGATATTCCCTCGTTTCCCCGCCACCGGCCCTTCGTCCTTCCCCCGCACGTCGCCTTCTCTCCTCGATTTCCCTCGAGCTCCCCCCCAAGAGGCGCTGAGCCCAGTTCTGCTCGAGTCTCCCCGTCTGTTTATTGCTTACCTTCTCGGCCTCTAGTCTAGCTTCATCTTTCTTTTTACTTTGGCTTTCTTTTAGCTATTCATACTCCCAGTTCTGTCTGCATTTGCCTGAGCGCTAGAGCTAAATCATGGCCAGCGAGGACAATGGCCAGGAGCCTCTCAAGAGAGATGTTCACAATCACATTCTATTCGAGGTAGCCACCGAAGTGGCCAACCGGGTCGGAGGCATCTACTCGGTTCTCAAGTCTAAAGCGCCCGTGACGACCGCAGAGTATGGCGACCGCTATACTCTGATCGGTCCCCTCAATCGTGCTTCGGCAGCCGTGGAGGTCGAGGAGTTGACGCCATCGAATCCCCGCTTGATTGAGACCATCAAGTCTATGAAGGAGCGAGGAATCGAAATCGTCTACGGTCGCTGGCTGATCGAGGGTGCGCCGCGGGTGCTCCTCATCGACACAGGGACTGGATACAAATACTTGGACGAGTGGAAGGGTGATCTGTGGAATGCAGCTGGAATCCCATCCCCCTCTGCCGATACTGAGACGAACGAGGCCATTGTCTTCGGCTACCTGGTGGCGTGGTTCTTGGGTGAAGTATGTGACCCGAGCGCATGGAGCGAGGAATGCGTGCGCGCATATGCTAACTGTGGTCATTTAGTTCATCGCGCACGAGCGTCGCCACGCGGTTGTTGCTCATTTTCACGAATGGCTTGCTGGTGTTGCCTTGCCGCTCACTAAAAAGAGGCACATGGACTTGACGACGATATTCACCACTCACGCAACCTTGCTCGGTCGGTATCTGTGCGCCGGATCCGTGGACTTCTATAACAACCTCCAGTACTTTGATGTCGATGCAGAAGCTGGTAAACGAGGGATCTACCACCGGTACTGCATTGAGCGAGCTGCCGCACATACAGCAGATGTCTTCACCACCGTCTCACATATCACAGCCTTTGAGAGCGAGCATCTTCTCAAGAGAAAGCCTGATGGAGTCCTGCCCAATGGGTTGAATGTCAAGAAGTTCTCTGCCGTGCATGAGTTCCAAAACCTACACTCGCAGTCCAAGGAAAAGATTAATGACTTCGTTCGTGGGCATTTCTACGGCCACAATAACTTTGACTTGGAGAACACCCTCTACGTGTTTACTTCTGGACGCTATGAGTTCCGAAACAAAGGTGTTGATATGTTCATCGAGGGCCTAGCGCGTCTGAACCACCGTCTCAAATCCGAGGGGTCCAAGACAACTGTCGTCGCGTTTATTATTATGCCGGCTCAGACGTCATCCCTTACAGTCGAGTCGCTCAAGGGCCAAGCGGTCGTGAAATCCCTGAGGGAAACAATTGAGATGATTGAGAAGAGTATCGGAAGGAGAATGTACGAGCGATGCCTAGCATGGAAGGAAGGTGACAACATGCCGGATGAGAAGGACTTGATGGCTAGCCAGGACCGCGTGCTTTTGCGCCGGAGGCTCTTTGCTATGAAACGACACTCCCTGCCTCCGATTGTCACACATAATATGGTCAACGACAATGAGGACCCGATCCTCAACCAAATTCGTCGTGTTCAACTCTTCAACGCCGAGTCAGACCGGGTCAAAGTTGTCTTCCACCCGGAGTTCCTTAACTCATCCAACCCCGTGCTGCCCTTGGACTACGACGACTTCGTCCGCGGCACGCATCTTGGAGTGTTCCCCTCGTACTATGAGCCATGGGGATATACGCCAGCTGAATGCACCGTGATGGGCGTTCCCAGCATTACCACGAACCTCTCTGGATTCGGTTGCTACATGGAGGAGTTGATCGAGAATTCGTCCGACTACGGGATCTACATTGTGGATCGTCGCATGAAGGGTGTGGATGACTCCGTCAACCAACTGACGGAGTTCATGTACAATTTCACGCAGAAGAGTCGGCGTCAACGTATCAACCAGCGCAACCGGACGGAGCGTTTGAGCGATCTTCTGGACTGGAAGCGGATGGGATTGGAGTATGTTAAGGCTCGGCAGTTGGCCCTACGGAGAGGTATGCGCAAATTCAAGCGACTCTTTTCTTGATGCTAACTTGTATACAGCCTATCCTTCATCTTTTGGGAGCCCCGAATATGTCTACGATATTATCGGAGGCACGGAACAGAAGATATCGCGGCCCTTATCCGTTCCTGGCTCGCCACGAGATCGGTCTGGAATGATGACCCCCGGGGATTTTGCCTCACTGCAGGAAGTGAAAGAAGGCCTGAGTACGGAGGACTATATCGCATGGCGACTCCCGTAAGTCGACCCCCCCCCACCCAAATGAATGCATTCGAGGAATTGAGTTGTTGACCGAGTTTGTTATCCAGTACTAGCGAGGAAGAAGAGCCAGACGATCATTACTTCCCGCTCACTCTGCGCACGAAGAAGAACAGCGATCGTCCCCCGTCGCCACTTGATCAGCTGTCGGTGAATGGGAAGGAAGACCATTGATGGACTGTGAGATAGTGCCAGCCTCACAGCCGCAAACCCTTGATGATCTGCATTTCCAAGGTGCCATTCTCGTTGAAACCGCCGCATTCCATCCTACTTGTCCTCTCGAAACGTGTGTTTGTGGAATCATGCTTTTGGTCACCTGCCTCTATCATTTATCTCATGGCTCGAGCTCACCCATGGGTTTGTATTGGCCCGTCGAGTTCCGAGCTCACATGGCGCCTCGTCTTACCTTTGCTCCTTCGCGTTACCTAATCTCTCCATTCTTGCATTGTTCCATTCCTTCTTTGCATATGTCATCTACGTTGTAGCCAGCGAGTTGTATCTTCTGTTTGGATTCTACCCTAGTAGGTCCAGGTTGAGATAGTCCAATGCACGATGAAGATCATATCCATAGAGTATCAATCCTTCCTGTCGCCGACGTAGCCAAGAAACAACCTCGTCGAGATGGGATGCTGCGCAGCCGGTGCAAACCGCAAAGCCCTACGCCGTCGGAGACAGCTGGCAATCCGAGCTAGAACAGGCCGATCCTTCCTCCAGAGGGTCTAGACCCGCCAGGCATGAGCTGCGGGATCCGTTGTGGTGCAGTTCGGGCCAACCAAGCTGGAGTGAGTCAGTTAACATCGTACCATCGGGAATCGCGGCGGGTCCAGAGCGGGGGAAGGAAGAGACAAGGTTCACGATGAGGTGGTTGCTACTCGAGAACCGGAAAGGTGCCAGGAGCACACCAGTCCGGTGGGAGGGTCTCCAATCAGATGGGGGGTTCGTTTTCGTGAGGGTCCTGTTGCGCTCTCGGTGAGGCAGAGGAAACAAGTCGGACGAGCGAATGGTGGGGTTCCCCGTCCATCGTTTCCCCGCTGCCGGCCAGTTATTTATGCCGGGCCTCCCCTCCCACTTTCTCCCATCTCCATCTCCCCATCTCATTTCTGCTCAACTTTCTCCCTCCAAACCGCTCGTCCATTCGTCCGGTACGACTCACAATGAGGCCGCGCAGGCAGGATCAACCTCCGGGTCTTTTCGCTAGGGGATCAAATGGGTCAAGGTATCGTACAATAGTATAACAGTCACTGCTCGCGCATGACAGGTGTTCGGCTCGAGCTTCTGTTCTCATCTTGGCTGGTGATCCATTCAAAATGAGAGCAGGGCTTGGTCGTTCTGAGATTATACTGTCAAAACTTGATCTAGATAATACTAGCGAAAGGACATGCGTGGCATTGATTGTCCCCTACACTTTAACCTACAGAGACGAGGGATTCCGTATCCCTCTGTTGCTGACCGTTGCCAGAACTTTGCAATACTCGTGACCTGAGTTTGTGCCAAGATGTCTACTGACAAGATCACCTTCCTCACCAACTGGTATGGATTGGGAATTAGAAGCTAGGCTAGAACGTTTGCTAAGTGATGTGTTTCAAGGCACGCGACCCCGTACCACGCCCCCCTGTACCTTGCCCAGAGCAAGGGATTCTTCAAGGAAGAGGGTCTCAAGGTTGCCCTCCTGGAGCCCAATGACCCGTCCGATGTCACCGAGATCATTGGCAGTGGAAAGGTTGACATGGGCTTCAAGGCTATGATCCACACCCTTGCTGTACGACTCGCCTTTCTCTATGAATTTACATAACCAGCATCTAACTAGAGGATCAGGCCAAGGCCCGCAACTTCCCAGTCACCTCGATTGGCTCTCTGCTGGATGAGCCCTTCACTGGTGTTGTCTACCTGAAGGACAGCGGAATCACCGAGGATTTCCGCTCCCTGAAGGGCAAGAAGATTGGTTACGTCGGAGAGTTCGGAAAGGTTCGCTATTTGTCCCCTAAAATTATCATTAATCATCATACTGAGCTGACCAACCCACAGATCCAGATTGACGAACTCACCCAGTACTACGGCATGACTGCTGATGACTACACTGCCGTCCGCTGCGGCATGAACGTTACCAAAGCCATCATCCGCGGCGATATCGACGCAGGCATCGGCCTTGAAAACGTTCAGATGGTCGAGCTCGCTGAATGGCTCGCCACCCAGAACCGTCCCCGTGACGATGTTCAGATGCTCCGCATCGACAAGCTCGCCGAACTCGGCTGCTGCTGCTTCTGCTCCATCCTCTACATCGCCAACGATGCCTTCCTGGCCGCCAACCCTGAGAAGGTCAAGAAGTTCATGAATGCCGTTAAGCGCGCAACTGACTACGTCCTCGCCGAACCGGCCCAGGCATTCGAGGAGTACGTCGACATGAAGCCGATCATGGGTACCCCGGTCAACCGGAAGATTTTTGAGCGTTCCTTTGCGTACTTCAGCCGCGACCTGAAGAACGTCAGCCGTGACTGGGTCAAGGTCACCAACTACGGAAAGCGTCTGGGTATTCTGGATGCTGGCTTCGTGTCCAACTACACCAACGACTACCTCTCTTGGGGCCTCGATGCCGACTCGACTGATCCCCTGGGTGATCAGAAGCGTATGGCCGAGCTGCAGAAGCAGGTCGCCGCTGATGGTGGCTACAAGCGGTTGGAAGTGGCTTCTTCGGCTTGATCTGGATGATGCCAGCCATTGAGCTTTGAGCTTTTACTCATTGACAGCTGTTACCGCCTTGTCTGATCCTCTTATAACTGTCTTTTACTGGCCCAGATTGACATGATAACTTATGCGCTCATTTAGTATGACTATGCAATCAATGAGACGATCATTTGAATGATGAACCTTTCTCTGTAGAGTCCAAAGTAACTCATCGCTACACTATGGATGTGCACCAAGTAATTCAATCAAGCCAAAGCTGGATATTGCCGCCTATGCACGGAAAATTGGTTAATACTAGTACATTGAGACGCTCAATAGTAGACCTGCTCTAAGCATGCATGTCAAATAAAAATGGAAAACCCTTCCATCATCAACCACCCTCATCCATACTCTTCCCTGTCTCCAAATCCGAACGAGAACCCAATCTCCCGTCTCCTAATAGGGCGGAAAACTCCACGCCATCTTCCGCCTCCGCATCACTCGAATCCTCACCCACACTGAAACGGCTCAAAGGCTTGAATACGCCTCGTTCTTTGTCTCTGGGACTTTGACTCGCCGACCGAGACGCGAGATGGCGTTTCACGAACCATGCACCGGCGGCCAACACACCTGCCGAGAAGAAGCCGATCAGAACGAATAAGAAGGTGCGGAGGTTGTAAAAGGGATCGGTGTCATCGTCGTCATCATCGTCGTCGTCACTGTCACCGCTGACTACGACAGCTTCTTCGGCGAAGGGGTCCCATCTTGCGAGCTTGGTTGAAGCGAGAGTGTGGCCGGTCGAGTTTAAAGCGAGAGCGCGGAGGAAGTTGTACTTTGTGTCCTCGGGGATGGGGATGACGGTCTCGAAGCCGTCTTTGGGAACGGCGGTGATGAAGCTGAAATCGGTCGATTTCTTGCTGTCAGTGCCTTCCAGGACCCAGGTTGCGACTTCGGTGGCGCCGTTCCAGCTGACTGCGGTATGATAGCTGTATACTTCGAAGTCGGGCCTGGTATTGGGGTTGCCGACCCAGGGGTGTTTAAACGTGCGGAAGGAGACGACCTTGCCTCTGGTGAAATCTCGTGAGGGTGCGAAGTGCGCGTGGCACACAACGTCGCCGTCCATGGTGAACTCGGTCCACGCGGCACTGTAGCCGTACCCGACGAGGACATTGCCGCTGTCGAGAATCTGGACGGAACCCTGGGACTGGCTGCGTATCTCGTACGAATTCCAGTACTCATGTCGGACTTGGACAGTCATATTCTCTTGGTCGAGGTCAAGGTAGAGGCCTCGGCTGGGTAGTGAGGGAGCGCCTCTGCCGCGAGAGGAATTGTCGAAGAGGGTGATGGCTGTCCCATTGTCGCGGAAGCGAGCGTGGTGCTGCCAGGTGAAATTGGTGGCTGCGCCGCCCGAGAGATCTGTAAAGTTGTTGTGCTTGCCGCCTAGTGTCCAGATGGTGTCACCAGTGCGTCCGTCGATGTAGAGCAGGCAGTTACCGTAGCGGCTTGAAACCAGGAAATTCCCCTTTGCGTCCTTGTCGACGCTGTTGATGTGAAAGAAGTCCCATGGGTGTTTCTCGTTATCCCCCGTGTCTTCGCGACCTCGATAGACGTCGGTGAAGTTGAAGTGTTCCGATGCTCGCCACTCGAAGAGAAGTTCGTTCGTCTCGATATCAACTTCTTGGAATGTGCCATCCCAGATCCAGCCATTTTCAGGACCGCCAGCGACGCGAATATCGGCAGGGCGAACGTCATAGATAGTGTAGACTGCAGTCTCATCGAGGGTGATATGGAATTCGTGGAGATCTGCTGCGAGGCCATTTGCGCCACTGAGGGTGTAAACTGCGTTATAGGACGAGTCCAGCTTTACCGGAGACCTTAGCAAGACCACTTGATGCCTGTATAAGTAAAGGAGAATAGCGTACCATGTAATATGTCCCCTCTCCGTGTCCCACCCTGCTGTCGTCGCCCAGCCAGTATGTCAGATAATCCTGGCCCTTGTATTGATAGACATTAAGATTGTAGGTATGCCCGAGGGGTTTCGTCCAGACCAAATGACCGTCCTGGTCTAGGATCATCGGCCCGGGCTTATGGACGCTATACCCGCGGGGAGAGATGAAGTAGTATTGGCCGTCGTTGCACTGGGGGTTATATTCCATCCAATTGACGGCCGCACCTACAGTAGAGGTCGAACGGTAGGTCTCGATGGGCCATTGTCCCATCCGACCCATCTCATACAACTCCGAGGCATAATACGGCCCTTCATCTGCCACGGCCGAAGTTAGGAGTAGGAAGGCCGCTAGCGCGAAGGCTAGAGTGCCCCGAATCATGGCGTAGGGACAGAGACGTCTAGTGTTCAGGAGACATGGGCTGAGTTGCTGACAGAGAGGGCAAGGTGGGAAAGCCAACGCCACACCCGCGAGAAGAGGACATGAGGATCAGAGGGAGAAAAGCACGGTGATGACAAGAAGGTAGCCGGCACGATTTTCAAACAGAATGGCAAGGGCGCGGGAGATCCACCGTGGCCATCTGCGGTGGCTTCAAGGCCACCAGTAGGTAGGTAGGTACCTATCTCGTACCTTGTGGACTACCGGGATGCCGGCAGGCTAAACGCCTAGATAATATATAGTGGTCTATTCGAACACTACTGTGGATGGCTACTGAAGTGATCACGGCAGCGATTCGATGGTTGATGATGGGGATGTTTGCCCCGTTGGGAAAGGCGCTGACAGGGGCCGACAAAGCAGGTGTGCCGGCTATTCCCTTTGCCCTGTATGGCCGGTAGTTGGTTCTTATCAAGTCATGCCTGTCACTAGGACACGGAAGTCCGATGAATCGAGGGGGGAAGGGAGGTGAGATGGAGGTGAGAAGGAGGCGAGAAGGAGGTGAGATGGCTCTGGCATCATGGCATGATTCGTGCTCTCGGAGTCATGGCAGGTAGGTACTCGGTATGGGATGCCAATTCTGAATTAAGCCTTTTTTTAGTTGGGAATTTTCATCCAAGGGCAGTGTCCCACTTGGGCCGACTTAGCCGGTTGGCCAATGCCAATGGTGGCCGCGGGCTTCGGACGAGTCCAACTCCACTTGGCGCCTCGGACCCCCAAATAGATTGAATTAGATTGAAGTCCGGTTGAGGGTTGAGGGGTAGCCCTACCCCTGGATGGGCGTGTTCAAGTGTTGGACAATAATGTACGGACGGGTTCCGAGGGGATTGTAACGGAAGGAAGGGAGGAAGGGAGGAAGGGAGGAAGGAGGATGGAGGATGAAGCCGCTCGAGGACGAAATGTCGAGAAGATCACGTGTGACGGAGGAGGGGTTCTTTCCTCTTTCTTCTACTGCTCTGACTCGGCATCCAGCGCTGATCGCAGGGCATTCCTCTCTACTTACGGTACTCCGTAGTCTCTTCCATTCCCCTCTTTATGAACTACTAGTACTAGCTCCGAGAATAATGACCGAGCTACAGACCCGATTCCTTCGGCAGTGTTTGGCCCGAGACTCCGTGTGGAGATCGATGCCGGCATCTCGGATGCTGCGCATCGATGGTATGCTGCCCAGTTTGATTCGTGGAATCTCTTCTGGACTGAACAAACGCTGGAACTCTCTTCTAACTATCAGGTGAACAGCTTGGAGGGGGTCGGCGAGGTTTATAAGGCGCATTTCATGATGGACGCGGACTCGTCGGAACGGGGGATGGAAAGTGACAGACTAAGAATGCATCATCATCATGCGACCTTTATCAGCCTTGACAAGTCTCGCATTGGGTCCCTATCTTTTATCAAGCACTGGCGAGGCTAGGCTATCTCCGAAGTCTCCACCAGCCCCCATCATTGATCGGTCACAAGTGGTCTCCAGATTCAACCCTTCCCGTAATGCCAGCTCGACAAGCACCCCGATGCAGGTGGGAAATGGAAACTTCGCATTCGGGGCTGATGTGACGGGTCTGCAGACCTTTCTGCCGTATGGCATCCTTTCGTCCTGGGGTTGGCATAATTCGTCCCTGCCTGCGAATTCCACGCCGGCGGATTTCACTGGTTTAGACTGGTGGACTCATGGTCGGCTAGTGAATTATGACATGCCCAATCCTGCAGAGGCGGCCATCTCCCAGTGGTTGATTGCCAATCCACACCGTATCAATTTAGGTCGGATCGGATTCGTATTCGGAGAAACTTACGCCAACTATACCGAAGATGACCTGCAGGAGAAGTCGCAAACCCTGGATATTTACCAAGGACTTCTGCAGTCTACGTTTACCATAGATGGCCATGTGACCACCGTCTGGACATGCGTGGATCCGGTATCGGACACGATAGCGGTGCGCTTGCAATCAGAGCTGTTGACCCTAGACCGTCTGGCAATCTTCCTCGATTACCCGTATGCTACGGACAAGAACAAGTTCGAGGCTCCCTTCGTTGGTGATTGGGACGCTGTCTCGAATCACACTACCATCCTGCGCTTCACAAGAGATGGCAGTCAAGCTCAGATACAACACACGCTTGACAATACCACTTACTACACCGCATTGCAGTGGAGTGGTAGTGGTGCGTCTATCTCCAGGATTGGCCATTCCCACCGGTATGTACTCCAGCCGAATGGTAACCGCACGACAGTATTTGAATTTACAGCAAACTTCTCACCACATGCAACCTTCGACTCATCGTCATTATCCGTTGATGCAATCATCGCACGATCTCGGCAATGGTGGACGGCCTACTGGGAAACCGGAGCCTTTGTGGATTTGACGGCAACGGGGAATACCACGGCAGTGGAGATCCAAAGACGTGCAATCCTATCCCAATACCTACTGGCAGTTAATGAAGCCGGGCATGATCCGTCACAGGAATCAGGCTTGGTGAATAATGGTTGGTATGGCAAGTTCCATATGGAGATGTACCTGTGGCACTCGGCTCATTGGACCCCATGGGGCAAGCTCTCTTTACTGGAGCGGAGTATCGGTGTCTACGGTCGGTTCCTTCCATCATCGCTGGAACGGGCAACGGATCAGGGGTATAAGGGTTTGAGATGGGGGAAGATGAGCGACCCAAGCGGGAGATCCGCTCCAGGAGAAATCAACGCGCTGCTTATATGGCAACAACCCCATGTGTTTTACTTCGCAGAGACCGAGTACCAGTCTATACGCTCTGCCGGGGGAAACACAAACGACGTCCTAGCGAAATGGGATCACATACTGACCGAGTCAGCTGAGTTCATGGCGTCCTTTGCCTTCTGGAACGCCTCCGCGAATGTATATGACCTCGGACCTCCCATGTACCCCGTCTCAGAGAATACCCCGCCAAACAGCACCCGCAACCCCACGTTCGAGCTCGCATATTGGCACTTTGGTCTCGACATAGCCATATCATGGAAAGCCCGGCTTGGCCAGGAAGCTCCCTCAGCATGGAACCATGTCAAAGACAATCTCGCATCACTACCTACAGTCCATACGGTAAATAACTCGGGTGGCGAGGTCCTCACATACACCCTCTACGAAGGCATCCCGAATATGTGGACAGATCCAGAAACCGTGACCGACCATCCAGCACTCACCGGCATCTACGGACTCTTACCCCCCTCAGCAGTCGTGAACAAAACAATCGTCGCCGCGACAGCGGCTGAAGTCGCCAGTATGTGGAACTTCACGGATTGCTGGGGCTGGGACTTTCCCATGCTGGCGATGAATGCGGCAAGACTGGGAGACGTAGAGGCTGCGGTGCAGTATTTGGTGCATTCAAATTTTGAATTTGACGATGTCGGAATGCCTGTCGGGACCAAGGCGCCCACACCCTATTTCCCGGGCGGCGCGGCCCTGTTGCTTGCTGTTGCGATGATGACTGGTGGTTGGGACGCCGCAATTAACAACAGTCAGCAAGGCTTTGCGCCGGGGTTTCCAGCTCAGTGGGAAGTCCGAGCCGAGGGGTTTGGACGGATGCTGTAAGTTTGGGAGATGGTAGCAGATGCTAGTAGTTCAAAGACATCAGTGTACGTTTGTTGCCAATCGCAGGGTTACCAGGGGGGGCTTATTAGGTACAGCCGTGCAATGCACTTCGTCTCAGTCATTCAGCTAATCTATCTGGATGGGGTATGTAGGCTATGTATTATGTAGAGACATGATGACGCGTAGAATGGCAGGGGTATCGTTCCTCCAAAAGAGTGGCTGAATGTCTATTTGGTGCGCTTGTAGATCTTGGCCAGGAAGGCCTCAAATACCTCCTTTTTCAATCCCTCCGACTCGTCGATGGTGCTGATCTTGGTGCGCAGCTCGCCCACAATGCCCTCCTCGTAATCCTTGTAGACCTTCTCCAGATCCAACTCCCTGTAGATGGCCTTGACCTGGGCCTCAAGCTCGCTGTCCTTACGGCCGTAGGCAGTCTCAAGCACCTTGCGCTGCTCCGCACTGCAACGCTGGAGAGCCTGGTTGACCAACCACGAGCACTTGTTATCCTGGATATCCGTGCCGATCTTGCCAATGAAGGCCGGGTCACCGTAGGCATCGAGGTAGTCATCCTGGACCTGGAAGTACTGACCCAGCGGGATGAGGATGTCGTGGGCCTGACGCAGGTTCTCGGGGGTCGCGAGCTGGAGGTAGTGCAGGGCCATGGCGACGGGCAGGTAGAAGCTGTAGTAGGCGGTCTTGTAGGTGACGATGAACATGTACTTCTCCATGGAGAAGTTGTCCAGGTTGACGTTGTCCTCAGGGGCGGTGATCAGGTCACAGAGCTGACCCAGCTCGGTCTGGAAGGTAGTCTCGTGGAAGAGCTCGACGAGGTCGATGTAGGCGGGGTGGGACCGGAAGTACTTCTTCAGGATGATGTAGATACCGGACTCGAGCAGGAAGGCGTCGTTGATGGCGACCAGGCCGACACCGGCGTGCTTGTACCAGCAGGGCTGGCCGCGGCGGGTGATGGAGCCGTCCATAATGTCATCGCTGACCAGGAAGAAAGCCTGGAGCAGCTCGGTGAGCCAGCCCAGCAGACTGAGGTGCTTGAACTGCTCGTCGGTCAGGGGCTGCTTCAGGAGAGCGAGACCGGTGTCGGGGACGGAGAGACCACGGTTGAGCTTTCCGCCGGGGACGTTGACATTGAGGGCCTGTTGGAGGGCACGAAAAGAGAGAAGTAAGCTTGCTGAGTGGGAGTAAGACGAACCGGAGGGCGAATGGCACTTACCTTCTCGAACCACTCGACGGCGTTCTGGGGCAACTTGTACTGCTTCGCATAGTCCAGGAGGTCTTCGCGCAAGGAGGGGAAGATGGCCTCGAAGTCGGCGCGGGTAGTGGTGGCGGACATCGTGGAAGAGAGCACGTAGGCTAGGAGAGTTGAGGGGAAAGAAAGAATCGAGAGATGGCGGAGGGGCGTGGAGAAGAACAATGGCCGGCGAGCAGGGATCCCAATAGTTCAAATACCTTCATTTTCGGCGCCGCCCAAAGGGGGAACACCGCAAAGACCCCGCTGTTTGTTCTGTTTGCCCCCCGCCGCCCAAACAGGCAAGTCCCGGGTCCCCATTCTCGATTCCCCAGAATCCATCCATTGCACGTCGTCGCGTCTGCAACTTCCTATACGTCCGTCGTCGTCGTCGGCTTGCTTCGTTGTCGCTGCACCACTGGTGCTGCCTATGCGTTCTGTCTAATCTCAACCCCTCCCGAATCCGATCTGCGTCAGGCCTCTCCGCTGTGTTTGGCGCGCTCAGTCCTCGGGAAGCAACAATGGTTTTGGCGCGTCACTAGATACCGTCAAGTCACAAGAGCTCTACGATCATTTCTTTGCTAGACGCGTGCGCATAGGCGCCTGTAACTCTCATCCCCACCATGGCTGCCCAATTTACCGAAGAGAACATCAAGGAGCTCAGGTTCCGGCTGGAAGATGCGGCGATCAAATGCTCCGAACGCTGTTTGTACCAATCAGCCAAATGGTACAGTTGCAGGCATTGCCCTGGCTCATCACCCCGGACAGTGACTAACCTTGCGCGCTAGGGCAGCGGAAATGCTGGATTCCATCGTCCCGGTTGAGCAGTACGATACCGATCCGGACTCCCCAATGGACCTTCCCGATGCCCCTTCGAACACCCAGAACCCTTATCTCCGAACGCAAGATCCACTCGAAGCCACTCTCGAAGCGCAAGAGTCATACAAGTACCTCCTCGCGAAATCTTACTTCGATACCCGCGAATATGATCGTTGCGCGGCAGTTTTCCTCCCCCCGACCATCTCCCCCGTTCCTCTTACTTCGACGCCGCCGAAACCGAAATCAAGACAGTCATTGACTCCGCAGAAGGGCAAATCCAAAGCGTCGGCGTATGCAGGTGTCAAGGACCATAGTGTGACGAGGAATCCATATCCCAGGCTCAGTCAAAAATCGTTGTTCCTTGCGTTGTACGCCAAGTATTTGGCAGGTGAGAAGCGCAAGGATGAGGAGACTGAAATGGTGCTGGGCCCAGCAGACGGAGGATCGACAGTGAACAAGGAGCTGCCGGATCTTGCGCGAGGCCTAGAAGGATGGTTCACCGAGCGGCAAGAAAAGGGATTGGAAGATCGGAGCCAGGGTTGGTTGGAGTATCTCTATGGTGTTATACTCCTGAAGGGCCGAAACGAGGATGAGGCAAAGACGTGGCTTATACGGAGTGTCCATCTGAATCCATTTCACTGGGGCGCATGGCAGGAGCTGAATGACCTGCTTGCAAGCACGGAAGACGTATATCGATCCGAGTTACATCGTTGTCGCGACTTGCTAATGATTGTCGCAGTTGAACCAAGTGGTCAAACTCCTGCCGCTAAATATCATGACCCTCATATTCCGCGTATACTGCAGCCAAGAGCTGTATCAGGCCACTGAAGATACCTACCAGTCGCTGTCTGAGCTGGAAATGATCTTTCCTGCAAGCGCTTTCCTTAAGACTCAAAGAGCTCTACTATACTATCACTCGAAAGGTATGCAACCTACGAAACATGCACTTACGCCGTGTTAACAGTGGCATAGACTTTGAGGAAGCGTCCAGTATATTCACAGACATCCTCGTTACCTCTCCTCACCGTCTCGACAGTCTCGATCATTACTCTAATATCCTATACGTGATGGGCGCTCGCCCGCAGCTCGCATTCGTTGCCCAGATCGCAACCGCTACGGACAAGTTCCGCCCGGAAACATGCTGTGTAGTGGGAAACTATTACTCTCTCAAATCGGAGCATGAAAAGGCAGTCATGTATTTCCGACGAGCCCTGACACTGGATCGGAACTTCCTCTCGGCCTGGACCCTCATGGGTCATGAGTACATTGAAATGAAAAACACCCACGCAGCCATCGAGTCATATCGCCGCGCCGTCGATGTCAACCGCAAAGACTACCGCGCCTGGTATGGTCTAGGCCAAGCCTACGAAGTACTGGATATGTCCTTCTACGCATTATTCTACTACCAACGAGCCGCAGCTCTGCGTCCATACGACCCGAAGATGTGGCAAGCAGTCGGATCCTGCTATGCGAAGATGGGCCGCATCGAGCAAAGCATTAAAGCTCTCAAACGAGCCCTTGTCGCGGGATCCTACTACGCAGAAGACGCCTCCCAAGTAGGAATGGGCGGCCCGGAACGCAAGATCCTCGACCCGGAAACCCTGCACCAGATCGCCACCCTCTACGAACGCCTCGGCGACGAAGAAGAAGCAGCCACATTCATGGAACTCACTCTCCAACAAGAATCAGGGCAAGTAATACAAGAAGAAGAAGACGTATCATCCGACAACGACAACGACGACGACCAATCCGGAACAGAAGCCCAATCAAGTTCCAGACGGGCCCGCAAATCATCCACCCAACAAGACGAAGACGAAGACACCTGGCACGGCACAGGAGTTACAGCCACCACCTCCAAGGCAAGACTATGGCTTGCACGGTGGTCTCTGCGCAACGGAGACCTGGAACGCGCAGACCAATTAGCAGGCGAGTTATGCCAGGACGGAGTTGAAGTCGAAGAGGCCAAGGCTTTGATGAGGGATGTCCGTGCACGTAGGGAGGGCGATGAATAATCATCAGCATCATATATCTGGGATTTTGTACACTATCTCTATCTTCCTGCATTTCTCCAGGACTAGCGAGGCGTTTCTGGGGGAGTCATCATGGAATGAGGTTCATAAATAGTTCTCGTAAGTTATACTACTAGCCGGATCAGATGCTAATGATAGATACCCTTACAATCTCCAATTCGACTATTAAAGATCCATGACCATAATCCATCTGCGCTAGAAACTAGGAACTTAACCACTCCATATATATACTCCAGACACTGCACTGACTAGTAAACCACTACTATCATATAGCTCCCGAAAAGCATCCCAGCTTCCAACCAAAGGAGGCTACTAATAAAAAGTCTCAAGGGATATATCATATAACCCCATCTCAACATGAACCAAAGGCTCCAGAGAGCTAAACTCACCCAAACTCCCCAATTCCCGTCTATCAAAGCTCACATTTATCCTCAGCTTTCTGCAACCACTCTTATCGTGACCTTGAGGCCGGACTTCCTTCGATGTGTCGGGAACGGCTTTTTCTTCTGCAAGAGATGATGATTCCGGGGATGGAAGTTCCTGGAAGAAGCTCCATTTCACACACGCATAGAAGGATTCCCGGCCGATGTTTTCCCAGGTTTGGTGGAGGCAGAACCGCGGGTCGTTGGTGAGGGTGGTGGTGGTGGTGAGGTTGAAGAGGTTCGAGTCGAGGATGAAGATTTTTCCGGTTTGGGGGTTGGTGGGGTGGTAGGGTTGTAGGGCTTTGGATAGGGCTCGTCGTAGGTTGGGGAGGACTGTGCCTAGGGTGTTTTGCTTGCTGGGGAGAATGATCAGTCCGTAGGCTGTGTTTTGGGAGGCGGCATGGGGGTTGGATTTCTTGAGGAGAGATCGTGAGTCTTGGGATAGGAGTGTTTGGAGAAAGAAGGTGAGAGTAGATGATGTTTGCCATGTGTCTGGGATGGGAAGGTTGATGGGGGGTTCTTCTGGAGGGGGGCTGTGGATGTATATAGGAATCTGTAGCAGTGGGGATTGAATGCGTTCTTTTGGTTTGTGGGAGGGTTTGGTAGTGAGGACTTCATCCCTAGAAGTGCCGTGATTGGTGTTTGTTCGGGAATCATCGGTTTCTATAGGGTGAGGTAGCGGTATAGAGTCTTTGCCTAAACTGTCTGGGTCATTTATGACCTCGGACTCTCGACATGCCCGGGAAGCTGTCTCTTTGTGGGAAGCTTCGATTGTGTGGGCCGAGTTCTTCCCCTGCCCTGCTGTATGAGAAGATAGGTTCTCATTGACCGTCAAGTAATGGCCATGGACATTGTGTTCTAAAGGTGGCGAGGAGTCCCCGCTCGTGTCCTCGTGTATGCGAATGGTACGTTGCATGGCGCTGGTTTCGTGACGATGTTTTGACGGTCCTATCGGATCAGGTAGGGGCTTTGGAGCGGCCAACGCGGTGTTTGAGGGAGGTGCAGATCCATCCCTACTCGGGCTTTCGCTAGCTCTGATAGACCTGGAGCCGACAAGAGAGCTTTCTGTGGTCTCAAGGCTCTGTGATTGATCCGCCGCATAGTCTGATGCAGGATTTCCCAGCTTTAGCCGTTTGGCGGAATTCTGTTCCGGTCCATCTAACTCCTCGTTAGGAACAGATCGGGCATTTTCCGCTAGTAGCTGCAACTCCGAGAATGATGCTGCATCCTCAAACGATCGATAGAAATGGATCTTGGTGATCCTTGGAAAGCGAAGCACATAATATCTGGCACCTGACGGCTTCTCGAAGCCGCTGCCTAACATCTCAACGACAAAGGGGTTCTTGAAGACGACGTCCAGGCTTGCGCTGATACTCTCCCCGTACTCAAGCATGAAGCCATGTCCTGAGTCTGTGTCGCAGGCAGAGAACTCTCCAAACTGATTAAGGATCTGCATATGCTTGATATTCATGCAGTTGTAGTTGATGGAATCCACCACCCGAAACTTCGGAGTGACACCGAACTGTACAACTTCTTCTTTGTTGACGAGACACCCGATAAAGAACTCCGTCCATAACAGTTTCTTGACTTGTTGGAGCGCCATGGCATCCCGAGAGTTGTACCTCGCACCAATGATTGCGAGATCCACGGTATCTCCCAGTCCCGGTATATAGTCTTTCTTTAACTTGATCCAGCGGCCAGGGGAACTGTTCACTTCGCGGGGGAAGATTGTAAAGTAGGGGTCCTCACATCCTTTCAGCACAAATCCCTCCCATCGCTCATGTATGCCTTTCTGAAAAATACTTTCCAGTCGCGACTGACCGTCATAACGCGAGAAGTCCAAAACCCACTGCTCAGAGATATCAGCGCGTCCCGGAATGGCCTTTATGGTATCTTTAAGAAGCAGTCGTCGTTCTCGATGTGGAAGCTTTAAACAGACGTTGTCATCGATGAGTAAGATGTCAAAGAACACTATCATCAAGTGTTCATACGGTTGTGGCCTAGCCAGAGTCAGAAGCTAACGTTGAAGCTTTATGTACCATGCCACTCACGGGGAATCGCTTCCTATTCCAATGAAAGTGCCAGATCGAGCGATGAATTTACGCAATTTGTGAAAATCCACGATCTTGCCGTGCCTGTCACTCCAGACAAGCAATTCACCTTCTAGAATGCATCGGCGGGAGATTTTGCAACCCGGCATTCCCAGCTTCAAGGAATCGCTGACGGCTTGATGGATGCCGGCACGATCCGCAGTCGAGTCTTTACCACTCTTGGAAAATATTTGGATGGGATTTAACCGCTTGGAAAGATCGATATGTATCTGGCAGTATTCACCGTCATATTTTCTTTCTATACTCATGCGGCGGTTGCCAATCATGCGACAGCAATGCTTGATGCTCCTCGCCTTGTAGTAGTCCGGGCGTCCTATTTTTACTCCGACATCCGGACTGAGATACTGCAAGGCTATGAGTCCCAGATCTTTGGCTAAATCAGGTTCGGGGTGAGGAGGGAAATGGCTTATTGGGCCAGAGGTTAGCGTGCTCAAAGCACTCTCAAAGGAGTCCTGGAACAGGAGTAGATGCGGAAGCAGAAAATGGAAGCTCTTGAGCGTCAAATTTATCGGCAGAACAACAGGAAAGTAACTTTTGAGTATCATTCGCGTGAGCCATTTGGCATCTCTGCTACTCAGTCGTCGATATAGTGGGGACAGCTCCTCCTCCACATTAACAGCCGAACGCTGTCTTCGCACCTGAGGACCGGAGAACTTGCAACGAGAAGCAATCTTCTTCAGGGCGTAATCGATCTCTTCCACAGTGACCTCTTGGCCACTGATGACATGATTCTCGGCCTGTCGCATGACATTCTCCACAGCTTGTCCCAGGTCTATGCCCCCGGAGACGCACCAACGCTCGAGCTCCTGGCGCCGAGAATTCCCCAGGAGCAGACACCGTGCTATTACTTTCTCCAGCAATGCAGCCTGTAGCCAATAAACACGGTCTGTCCGTTTCTCTGGGAACATGCAAGAAAGGAGAGCCAACTGGTCGGTATCTTTATCACGGATTTGCTTGCCATGCTGGGAGAACCATTGAGCCACGGCCTGAACATCGGGGTTTATGGCTTTGGCCTCATGAGAAGCTTTCACGATCCTGTTACTCTCAAGGGTCGATAGTAGATCGCACAGGCGAGCAAACTTGAACCCCATATGGAAGTCGTGATAGAGGGTGCGATTCCTGAAGAAGCCAGCTCGAGTTCGAGTGACCGACACGACGCACTGACAGCCTGACGCATGGCAATGTGCAAAGCACAACCTATTCCTGAGGTGATCGTGGAGGGAAAGGGAAGGCGCGGGGAATCGGGATCAATCTCGTCGATCGACGCGAGCGGATCGCGAAAACACGTGATGCAAACCAACCGTGGATTCAAATCAATTCATAACCTCTGGCAGCACTTATTGCACGCCAATGGCTACTGACTAAAGAATGTCATATAGTGAGAGGTGCTATGAACTGGCCCCTGCTTATAGTCATCTCAATGCTCAGTCGTTAATTGCCCTACCCGAGACGGCGGAAAGACTACCAAGGGCTCCAGACTCCCTTCCCATCAAAAGAGCCCAATTTGCTATGTTTACTTGTCGGATGAGGTCCGTATCCTGACGTGCATCGGCGCACCATCTTTGGCGTGTGACGTTGCCTTACCCGTCGTATACATGCGATCGCCTTCGACCATCCGCCGATCTACTTTCAAACCCTGCAGCTTTCGCAATCTATCCCATTCGTCCCAAGCCATCTCAATATCAAAGGCACGGACAGTAAATACCAAGACGAGCTTTAGCACAACGATCGCCAGTTCCTGGCCGATACATCGCCGAGGTCCCAGTTGAAACCCGCGCCACATGTCCTTCGCCGGATGCAATTTATCACCCTCTGGGACCAGGAACCGCTCAGGAATGAACTTTTCGGGATCAGGGAAGTTTGCTGGATCATGATGAATGGTGATAGAACTGTCGAAAAGATCGAAGCCGTCTGTCGGCCATGGTTCGTCCGCACCATCAATTCGAAAGTTAAAGGAAGGCAAGCCTTCCCGAATGGTGATGGTAGCAGGGTTCATGCGCAGGGTCTCCTTGATGACACCCAAGGTATACGGCAGTGAGTCCAGGATATGAGGTGCTTCTCGGATCCTGGCAGCAGCAAGGCTGGGATCTGAACCCAGCACGGCGTCGTGTTCGGCCTGCAACTTGGCCACGCATTCTGGGTTCAACTGCAGCTGTCTGAAGACACGAGGAATCGTAATGGACAGCGCATCATCGCCACCAAAGAAGAATATCATTAGCTGGCTGAAGACATATTCAATGAAGATCTCGTCGGGGATATCGGCGCCGGTTTCCTTGGTTGCAAGCTCCCGGGAGTATTCTTCCACTGCTGAGCGGATTATAGTGCGTGGCCCTGGGCTCACCACACCGATGCTGTCGGTGATAAATGGCCGAATATATTGGAAGATCTGCCGCCGCTTGCGGCGCACCAGGTGCCTAAACCATGGGGTTGCCCTCCACAGGAGCTTGCGAGGGCTGAGGGTTATTTCCATGCGGGTCAGTTGCTCTTGAAAGGCGAGAGTAAAGGGAGAGGGATATGGTGATTGCGAGTTCAAGCGAGTGTTACTGGGCGTTATTAGCCGAATGGCATTATCAGAAAAAGAGTGGGATTGGTCGAAACTTACAGAACGACCCTTCCTGTGACGTCGAAAGCGAGATTGCTGGATATTTGCTCCATGGGGAATACCTGACCCCATTCACCGATCCCACCAGATAGGTTTTTCAGCCCATTGGCGAAGGCTTCAACCTCCTCCAGGACAGCCGGGATCCAGGTCCGGATGTTGCCTCGACTGAATCCCGGGTTGAACCTGGAGCGCCACATGCGCCACTCCTCACCATGCATGCAGTTGAGGTCCTTCCCGCTTGTAATGGGGTCCAAGAACTCTCCTTGCATGGGAGACTTTGGCAGGCTGCTACCAATCTCCATCTGGTTTGATACGTAGGCCTTCATGGAAAACGCCATCGGTCGGGATATCGGCCATACATCGACGTATATGACTGGGGGGCATTGTTTCTCGCCGGGAAAGAATTTCATCCAGTGTGTACTCATGTAGAAGCCAAAGGTTTGGATGAAATTCGCGTCGAAGGCCCAATCTCGGTAGAATTGGAGGACGACGAGAAGATGACCGAACAGCAGGGAATGGGGCATGATTGGCTGCGATTGTCAGCTGGCTATTCACTTTGGACAGACCAGGGACATACTATGCGTTGGGACTGCAGTCGCCTAAACTTCATTCGGGCCTGAGATAATTGCATCGCGAAGCGCCACATCAACGCTGTGGAGACCACCATGGCCAGTAAAGCAAGCTTTTTCCCCTGGCCGAAGTGATCGATGAATGAGTAAGGCATGGTAACGGTTCCCTGTGAACAATCGATGCGATAGTCAGAGGTGTGATGCGAAGATACTGGTCAGGAAGCGTTGAGGCAAGATCTATCTTCTTTTCACTTGCTCTCACTCAACAGAATTCATGACAGAGAAAGATTGGGAAACAGTGTTGAGCCCAACATTGCGTACTTCTCCCAGTGCTTGTTACACATGATGTCGATATCGTTCCATAGGTGGAGTCCAGCTGCGGAATGTCGACGCTAGGAGTCGTCCTTCTGCAGCAGAAGCGTCCTGCCATGTTGATGTCACTTGTCAGATGGCCGACTGTTGCTATATCCGTGTTACAATACGGTGGCGTGTTGCAGAATGACCTTGCATGTCGGTTCTCTTCAGCAGCCGTTGCCATTGGACGTCCAACCAAGACGGTGTCCGGCATCCCGATACTATAGGTTCTTGCCCGATACCAGGGACAACTTTCGGTACGTGCCAATGTATCTGGACAAATAGGGTAGATTATGACTTATCGAAGCCATTGCGCTCATCTAGATGTATTCTACCATCATTCCAGCCAAGATAAAATGGCCTACATTGCCTCAGTAGAGATGACTCCTCATCCTTCAGCCGATTAACAGCTTTGCAACTCAGAATGCAGGTAACTGCTCGTCCTTCAGATATTACCCCGAGTTCCTCCGTCCCTTCCGTCTTCACGACGGTGGAAGGCCACGATGTACCGGTTTTCTTTTCACGCTACCCTGCTGGAATCAGCATTGCAGCTGCGGACGTTGAAGCCGCAATGTATGCCATTGGCGAGCTGGCCTCCAAGGCCGGCTCACGGGAAAGGCGACGAGCACTGATCAGACACACCAACCCTTACGGGGATCCATTTGCTGTGTGTCACTGCACCGCCTTTCCGGAAAGACTAGCTCTGTTGTCCAGCTTGGTCGAGGTGATGTGGATTCATGATGGTAGGTATACCCACCTTATCCCAGGGGTTGTACATGCCTAACCGTGAATTTGCCGGTAGACGTGACAGAGGAAATGGATCACACTGAGGTATCAACTCCAGCAGAGAAGAGATGATCATGCTGACAGTATGTAGGCCTGCAGAGCACATGATGAGCTGGCCACAGTTCTCCGACTTGACGTTGATCCATCGAGCCTCGAGTCGAATAATCCGCGACTGAAGACACTCGCACCCGTGCTTCGAAAAACCATTGATATGGACCCGGAGAAGGCTCCCGCAATGATCGAAATGCTGAAAACGTACTTGGCTACATTCGACAACATCGGGGGCAATTTCACGCGAATGGAGGAGTACATGCCCCATCGTATTGCCAACTGTGGCTACTGGTCAGTTTTAACTTTCACAATCGTTCTGGGATAGAGCCTAATGCATATGGAACGCACAGGATGTCCTCCTACTTCATCCGCTGGGGAATGGGAATGGCTCTGAGTGACGAGGACTACGCCAGTATCGAGCAATACGACATTGCCATGGGAAATGTCCTCGGTCTGACTAACGACTACTTCAGTTGGAATATCGAGAAGGATCAACAAACCGATCGGATGAGAAATGGTGTGATGGTTCTGATGAAGGAGCATCATGTTACGGCAGATGCAGCAAGGATGATGCTTCTTGGAATCATCGTGGACGAGGAGTCGAGAGCAGCAAAACTCAAGGAGGAAAGACTGAAGAGGCCGGCTTCGCAGGAAATCTTGCAATACTTCGAGGCCATTGAATTGTATGTTGGTGGCAGCTGTTACTGGCACTCCACCGCGCCTCGGTATCAGGTCTATGAATAGATATTGATCTATCTCTGGCCCTGATCGAGCTGTTCGTCGCCATCAACGATTTGTGTTCTGCTTAATTATATGACCTTTTTGCGGCTAGCGTGGACCAGGTGACTGGCGGTCACCTTTTGTTCTTCTATTGCTTTGAGAGATGATGGCAGTAGTCGGGTTAGAATACATGAAACGCAAAGCTGCATCTTCTCGGATCTGCTCTTATACAGTCGTGCCCAACCAACGATATCCCAGTGATTCACGCAACATTATGGAAAATTGAGAAAAGACACCCACCAAACTCCAGGCTTTTGAATGTGAGAAATGTAGAAATATGATGCAAAGGACAGAAAGAGAGAAGGAACCGAAGCTGCCGTTACAGGATGCCCTGTTTCTGAAGACTAGTAATCGTTAGCACACCTTGCAGCGAGGCTAGGGGTCGTGGGGGAACATACTCGAGATAGATCCTTTCCGGCATCACATTGCCCTCTGCGTCCTCCATCTGCACCACATTGTCGCGACCATCTCTGTCCTTCTTGCGGTCCTGCTCCAGCTTGGTCCAAAGTCTGATCGCATCCTCGATGCGAGTGATCTCACGGAAGAGGTTGGTATTAGATGTGATTCCCAGACACTTAAGACCAAAGATATGCAGGGCTTCCGAGAAATGCTTGTCAAAGGCACGACGACCCATGTACACAAAGTTACCGCAAATCTCACAAGGATACTCCACTCCCAGGCCGTGCAGCTTGTAAAGCCAGTAAGGGATTGGCTTGCCGTCCCAGGCAAGTGGCAATTTGAGGGGGTTGTAGATCCGATCTTCGTCATCGTCATCGGACTGATCGCCGGCGCGATCACCACCAGGGTTCTCGGACTCGTTGAGCAAGGCGTCGAGTTCCATCTGACGTTCCCGTTCAGTCATACCCTGTCTGCGCTCCACGTTGATTTTGGTTGCTTGGCGTTCAGGCTGAAGCACCTGCGTTAAGGAACGCGCCCGGTGTTCTCTCTCTGCCACCGCACGCTCCTTTAGACGATGGGCGACGGATGATGTGCCGCTGCCTGCAGATGGTGCTGGTCTAGCACCGGAATCCCCCGCAGCCTTGAGGGCCTCGGCGGCCCGGACATGTTTCTTGCCAGTCAAGTGGTTCTTGTAGACGTTCTCATTCTTGAACTCCTTCTCGCAGTCAGCACACCAGATGCCTTCTCCGGAGCCCTCGGTCTTGGGCCCCTGAGTCCCATTCTCAGCAACCTCCTCGGTCCAACCGGGGACTTCGTTTGCTGCCCACTGCTTCTCGAATTCTTCATCGAAGCTGGCGAAAAGCTTGTCCAGGTCTTGTAGCGGCTTCGTTTTCTTGATGAAGCTTTCGAGATAGTTTGCGAGTTCGCCGACATACTTGAAATACCGATCGGAGAGCTTGTTGCTTCGCTTGATGGGAAGTTGCGGGGCGATGAACACATCGAACACGTCGAGGTATTGTACATAGGTGAGTCGTTTGATACCAGGCAAGTTCAGGTAGTCTTCGTGTAATGTTGTAAGGTCCAAAAATTGTCCATAACTCTCTTCACCTGTGAACAAGTTGTCGATCTCCATCCCGGTTGATTCGCCCTCCCCAAGTGGACGGCGCTTATAAGCGCGCTCAAGATTTTCCAGTGGTTCGTTAGGGTAACGCTTGTGAAAATCCTTGATTTCATCCAGCTGCCTGTAGAACTCCTCAAACTGATCACCGGTCGAGACGGCCTGGAGTTCCTTCTCACGCGCGCCGTCGGCATCTTTGTAGATATCGAGCAACCTCTTGGACTGGTCTTCGATGCGATTCAAAAAATGAGCGACCTCATGGTCACGAGCCAGGCGATCCCGAATCTATACGATAGAACCGTGAGTTAGCGAAGAGCGACGAGCTCGAAACTGGGAGGCCACTAACCGTACGGGGCTCTTCAGCAACGCGGTCGGCGATTGCCTGCTCCAGCCGCTCAAGGTCCTCGTGGATGAACCGTTGCTCCTCGAAAATCATGGTGAGTACTTTTAGAGAGCTCCACCGGTCTTCTGCCGAGAATAGCGCTTTCTGAGGACGGGGATGTTGGCGGGCAGGTCGACGCCATCCATGAGAGCTTTGCGGCGAGATATCGTCACGTGCAGCGGGCGGTGAGGCCCCGGTCGCAGCGAAAAGTCGCGCCGGAGAAGCTGGGCGATTCTTTGCTACTCCACCAGGCCAGCTCCCCTCCACCCACTCGAGTCGATTCCCTTTCACCCATTTTCTACAGCTTACAGACCTGGTGTATTCAACATGGCGGACGGCATTGACAGACGCGCTGATGGTAGGACCAGAATCTCCTCTTTAACGCACGCCTTGGTACTGATCGCGCAACCCCAGACCGGATGGAGTTCAACACCTCGAAGGAGGTCACTGTTGCTCCTACCTTCGAGGACATGCACTTGAAGGAGAGCCTCCTCCGTGGTATCTACGCCTATGGCTACGAATCCCCCTCGGCAGTTCAGTCCCGTGCCATTGTCCAGATTTGCAAAGGTCGCGATACCATTGCCCAGGCGCAATCCGGTACCGGTAAGACCGCTACGTTCTCGATCAGTATCCTCCAGGTCATCGATACCGTTGTTCGCGAGTCTCAGGGTATGTAAACTACTTGCTTCTAAACCATTTGTTCTAGTCATGACAAGGCTCACCCATCCTAGCGCTGGTCCTTTCCCCCACCCGCGAACTTGCCACCCAGATTCAGTCGGTCATTATGGCCCTGGGCGATTACATGAACGTTCAATGCCACGCTTGCATCGGAGGTACGAATATAGGAGAGGATATCAGGAAGCTTGACTACGGTCAGCATGTGGTTTCGGGAACACCGGGCAGAGTCGCAGATATGATCCGCAGGCGCCACTTGCGCACCCGCCACATCAAGATGCTGGTTCTTGATGAAGCCGACGAGCTCCTCAACCGTGGATTCCGTGAACAGATCTACGATGTCTACCGCTACCTCCCTCCTGCCACCCAGGTCGTTGTTGTTTCCGCCACCCTCCCCTACGATGTGCTGGACATGACCACCAAGTTCATGACCGACCCCGTGCGCGTCCTGGTCAAGCGTGACGAGTTGACCCTCGAAGGAATCAAGCAGTACTTCATCGCCGTCGAGAAGGAAGAGTGGAAGTTTGATACCCTTTGCGATCTTTACGATACCTTGACCATCACTCAGGCGGTCATTTTCTGCAACACTCGTCGCAAGGTTGACTGGCTCACCGACAAGATGCGCGAAGCCAACTTCACTGTGTCCAGCATGCACGGCGAGATGCCCCAAAAGGAGCGTGACAGTATTATGCAAGATTTCCGCCAGGGCAACTCCCGTGTCCTTATCTCCACCGACGTCTGGGCTCGTGGTATCGACGTGCAGCAGGTGTCCTTGGTTATCAACTACGACCTGCCCACAAACCGTGAAAACTACATCCACCGTATCGGCCGTAGCGGTCGTTTCGGACGTAAGGGTGTTGCCATCAACTTTGTCACCAGCGATGACGTGCGGATCCTCCGTGACATCGAATTGTATTATTCCACTCAGATCGACGAGATGCCCATGAACGGTAAGTTCTTTATCAAGATCGACAACCAAGTTCCAACTAATAAACTCCTCAGTTGCCGATCTCCTGTCGTAAACAACTTTTCTATATTTGGTTTATCTATCATCCAGTCGAAAAGTCACAACCATCTCCTAGCATCAGACTCTGAGCATACTAGCAGTACTCTGCTCACTTCCTTTTCATTCATTCGAGAAAGATGGAAAAGGCCAGAACACCGTCCCCGGTGCGCTGGGGGCCCAAAACCGCGTGGAGGAAATGGGAAAATAATCAAATTGGTTAGTCCAGACATCTACCAGCCTTTCTCTACCATTTAACGGAGGATCTGACACACTTGAAGTGATGTCCGAGTAGATATTACGGCGCAACCATCGACCAAGTGGCGGACCCGTTCAGGATATCGATTGCCATTCTATCTTTGCACTATCTTCTCTGAAAATCTCTGGCGTTTGATCTGTTTTCTTTTCGGGATTTGCCATAGTTGGAGTTATATCATGATCAAGTCAAAATTTCAATCTATCTCAAGACATATGTCTCGTTTCAAAGCCCTTCATTCTTTTTCCCTCTTTTCTATTTTCTGGCAGGCATAATTGCGGTGGTCCCACAGTTTGACGCTATAGTAATTCCTCGGCGTAAAAATGACCATAACCTAGTCCTTGTAGCTGCGCTACTACACCCCTCACCTAACCCATTCCATCACGGTATAATTAAATACTAATCGATTCAATTACCCGATGCAGACTCTACCAATCAAATTTCCAAGCTTGGAGAGAGAAGCAGACTCATTTCAAACGAATAAAAACGGTACAGACATATACTTTGAAGACACAAAAAGCCAAGTCTCACTCCACCTGACCTAACCCTGAACCCTTCCTGAGTTCACCCAATAACAAACCATAAACATGAGCGTAGAGTCTTTATATGTAGTAAAGGTGGGACACGATATGAATGTGTGGGTGGACACCTATGCAGGGCCTGTCGCGGCAATGCATGACGATGATATGATGCGCAGTGAAAACGAATACAAAGCATATATTGATCTGTACCAAAACAGTGGCGCCGGAAACCTGTATTAAGTGGATCACTGGTGGGCCAGAAATTGCGTATATGCACGGTAGAGAGAAGAAACGGGACAGTTGGTTGGATAAGGGATGAGGATAAGAGGACGGAGGAGGGGGTGGATAATTAGGCTCCTGGGGTCAAAGAGCCTCCAAGTGTGAGAAATGATGTATGACTGCCTGTCCCTAAGAATGGGTTTAATTGAAACTTGATGTTGACCGTAGGGCGCTGGTGCGAGTAAAGCCACCTGACGGCACGGCCCTGTGCTTGCCCGCTGCAACACTGGGTCTTACATCACGTTCACGTGTCCAACTGGAGGTGCGTCAGTCAAGGGCTGAGTGAATGAGAAAAGTGAATGGGATGGAGCTCACATTCTAACCAAGCAGTCATCCCCTGCGGAAGCGAACATGCCGGGATCTCTGGGGTTCCAGGACATCGAATTTACGCATCCTCGTACATGCCCTTCTAAGGCTTCCACGAGCGTTCCAGCTTCTTTATGGAAGATATAAACCCGGGAATCTAGCTCACTATTAGCCAACGACGGCGGTGGATCTAACGTGACTCCTCACCTTCACTTCCGCTGACAATGAAGTTCTCAGCGGCTCCACCGAAGACACTGCGAATGACAAAATGGCCCTGCTTTTGCCCTGAAAAGCGCCGTACCACGTCGGTGGTGTTGATGTCAACAAGCTGTATTTGGCCATCGGCAGAGTTTATGAGCATATGGCGCGAATCCCTGCTGACAGCGACCGAGGTTGGTTTGCTTTTCAGTGCGAGACAATACTCTTCCTCGCGAGTAGCAAAGTTATAAACATGGACTTTCTGATCCAAATCCGCGGCGATGAGGCGCCGCCCGTCGGGCGTGATGGCACAGTCTTGCACGCGGAAGCCGTCAGGCCACACGTACAAGGTCTGTCCGCGCATGCCCCAATGACACAGCTGCGCGTTTACGTCAAGAGCACCCGTTACGAAAGACTCTCCATCTGGAGCCCACGCCGCAGCGGTCACTGGATGACGATGTTGATTGATGGTCAGAAGGCAACGACCAGTCTTTGTCCACTGTCAGTACCAACACCGTCAATTTCAAAGAAAAAGGGGCACTGTACCTCAACACTCCAAACGCGGGCCGTCTTGTCTTGCGAACAAGTGATGATCTTCGAGTCATCTGGGCTCCACGAACACTGCGCAACACCGTCCTCATGGCCCAGTAACCTTTGCAGCACAGCAAAGGTGCTAGTGTCGTAGATGATCACGCTCTGGTCCTTGCTTGCCGTGACCAATTTTGTCCCGTCATTTGAGAACTGACACCACCAAACCTCGTCGGAATGTTGACTCAACTCGATGCTTGTCCGCAGAGGGAAGTCCTTGCGATCACACATGTGGTCTGAATATAACGAGGGAGGAGCTGCAGTGTTATGATATAGGCATTGATTGATCTGGTTGTGCTTGACGTGATCTAGCAGAATAGCGAGACGATTATCGGGAATCATCACCGAGGGCGATATCGATCCTGGTGGAGAGTGGTAAGAATATGCTCCATGAGAACTCGAGTATTGGCATTGGAGACTCACTTGACAGCTCTGATAACAAACGCTCTCGAGAAGAGCTTATGGGACCATCCCAACCGGCCTGATCATGGAGATGCTCTGGAGGGCACATGAGAAGGCTAGATGCGGTCAGTTTTACCCATTTCAAGGCTGCGTAGGGCCTGTCATTGTAGACTCACCTGGAAAGAGCATGCAACCGGCCCATGTCATAATTCAGGGGCGTTAATTCATGCCGCAGAACGATCAAGGCCGCCGCCAAATCGCGGGCTTCCAACAACTCGAGAAATTTTTGTTGGCGTAGATAGAAGAGCATTTCGTTCTTCTGAGCGTGATCCACCAATACCAGTTTCTCCTTATTCGTCGCTTGGTCGATGCTATTACCTCCCCGACCAACCCCGTCTGGATAGAATGACTGCACCAGTATGTGCTCCGCCTCCGTCCACCGTCCCTCCAGCACTGCATTCCGAAATGTAGCAACGGCTGGGCTCTCCAGCTGATACCCACTCTCCTTGCTCAACAATGTCGCAGCCCCATCATATCCAAGCTCAAACAGGCTCTGGATAAGGATTCGGGTAACCTCTTCTCGATCATGGCCAAAGTATGAAGGAGGGCTGAGTGACGCCTTTTGCGATCCGTTCGTACGTACGCCTCTGTTGGATGCTGCAAAACCGCTTTGGCCGTTCAGGGTGTAGGAGAAAGCCGCCTTCTGGGACGGAGACGCAGCCGAGCCATTTAACGCATGAGAGGAGCCGTTTGTACTGGAGATACCATCTGGCCGCATGTTTGTCAGGCGCCTGCGCTTGGGGTATGGTTCGTGGCCCTCTGACGGGGCGCGTGATTGAATCCTGCTTGATGCCTGAGACCCGGTCTCGCTTGCCGTACGATCCTCCGCGAAACCTCCTGACCCCTCGGTAGTACGTCCGGGCGTATCGGGTGTACTACTGCGACGACGTCGACGACGTCGACGAGCAGACGATGGATACGAGATTCCAGGGGCGCCTGCTGTACCGTAACGATTTCTGACTGCCGATCTTTGGAGGGACGATGAAGAAGGGCCGCCCGTAGCGGAAGTGGCTTGACGACGTGACGGTGTAGGATCGAGGGGGATAGGAGGGTCGGGGTGGTCGGGAGCGGCGGAGGAGGGTATGTAGGAGGGGGGATTGTCTGCCAGATCGAAAACTTTCAGATCTGCCCTTTCACCTGGCTCTGTAGAAGAACCAGGAGAGCAGACCTATATCAGTGGCGGGTCACTGATACTCGCCGAGTTTGGGTCCTCCTTCTGGAGCTCGTTGAACAGCTCGAGAGCCGATCAATGCTGTGTTGGTCTGGTGGCAGATACCGGTGGCGAGTCTATTATATTAGCTCCCAGTCAGCCCGGGCTCTGTGGGATGGTTGGGAGGTTGGAGGGGGAATTCGTACCGTCGCCGGGCGGAGGTCTTATCGGACTAGGAGGATCAAGTCCGGGGAAAGACGACCGAGTGTCGGGGATGGAAGGCAGCTGTAGGACAGATGACACGCACGGTGCCAGGAGAGAACTCGGATCAACACACGGTTCAAGGGAGTTTCAGCAACAGGTCAACCGAGGATGTAGGGCTGGTAAGTGAAGTGGAGAGATAGTAGACAGCAGGAGGAAGCTGGAGGAACGGAAGTGCAGGTCGAAGCACATCGGCGGCTGGTCTGACTGACTGACTGATTGACGGCGTCCGTGGGGCCCAGCAGTCCCGACAATCAACCAACACTCTCTCATTGCAATCCAGTTCGCCAGTGTACGGGTTTACCGCGCCTGCCCAAACCCTAAGGGTAGATCGCTGATTCTACTCAGATCCTTTGCAGTCCAGTCTCGGGACAGAGATATTCCTACGCGTTTACACCACGGGCGAGGCGATTGCCGACCACGACGATGAATGATGACGATGATACAATACCGTATGACGATACTGAAAAAGGTTATCGCCAGCAGCCAGAAGGAAACATTCGATTCCTGCAACTGTCCCCTTCGAGGCCTTTTTTTTTCTGTTGATTATGCCTCTTTTCCTTTTCCGTCTTTCATTTCATTTTTTCTTTTCTTTTTGTGTCTCTATCTCCTGCGACGTTCCTTCCCTGCGCTCCTGTCTTCAGGTGTACATCGTAGAACATTGGGTGTCCCAACCACATCCACCCGCCCCTCCGGTTGATGTGATTGATTGTACTTACATTTACACACGCATCACCTGAAGGGAAGAGCAGCTGACATGGAGATCCTGATATGACACCATCCTTGATTATCCAAGGGGCATGGCCAAACGGTTGGCCGACTGGGTCTGAGATCATCAATGCCACCTATCATCTGCACCTCCCGCTCGGGTACATCAAATGAGCTGTTCCCATGTCAGTGTCAGGGGCGCTTCGGGCCCAGGGGCCTTATACTCCCCTCCTTTAAGCATCCTTATCTACTAGGGCTTGGTCTCCATCGACCATCTCCATCTTAGCAGTCAGCACTGACTTCGAAACAGCACGGTAGATATGCCATGCAGCCCAATAACGCCACGGCCTACTACTAGTACATGTACCCAACAGCCCACTGTGGAGGCATGCCATCTGGTACCACTGGCATGGACCCAAGTGGGCATGTCGATGTCGATGACTCGATTAGGCGCTCCTGTGGGTGTGGGGGCCCCAGACCTTGCTAGACTTTATCGGATGTGATTCCCTTGCACATTCTCGCTTCCAGATGAATGTTCTCAGATCTATATTTTACATCTGACCCGTGACTGTAATACTGCAGCTTAAAACATACAGCTCGCCTGCCACTACCCAGGATGGAAGAGCATGGGGAATAGAAATCCGGCAACAAGATTACTTGTGTCTGGTTCCCCGCAGTTGCCTGGGCGCAACCACAGTTGTCTTTGGGTGTTCTGGCTACCCAGGCTCGGGCACGAAGCCCCTCTTGTTCTCGGAGGAACAATTGGATTGGTGGACGCTGCTAGTACCTGAGATGGTGCGGATGCGATACTAACTTTACTCCAAACGCCCGGCGTTCTTCACCGCTGCTTCCGGCGAACAGCGGGCGATCAATCCGAAGTGTTGGACTTCATCAACCATTCCATCAATTGGAAGACTTTACTGCCAAACATCTTTCAAATACAGAGAGCTACAACTCATTGACTTCGATAAGTCCACCTGCTCATAGAACATATATGATGCGGACTGCAATTGTAGTCTCATACCGAGATTTCATTTCTATGAAATTCAAGACATGCCTGCAACTAACCGAGAGCTGTAGTTCGACTCTGCACCATGCATATTGACAATAAATAATCGAGAATCACGTCCTGAAAGTATGACTGTCGGGCCAATTCTAGCATAGCGGGCTAGAATCACAGCGCCAGGGCCTGGACTGTCATGCTCCTTGGTCTCACCGACGAACATGGTTCTATACTTTCACATGTCGCTGAACGATTGATTCAGGACCAAAGAGCTATAGGACAGATGAGATCCCAAGGGAAGGTCTGAATCGAGAGTTCGACAGACTATCGGACAGACAGCTGTTAACTCGACGGTACCGGGCACAAGCGGACGCCTATTATCGTTCTCATTGAACAATGAGTACGCCTTGGCATAGCTATGGGTCATCCAGATACCCTAGCCAGGTGTCTCAGCTATGTTTCTTTTTCCACAAGACTCTTTTCCGGGAGAACCGAGATGGAAATAAGCCTGTCCATTGGACTCCTACGTAGCCGGGAACAAGATCCGAGACACATGCTTAAATCAGGCGACAACTATCTAGAACAAGTAACAGAGGCTTGACATCAACACAAAGTTCTCCTCACGGACTAGACCACAGCAGACCATTCACCTCAAAACCCACCCAGCCAGGCCCAGACATGGCATCCGATCCACATAATACTATCTTAATCATCAAAACATATATCCAAGTGGAAGAAGAAAAGTGCAGAAGAGATGAATCCACCCACTCAACACCAACCCAACATACTACATACCATCTCAATGAAACCCCAAACACAAAGAAAACACATGCAACCTACTTTACCTACACAGTACACAGTACACAGTAACCTTCCTTCTTCACCCCCATCCAATAAAACCACCCACCCACCCTTCCCTCCCCCTCCCCTCATAATGACATAACCAATACAACCGCACCAGACCAGCCCAGCCCAGCCCGACCCGAATTGACCTGACCTGACCTCATAATGATGCACCACCACATCGTCTCCCCCACCAAAAACCCATCCTATATATAAGTACTACCTATGTAACTTACCCAATCCCCAAGGTTCTCATCCCCATCGTCCATTCACAAGACACCAAACCAAAAACAAATTTATTATTATCCACTCTCCTATCCTATCCTATCCTATACCTCCGAAAGAATATATATACTAGCAATATGGGCTGCGGTTGCGGATCCGGAAATACTTGTGGTTGCAGTGGCCCGAGTACCTGCTCTTGTGGTCAGGATTGCTCTTGTAAGGAGTGTGGGGTATGTATTCCCCCCCCCTGTTTCTGTTTTAGGATGGGATTGGTGAGGGTCAGTTTGGCTAATTGGGTTTGTTTGTTGTGTAGAAGTAAATTCGAATTCTGAGAGGGGAGGGGGGTGAGAAGATTGTGATTTTGGAAAGGGGTTACGGGGGTGGGTGAAGGAGATAATTTGGTTGGATATATTGGGGGATTAATGTGTTTATGAGATGAATTGGAATGAATGAAATGATTGTTCTTATTGTATAATGTGGTTGGTTTATATATTGTGTGGTGATGGTGGTGGGATTTGTAGATGGTAGAGCTGGAGTACTATTGTTTTGGGTGGAGGTGACTCTAGAGTGTAAAGGTACAGCGCTCCTGTGGGGATGCAGCTGTCATTTGAATGTCAGTTGAGGCTGATGGGATGGGATGCAGATGTTGTTTCACTTCCATGTTGTCGATAACGTCATAGTGGGGAAGGTGGAACGCTGAGACGTTGTATCTATATACACGGTAGGAGAATCACATGGCTGAAGTGCCCAAACTGTACACTGAGAGCAAGATATATTAGTGTAAATATATCGCCTACGAAGCTTAGATCACCTAAGAGAAAGGTTGTGGGCAATATGCGCAACGCATATATACCTCCGCTGAGCACAATCACGGCAGTAAGGAGGGCAGCTAAAAGACCCAGCCGCGCCACTGTCTCAATGCCATATGGCGCTGACTTTGATGTCCTACGCTCTCCCAATGTTGTGGTCCTCGTGTAGAATGGGACGTACTTGAACTCGTAGAGCGTTTCGCCCCCGAGGCCTTTCTCTCGGTCGGTTATCACAGTGTAGTATTTTCTGCGACGGAACTGGATAGGTCAGAGCATTACACCCTAAGAATGACAGCATGATGCATCGACGTACTGCAATAAGGGTCTGGTCGAGTCTCGGAAACAACCGGGTCACATATGCTAACCCCATAACGACGAAGCAATACCCATATACCAGGGCTTGATAGTATACGTTGGTTTGAGGGATATTGAGTCTGTCGGAGAGCTGCCTCCCGTTGAGTTGTCTGGCCATCGCCTCCATGAACTCCTTCGACGCGTATGTTGGGGCGGTCTTTTCTAAACCCAAAACGATATTGCGTGCCAGGACCCTGCTGGTATCAGTGGGATCAAACTCGGACACGGTCAGAGACTCCATCATGGCCCGCCCGGTCGGCTGGCTGGCGAACGGCGTGTCTGGAGTTCCCATATAGAAGGCCACCAGTCTCCAAAGTGCGAGATAATCGTTGATTTCCTGCTTTCGGAGCCAGATACCTTGTCGGGGGAGACCGATCCAGATCACGATGGATGAGAAAGTGTTGATTGTTGCAATGCAATCAAGATCGTTGATGGGGATGCCGTATTTACCGACGTCATAATAACCCGGCATCTCCTTTGCCAGACTCAGTATCCTCGAACGAACAGACGCATGCAGCAGTCGTACACGGATGGATGAGATATGGCCCGCACCGCCTGGCTTTATTGCATCCAAAGACTGAGACACCTGGAGGACATACTGCAGGGTCTCCAGCAATCTGCGCCGCACAACATTGGCAGAGAAACCTCCAGTGCGAGTCAAGGTTTCGACCACACGTGCAGAGCCCCTGGGAAGAGATATCAGTTGGAACTAGAAACTTTGGCATAGAGAGACTAACATGCCACCTAGGAGGCTTCCAAAGCTAAGCTGTCCTTCCTCAGCATCTCAACGATGAGACCTATTATATGATAGACTTACTGCATTCAATATAGGAAGGCCATAGCGAAAGAACACCTCTTGTCCCCGTTGAATCTGCTGCCAGTCGACCCATTCTGGCACGGTGTTGACTTGCGTCCAGAGCTCACCAAGTTTTGGATCATTGCTTGCGTGATCCCTCAGCAACGTATACATGTCCCTTTTGGGCGCTTTGGGGTCCACAGCATCATTCTGAGCATTCGGTACCGTATTTGGAGGAGAAAGGATATTCAGCCGTTCAATACACTCATCTGCAAGTCTGTCATAAGTGAATATCTTTGGTCGCAACTGTTCCCTAGTCTGGTGGAGATCATTCCACACAAACGTGTAGTTCCAGTGGTTGCAGAGGGTCGATGGTGACATTTTGGTGCTGATTTCGATATATTCTCCAGGAGTACACAATCTGAAACGGACATTTGATTCTGTGCCGCTGAGCCATTTATATAAATTAGTGGCGCACCATATCCCACATATTCGGACTGATATCAGGACTAGAAGACATAAGCTTCTACTCCTCGCGATGAACCAGTCCCAGATAGCAGATTAACTGCCAAAGTCCATGGATCAAGTGCCCAAAATCCAAGTTGTGAGCCATTGATGGAGAAGCTTTGGACTGTGCGAAGAGAGATAAGCGGGGAAGTCTTTAGAGGTCATTGGAGAGATTTAGGAACACATGAACGCTCACTCCCAAGACCTCGGATGAGATCTTAAGTGGAACTGAGATCCGTCACAATGTATGCTACAGTGGTTGGAAATAAGTGACTGATGAATGCTCGCTGGTATGGTCAGCTCCATCACCAAAGGTTGTGGTGGGATGGTCCAAGATCCCGCCATGGCAGCCTGTCTCATTGGAGGCAGTCTGCATTGTAGTGAATAAAGACCCCGAGGCAGTGCAGCATCTCCAAGAGCTGTTCCCAGCCCATTCCCGACTCAACGGTCGGAGATTGATTTAGTTTGTCAGACGTGTAGGCGGGCACATTTCGATAAGCCCGGCTGAGTCAACACGCAACACCGCAAGGGCCACACAGCCAATCGCTCATCAGGGGCCACGATCTATTGAAGCCCCCGGTTGTCAATCCTCTAGATAAATGGATACTTCTTATTATGAGCCCCCGGATGGAATGCTAGGACTCGGGGTACGACGACTGAAAGCCCGTCCTTCGCTGCTGGACCTGATCGCGCGTCACGACGAGGGAGTTGGTTCGAGGTCGTCATCACCGCCCGGACTATCTGGACTAGACTGCTTGGACAGCCCGCAACTGCCACCGCTCCCCGTCTCGCCCACTTCATCATCCTGCAGCCACAGCTCCTCCTCTTCTTCTCCTCCCTCCCCCATCCATCCCTCCCCCTCCCCCGCCCTGTCCACTCCTGCTATCCACCTCCCTGCTCCACGCATCATGGCCCCCTCCGCTGATGCTGGCGAGACCCAGCATGGCTCCGTCTTCTCCGTCTCCGGTCCCGTCGTCGTGGCCGAGCATATGATCGGCTGTGCCATGTACGAGTTGGTATGCCCCCATGTCTTGGTTTTCTTCTTTTTCTTTTGCAGTTTTAAGCTCAGAGGTCGATCAAGTTGAATCGCTAACACATCGGAATGCTCGTAGTGCCGAGTCGGTCATGATCAGCTCGTCGGTGAAGTCATTCGGATTGATGCCGATAAGGCCACTATTCAGGTCTACGAGGAGACAGGTACACCACCACCGCCAGTCCCGCCACCGACAGCTCCAATGTCTAACTGAATCTTCCTCTAGCTGGTTTGACGGTCGGCGATCCCGTCTTGCGCACAGGAAAGCCTCTTTCGGTCGAGCTGGGCCCCGGTTTGATGGAAACAATCTACGATGGTATTCAGCGACCCCTGAAGGCGATTTACGACCAGTCCAAGGGCATCTACATCCCCCGTGGTATTGCGGTCAACGCGCTGGATCGGGTGAAGAAGTGGGACTTCACGCCGGGCAAGTACAAGGTCGGCGACCACATTACCGGAGGTGACATCTGGGGTACCGTTACCGAGAACAGCCTGGTGAACGACCACAAGATCATCCTCCCTCCCCGCGCCAGAGGTACCATCACCCGCATAGCTGAGGCTGGAAGCTACACCGTTGAGGAGAAGCTGCTGGAGATCGAGTTCAATGGCGTCAAGACGGAACACAGTATGATGCACACCTGGCCCGTCCGTGTGCCCAGACCCGTGAACGAGAAGCTGTCGTCCGACGCCCCCTTCATCGTCGGCCAGAGAGTCCTGGATTCCCTGTTCCCCAGTGTCCAGGGTGGTACTGTCTGTATCCCCGGTGCCTTCGGATGTGGCAAGACTGTCATCTCGCAGAGTGTGTCCAAGTTCTCCAACAGTGATATCATCGTCTACGTCGGTTGTGGAGAGCGTGGTAATGAGATGGCTGAAGTCTTGATGGATTTCCCCGAAGTGAGTGACACTGTCTGGTGACAAGCGTCCTTCCATAACTAACGAGCGATCCGCTAGCTCTCTATTGATGTCGACGGCCGCAAAGAACCCATTATGAAGCGTACCTGCCTGATCGCCAACACCTCCAACATGCCCGTCGCCGCCCGTGAGGCCTCCATCTACACCGGTATTACGATCGCCGAATACTTCCGTGACCAGGGTAAGAACGTGGCTATGATGGCGGATTCCAGTTCTCGCTGGGCCGAGGCCCTTCGTGAAATTTCCGGTCGTCTGGGAGAGATGCCCGCTGACCAGGGTTTCCCGGCCTACCTGGGTGCCAAGCTGGCTTCCTTCTACGAGCGTGCGGGCAAGAGTACCGCTCTCGGAAGCCCCGAGAGAATCGGCAGTGTCAGTATTGTCGCTGCCGTCAGTCCTCCGGGTGGTGATTTCTCGGATCCCGTCACCAGTAGTACCCTGGGTATTGTCCAGGTGTTCTGGGGTCTGGACAAGAAATTGGCCCAGCGTAAGCATTTCCCGTCGATCAACACGTCGATCTCCTACAGCAAGTACACGACGATTTTGGACCGGTACTACGAGAAGCACCACCCGGAGTTCCCTCGTCTGCGTGACCAGATCCGTGAACTGTTGACCAAGTCGGAAGACCTGGACCAGGTCGTGCAGCTGGTCGGTAAGGCCGCTTTGGGTGACTCGGACAAGATCACCCTGGATGTGGCTGCCATGGTGAAGGATGATTTCCTGCAGCAGAACGGTTACAGTGACTACGACCAGTTCTGCCCCCTGTGGAAGACCGAGTACATGATGAAGGCGTTCATGGGCTACCACGACGAAGCCCAGAAGGCTGTGGCCCAGGGTCAGAACTGGGCCAAGGTTCGCGACGCCACAACTGACATCCAGAGCTCGCTGCGGAACATGAAGTTCGAAGTGCCGACCAACGAAGCCGTAGTTTCCGAGAAGGTAAGCCCTACGACGGCGCCGCCTCCCTTGATGCATTTATCTAACTCTGTTGCAGTACGAAAAGGTCCTCCAGTCCATGTCGGAGCGGTTTGCTTCGGTGTCGGATGAGTAGAGGGGTCATTTATCACCGGTGGACCGGGGGCGAGCTGTCTATTTTATATCCCGAGCTTGTAGCATAGCAAATTCCCAGTATATGTAGTTATTGCAGTTGCCTTGATGAATTCGAGAAGATTCCGTTGTTTGTGTGCGAGGGAGTGAGTCAGTCAGTCAGGCAGCATCATTCAGCAGCTGGTGCCATTGTCTGGCCGCTTTTGGGTGGCCAAATCCACATGCCGCGGCCCCCCCGTTGCTGTGTCCGGAGTCCCAATGGGTGGTCCATTGGGTACCTTCATCCGTAGTCCAGTCAATTGTAGAGGTCGATTTGCCACCGTCAGGGTCTCCGGTTGGGGTGGGTAACGCCGTGGCAGGCCGTGATTGCAGCGCATCTACTCCGTTTGGTACTCTGGTATCTAGGTATCTGGACCGAAGCGAAACTCTCCACTTGGCCCTTCCCGCCTTCGCTCGCTCTCTTCCCTTTCAACCACCCCAAACATCCCTCTACGCTCCTCCTCCATTCCCCCCCTGATCGGACAATCGCTCCCCGGACGTTGTCTAGCTACTTGCCTACGTCCCTCTATATTCCCCCCTTTTATTAACTTGGAGCGACCGTCCGCTGTTCTCCGTTGCCAGCCATGGCAAGCCCGACTGGCTTCTCGTGCGCAACCCCCTGGTCCCTCGTGCTGTGCCTCCGATTCGCCTGGCTGACCTCATGGTGCCCGCAGGATAAACGTCAACGATCCCAGCCTGATCTCGCTGGTGAACAAGCTGCAGGATGTCTTTTCAACTGTCGGGGTAAGTCATGGGGCCGTGGAGCTGAGCTGCGCTGCAACCCCTCCGCCGACTGACACCGCCTGTTCCCTTTAGGTTCACAACCCCATCGATCTGCCCCAGATTGCCGTCGTCGGTTCGCAATCCAGTGGAAAGAGTTCCGTCCTAGAGAACATTGTCGGCCGCGATTTGTAAGTGGTTCTCTGCTCCCCGTCGTGGTGTTGGTTGCAGCCTACTGACCGGGGCCTTATCGCTGCCTAGCCTCCCCCGTGGTTCTGGAATTGTCACTCGGAGACCCCTCGTCCTGCAACTGATCAACAAGCCCGCTGATTCGCAAACAAATGGTGTCAAGGAGGAGCCCCTGGAGACGACGGATAAGGAGGCCAACCTGGACGAGTACGGCGAGTTCCTCCACATCCCCGGCCAGAAGTTCTACGATTTCAACAAGATCCGCGAGGAGATTGTCCGCGAAACCGAGTCCAAGGTCGGTCGCAATGCCGGTATCTCGCCTGCTCCCATCAACCTGCGTATCTACTCGCCCAATGTCTTGACCCTCACGCTGGTCGACTTGCCCGGTTTGACCAAGGTCCCCGTGGGTGACCAGCCCAAGGATATCGAGCGTCAGATCCGAGACATGGTTCTGAAGTACATCAGCAAGCCGAACGCTATCATTCTGGCCGTCACTTCGGCCAACCAGGATCTGGCCAACTCGGACGGTCTGAAGCTGGCACGGGAAGTCGACCCGGAGGGTCAACGCACGATCGGTGTGTTGACCAAGGTGGATCTGATGGACGAGGGTACCGACGTTGTGGATATTCTTGCGGGCAGGATTATCCCTCTGCGCCTGGGTTACGTGCCGGTCGTCAACCGTGGTCAGCGTGATATCGAGAACAAGCGGCCTATCACATATGCCCTGGAGCACGAGAAGAACTTCTTCGAAGGCCACAAGGCTTACCGGAACAAGGCCTCATACTGCGGAACGCCTTATCTTGCCAGAAAGTTGAACTTGGTACGTGTAGTCGGAGCCTGTGGTGAGCATTCGGCTAACCTTGGTAGATCCTCATGATGCACATTAAGCAAACCCTCCCGGACATCAAGGCGCGCATTTCCTCCTCTCTCCAGAAGTACACCGCGGAGCTGTCGCAGCTTGGCGACTCGATGCTCGGAAACAGTGCCAATATTATCCTGAACATCATCACCGAATTCAGCAATGAGTACCGCACGGTGCTCGAGGGAAGCAACCAGGAGCTGTCCAGCATCGAGCTGTCGGGCGGTGCTCGTATCAGCTTTGTGTTCCATGAGCTCTACGCCAACGGTGTCAAGGCGGTCGACCCATTTGACCATGTGAAGGACATTGACATCCGAACCATCCTGTACAACTCGTCTGGTCCTTCTCCTGCATTGTTTGTTGGCACGACTGCCTTCGAGTTGATTGTGAAGCAGCAGATCAAACGTCTGGAGGATCCCAGCTTGAAGTGTATCTCGCTGGTATACGATGAACTGGTCCGCATCCTGGGCCAGCTCCTGAACAAGCAGCTGTTCCGGAGGTATCCCATGCTGAAGGAGAAGTTCCACGCGGTGGTTGTTGGCTTTTTCAAGAAGTGCATGGAGCCGACCAACAAGCTGGTGCACGACTTGATCTCCATGGAGGCGTGCTACATCAACACGGGACACCCGGATTTCCTGAACGGACACCGCGTAAGTACCATTGGTATTTCACCTTGCCTGCTACGTACTGACTACATAGGCTATGACCATTGTCAACGAGCGTTCATCTGCCGGAAAGCCTACTCAGGTCGACCCGAAGACGGGCAAGCCTCTGCCTCCGCGGGCCAACAGCCCGTCGGTTGAGGTTGCCGTCGATAACGGCAACTCTAGTGGCTTCTTCGGCAGTTTCTGGGCTTCAAAGAACAAGAAGAAGATGGCTGCCATGGAGCCGCCGCCGCCGACCCTGAAGGCGTCTGCGTCTTTGTCGGAGCGGGAGAGCGTGGAGGTTGAGGTCGTCAGTAAGTGTCGCACCAAGGAAGACTTCGAAGGCCAATGCTGATGATCAACAGAGCTCCTGATTACGTCGTACTACAACATCGTGAAGCGGACTATGATTGACATGGTCCCGAAAGCCATCATGTACAACCTTGTCCAGTACGTGCCCCCTACCCGGAGTCCTCCTACCCGGAATATTCCTGCTAACCTGTGCAGATTCACCAAGGATGAGATGCAGCGCGAGCTCCTCGAGAACATGTACCGCAATAGCGAGCTGGACGACCTGCTGAAGGAGAGCGACTACACGGTGCGGCGGCGGAAAGAGTGCCAGCAGATGGTGGAGAGCCTGTCCCGGGCCAGCGAGATCGTCAGCCAGGTGCAGTGAGGGTTGGATGGTTAGCTTTGATCTATACACCGGTGCTTTCTGACCTGCTGGAGCCAGTCTTTTGGGTCTGTCGGAGGAGTTATCCTGATTATATTTCTTCTGCCAGGGTCTGGGCGGCATGATGACAGGTTGTCAAGATTTCACGAATTTGTATCGCCTAATGATTGTGGATGATTGCGGTTTTAGAATTCAGACAGTTGCAGCTTAGTGCATGTATAGTAGCTGTAGATAGCCGATGGCTTAATTAAGCTATTTTAATACCAAATTGCTGCGTAGTTCTAAGACAACCAACTCTCACCCTCACGTTACCATACAATCAGAACCCCTTCCCAAGCCTATCCAAGCAAACCTTCACCTCTCTCTCACATCAACCAAATAAGTAATCCTCCAATAAAGTCCCCCCGAGTGCTATGTGAATCGATCCTCAATCATTGAATTCATCCAGTATACAGTGATACACTGACCCTCACGCACGTGCCGATAATCAGCACACACTAACCCCCATCCAGCACTAGCGCCTCACAAAGTGGATCCTATCTAATCATCCCGCGACTAGTGTCATCGCTCCAGCCAATGAACGTTTGTGAACATTCTCATCTCAGATACACTTTGTATACACCTTGCATTTGCATACTAGAATTGTAGATTGAGTGGGAGATTGGTGGGTGGAAGATGTTAGATGTTGAATGTAGGGTGAGAGAGGGGGAAGGTGAGTGATTGGATTGGATTGAGTGTTCGTGTTGGTATAGTGAATTGTTGTATTGAGGGGTTATGGAGAAGAGGTTTGGGGTTTTGAGGGGGGAGAGGGCTTCTTCTTCGTGTCATCTTACGCTGAGTGTTTAATTGATGTTGTTTTATGCTTGCTTCATCTTGCTTTGCTTTACTCTACTCTCATCTGCGCGCTGAAGATACATCTCATTTAAAGATCACATCACACTGACTTTGGATTCGGCCATACTTCTACCTCACGTAGCAAAGTAAGTAATGCTCCGACTCGCCTCGCCTCACCTCACCTCAGTTGATACTGACACCTCGCTGAGAATGTGCTACACCATCAACTACGCCGAATCCTACTCTCTCTGCGGCTCCGACCCCCACCACGTGATCCCCATCGCCCTCGTCTACCAATGCCGGCCTCGCCTGCTCGTCTCCCTCGCCTCCTCCTCCCCCGAGGACCCCCCCGTGGACCTCTGCCCCGAGGAAACGTGGGAACAGATCGCCGCGTTCGGGGCCCTGCGGCGCCCGCCCACGACCCTCTGCCCCGTCTGCGAGGGTGAGATTCGGCCCGGAGTGATCTTCACGATGGTGAGTGGGTTTTGTTTCCCGTTGGAAGTGAGTAAGTGAGGTGGATGTGGGCTGACGGAGATGTGAGTAGGTTTATGAGGAACGTCCGGCGTGGGTGCAGGAGATGATTGACGATTTGGGAACGGAGCCGGAGGTGGTTTGTTCAGTTGTTCGGGGGGGTGAGGTTGCGGAGGGAGAGTGGGAGTGGGAGTGGGAGTAGGGGGGGTTGTTCTTGGTGGGTGGGTGAGTGGGCTTGGTGGATAGGATACCCTGGTTGGCGTTGGTTTGGTGTCACTTTCTTTTCATATTTGAGGGTTTTTTGATGGCGTTTGGGGGGTGAAGTGACGGGAAGGTGAATCGGGATGAATAGATATCTGAGAGGAGGCAGTTAGCCCTCACTGAATGGGGCGGGAATAGGAACAGAACAGGGGCTTTTTTTAATTTACATCTGACGTTGCCTCACCTCACTTCACCTCACTTCACCAAAGTTAAGCACTCTGATGCCGGTAGGAATAGTACCATCCTTCACGGCTCAGATCCTCCCTCACTCGGTAATTCTCCTCTGCGATCCGAACGATATCCATATCCATATCCACCACTAAAGCCCCCTCTTCGGGACCCATTGCCCCTACCGTGCCCACAACGGGTAAACAGACCCTCGACAGGCCCAGGAAGCGATCGCCCTCCTCCTCACCGTGGGCCACATTGGCGAAGATGACCGCGCAAGTATTCTCGAAGCATCGCGCCGTGAGAGTCGTCTCAAGAAAGAGTTTCTCTGAGTCGGGGTTATGTTGCAATGCGGCCGGGGAGGCATCGTATTTACTCCCTTCAGTTCAGTATCATTAGCCTTGATTGACCCTCACTTCCTTCTTACTTTCCCTTTAGAAGGGGAGAGAAAGTAAAGTGTACTCACAATAAGTAGGCACAATCACCACCTCGGCCCCCTTGCAAATCAACTCCCGGAATGCTTCCGGGAACGCCAGATCCCAGCAGATCAGTAATCCGACCTTACCGATAGGGGTATCGAACACATCGTGCGGGTCTGTCCCCGAGGACGTCAAGAAAGGACGTTCCGGGTGCCAGATGTTCTTTTTGCGGTAGTGGCCCAGGATACTTCCGTCGTTGGAGATGAAGTAGGCGGTGTTGTAGAGGAGGGGTTGCTCGTCTTTGATGGAGGGGTGGCGTTCAACAATGGTACCCGGGACGATACAGATGTGTAGCTCGCGGGCGAGGGCTTGGTAGGCGGTTAGGTAGGGAGTTGTTTGTGAGGCGAGAGCGGTCCATTCGGGGTTGGATGGGGCCCAGCCGGTGAGGTGGTATCTGGTTGGTTTGAGGGTGGTTAGAGGTGGTGGTGATGGGGGAGTGAGAGGGATTTGGGAAAGTACTCAGGCAGGACGGCCAATTCGGCACCTTGGGATGCGGCATCACGGATATAGGCGCATGCCTTTTGGTGGTTCTCGTCGCTGGCGAGGTCCTGGGTTTGTTCAGTTGGGAGTTAATTGAGAGAGGAGATGAGGTTCGAGAGGATGAGCAGGGGCTGAGGCATACCTTGATGTTCCATTGGATGACGGCGGCGCGGTGAGTGGGTGCCATTGTGATCAGAAGATGGATTGAGGATTCAACTGCATGGGCGTCGCGAGATGAGGATATTATGATGGTGAGTTGGAGAGGGTGGGTCAGACCCCCGCATTGTTGGAGTCGCTCGGCCTGATAAGAGTGATAACGTTACGAGATCTGAAACCTCGGCGATAGCATCCAATGGTATCGATTTTGACGTCAGTGGGAAATGAAAAGCAGTTTGACAATACTCCGCAGGTGTGACGGCATATAGTAAATGCAATTTCACTATCCTCTCACTTCAATGTATCTCACCTAGACCAGTAACTGACATATTGACTGACACCTGACCACTCGACCCAGAGGACATGTCCCCGGCCAGGTGTCCCATACTGGGGATACCTGACATTGAAAAGCATCTAATTAGGGCGTGCAACAACCCCCATTGTCCAAAACGCCCCGCTACTCACATTGCACACCTCTGCTCCTCCAGCCCGCCAGCATCCGAGACCAGTGAACTTCCCGTTTGCCAGATGAGAGGAACCAACAATGGCGCCGAATTGAGACTCGCCGCGATGGTTGAATAGCTCAAATACTGGCTGTCGGATCAGCGGTTGGATTATATACACGGTTCGGTCAGGGGCTGGCTTGGGGTCGCGCAGGTCGATCAGAAGAGCCTCCCACTGGGTTGGGGACAACTCCCTCCCAAGTAGAATCCCGTCGCCTCGAGCGCTTCGCACAGGCTTGATGATGTATGAATCCTTGGTTGTATCTGACTTCGCGCATCGGTCAATCAATTGCTCAAGCTCTGCCGAACCCGGGTTGATGGTCGGCACGATCCCTTGCCGGAGTAGTTCGGCTTGCTCCGTGGTGAGGACCTGATGCTTATTGACAAGACTGTCAAGCTCTTCAAGGAGAACTCCCAATATCCTCTTGTCGTGGATCAAGAGTATGCTTCGCATGTCATTGACACAACATAAGGCTAACTGGCGTAGAATCTTCCCTGGCATGGAGCGGAACTCGTGCGGAACCAGGTGGATACCAGTCTGGTAGATCCGATCCAGAGGCTCGCCATCCTCAACAAGATCAGGGTATTCGCGAGTTGATTTGCAGTAAAGGGAGTATCCCGTCGCCGATGCATCATCCTGTACCAGTCGGAGGTCACACGGCTTGACTATGGTGGGCTGCAACCCCGTATTCTGCTCGGCGTAGGAAACGAACATCTCAACAAACGGAGTGAGATGTTGATCTTTAACAATGTGCACCGGGTACCGGGGATCAAAAAGCTCGAGCTGGCTTTGAACAAACTATGAACATCAGATCTGGTAACGAGGAAAGGACCAACCCAACCGCCTACCTTTCGAGCATCTGCACCTGCAAATACACAACTTCGTTCCGATGCCATCTCCCCATATATCTCGTAGCCATACGCGGCTAGAAGCTGGGCATTGATCGCGAATCGTGCGTTGATCTCGCAAATCCGGAAAGTTCGAGGCCATTCGGCGGACAGCAAAAGGTCAGATCGCCAATGTCCCTGACACTCCCTGAACGGCCGCAAGTTCTTCTCACAGGTTTGCCCATGTAGCCACTAGAGTATGGAGTCAGCATACCACAATTGCATCTGAGTGGTCACATACTTGCAAGAGATCCTCCTCGTGCGATTCGAGCGGCATGCGACGAGGGAACGCCGCCTGCTCGTCTGCATACCATCTCTCGACAATACTGGTGAGTCCAATGACAAGCGCTTCATGTAGCTTAGCAACGCTTCTGTCAAGCTTTGGGGGGACGAGTAGTGGATTTGGAGAGCTATTCTTGAGGTCCCCACCGCATCCACTCGTGAGGTTCTCGAACTTCGAGCTGAATTTCTCCTTCTGTTGGCACTGGATTTCTTGCCTGGATGCTTTGGGGGGCACCGGATTTGCTGGACTTATTGTTGAAGCCAAGCAAATCTGCTGGATATTATAGTGACACACCATGTTGGAATTCAGGTTGTAGACAGGATGCTATGACAGGAGTCCTGTTGTGGCTGGCTCACCTTATATACTGAGCAGAAGCTCTTATACCCAGCCTTCAACCCTTGTCCACACTCCAGTCACAGCCAGACGCACATAACCAGCTGAATATCTCTTTGTTTTTTCTGCTTCTCAGTGGGTTGTATAATCTCTCAGCATCGATCCTGGTTCCTTTGGCGCTGTGCAGGCCCTTCAGCGACAGCATCGCTGCTATCCGTCAGTATTCAAACAGGAGTGTAGGCAACAACAATTCCCTGAACGCGAATTCTCGGTTTGTAGTAGATTTGTTCTTTCATCGCCCTGGCCAGCTATTCCTAGGTCTGACGTTGCTTCTTGACCCACCAGAAAGAAACATTCGTCCGGTAGAGAATCTTTCGTCATCTCCGAAGTTCCACGGCGTCGCCATTGGGCATACGTAGCTAGTGTCTCAGAGTATCTCCAACACAGTATTGTCATGTCCTAACTGTTCCCCGCGATTTCTTGAAGAGGACGCGCACCCCGCGCCTAGGGGTTAATCAGACGTCATGAAGGGCCTGGAACGGCCCCACGGCCACCACAGTGCACTCATATTGGCAATTATGGATCAGGGGCAGGGACGCTGTGTATCCGTTCAGACGAATCGCATAGCATACGGAGTTCCTTTCGATGCAAGCCTACGCGTACAAGTTCACAAAATCCGTATGCGCCATCATTTTGTGTTCCAAAGTCATATGAAGGGGATGGTTAGAGCGGGTCTAGATCTTACCTGGATGCTAGGCATCGTCCTCATCATTGAAGAGCGGAGGTGGTCGTGTAAATGAGCGCCCAGGCAGCTGTCAGGTCGTACCTGGGCACCAAGGCGGGAATGAAATCATCGCCAGGAACGGATGGACCACAGGGCGGCCGAGGATCACTCCTGCCAAGAAAAACGGGACATGTGAGCAGCTGCCCAGAGCTGGTCCACACCATCCTCCCGCGGAGACCCATCGTGATCGCACCCTTGAACAGAGTAGAAATCCCGAAACTAGAAAATGGCACCACTTCTGGCTGAGGAAGTCGTCAAGCATCCCGCTTTCAATACGGTCGACTGGAATCTCCAGCCCGCCACATCGGGAACATGTATGGTGGCTCAGGACAGGCGCGGTGGTCCCCTGAAAATGAATTATGAGATCCATGGCACTGGCCCTGTGAAACTCGTTGTAAGTCCGAGCAGGATTTCTAATCCATCCGGTTGTGGTCGTACTGACATGGTTCGAGTGGGTGATGGGCCTCAACGGATCCCTCAAAGACTGGAAGCGTCAGACCAAGTACTTTGGCCACCAGCACGCTTCCAAATATTCGTGTTTGATTTTTGACAACCGTGGCGTTGGTCGCTCAGACAAGCCGGTCTGCTATTACTCCACATCGGAAATGGCTCAGGACGCCGTAGACCTGGTCGCTTCGCTGGGCTGGATCGACCTCAGCGCCCCTCCCAAACGATCGATCCATGTCATCGGCGCTAGTATGGGCGGCATGATCGCGCAGGAGATTGGAATGCTCATCCCCGATCGCCTGGCGAGTTTAACCCTCTGCTGCACTGCTCCGCGGGTGGTCCGGACCGGCCCATTTTTCGAAAACCTGCGCCAACGGGCGAGCATGTTCATCCCCCGCCATGTCGACGTAGAGCTCGAGAGAATCGCGAAGAGTACCTTTGCGGATGACTTCCTCGCCCAGCCAGATACGGAATACGAGGACCCGGCAATGAACTTTCCGACCAAGCGGGATCGCTTTGCTGCGGCTATGCTGCAGAAGCGGGCTGACACGGAGGCGCACACGAAGAAAGGATTTCTCATGCAGATTGTGGCTTGCTATTTCCATCAAAAGTCAGCAGAGCAGCTCAAGTCCCTGGGCAACCAAGTGGGGAGAGAGCGGATCTTCGTCTGCCACGGCACCAAAGACCTGATGCTGACCTTCCGTCACGGGGAAATAATACGCGAGGAGATTGGGGAGGGAATCCAATGGAAGGTGTTTGAAGGCAGCGGCCACATGCTGGGCTGGGAGAGAGAGCAGGAGCTGAACCAAATGCTCGAAGAGTTCGTGGACAGATGGAATTGAAGGATTATTGCTGGAGTCATCGCACGCGTGCTAGTAGACGAGTGCACAATAAGATTTGATTCACCTTCAGTGATTTGCGGGAGGGGATGCGTGGAAGTAAGACAAGGGGAGAGCTGGGATACTCGTGACCAAGCCGCCAGGCATCGCAGTCACCTGCTCTCAAGCCCATTTCAGCTCCCCCCCCCCGTCATGATGATGCGCATCACCAGAACAACCATGCCTCCTCCACCTTCCCTTCCATCTTACCTCTCACCATCGCAATATGGCGCTCCAGAAGGGTCAATACCATCCCGCGGGACCAGGCGACTTACGTTCTCCATGCCCCGTACTCAACTCCCTTGCTAACCATGGCTTTATCGCCCGCGACGGACAGAACATCACCGCTACTGAGCTGAGAGCTGCCGTTCAGTATGTCGGGCTAGGCCTGGACATAGCCTCCGCTCTCGTGAACCGTGTCTTTCAAGTTCACTCCGACGACCCCAAAAACGGACCACGAGGGGGCTCGAGAGCCGGTCTACGCGATCCAAATCAAGTCAACAAAGACGGAATCGCCGTGCTCAACCTAGACCAAGTCGGCCGTCCTCATGCTTTAGAGCATGACGTCTCGATCACCCGACAGGACCGCGAACTGGGCGACTGCATCCACTTGGACCCTGAACTATACAGACAGTTTATTCAATCCGCGAAGGAGGGCAAGTTTCGGTCTGCCGACATGGGAAGGTATCGGAAGAAGCGGTATGAAGAGCAGCAGAGAGATAATCCGCATCTGCAGTTTGGGAAGTTTGAACACTACGTTGGATGTGCGGAGTTGGCAGCTCTGCGGTGTGTGTTTGGGAAGGGTGTCACAAAGGGGATCCCGGACGACTATGTGCGAGCTGTCTTTGGTGAAGAGCGTCTGCCGTACGATGAAGGTTGGAGTCCACGGAGGTTTAAAGCGTTTTTCCCAGAGGCACTAGTGGTACTGTTACTCATTTCCCACTATGCTTGGCCATTTTGATTTAGGTTGAATGATGCTATGGAACGTATTCTTGTTTGATGAAGGCGCTATCATGATATAACAAGTTAGCTTGCTAGATATTGTTTCTTTCGGATGCAGTGTTGGTTTGGATCGAGATGTGGGGGAGACTACAGTGCTTTCTATTTAGTGTTGGGCGCATGACCATGGAATCGGCATTTTACCCACAAGTCGAGTGCAGACTACAGCGCTAATCGTTTACGCTACTTATATGATAGACTGTTTAATCTCCGAGGTGTGTCTGCTGCGGTAGTCTTGGTGTCATGTCTCAGTGGAGGGTTCCCCTCATTATTGTGTGATGTGTGGGTTCCTTGTTGGGGCCGCCCGTGTCAGTTACTAATTTTAGAACAGCATGGCAGGTCGGCCAAGGTATTTCCACTGCTTAATCTGAAGCCATCTTCTGAAGGAATACAGGCACATGATGCTCTCCAGTTGTATACGTATCGTCAGCCTTTTCTAGCTCTGAAATATCACTGCCTCGTCCTTAATGCCATGAAAACTGGAGATTACCAACACTCTCCAGGGTCCAGGGGCTACCTTCCTAGCTCGGTTTAGCGCTGTCAGGGACCATGCAAACAGAACATATTCTCCTGAATTGGGAAATGCAACGCAACGCAGCGATAATAAGCTCTCAAATGAATCAGACGAATACGGCTAGTTGTTGGTCTCATTGTGAAACTCTTGTTCCTTGCATTTATCTCTGTTTACGTCATATCGCACCTTAGAGGCGATGGCCTCTACTGATTGTGCAATGATCGCTTCGACGGTTGTGACTGCTGATTGCCTAATCAGGCCATGATCGTTACGGTAACGCCCCTCTGACTCGCACATTCTCAATGACAACATCCCGTCCCGTCTGCTTCACCTTTTATCTTCAACTCTCTAGCCATCAATTCACTAGCCACGTCTACATACATTCGTTTACTCGGAGCATACGAGAAGCATATTGTTTTGAGTTTTATATCGCTCACTTCCTCTCGCTCTGTCCGATCCGAAGCCTCTGGCCAAAATGGCCGATAAGCAGTACTATGCACCCGGGAGCGATTTCAGCAGGTATGGCGGCGCCACTGCTCAATTCCCCAAGCTAGACGATGATCTGGGGCACGCAGGACCACCCCCTCCTCCAGGTGCCGAACGATTTATACCTGAGCAACAAACGGTCGCCTCTTATCCCTGGTATCATCCTTGCGGCTGGTCACTACGTAAAAAGTTGATTATAGCAGCTGCGGTTGTGGTCATCATCGTCGCAGTCATTGTTGGTGCTGTCGAGGGTACAAAGAAGAGCAAATATCCCAACTACTCCAAGATAGATTACAAGCTGGTGGACACGTACTCGGGGACCTCATTTTTCGACCGTTTTGACTACTATTCCGGCGAGGATCCCACCGATGGATTTGTCCAGTATGGTTGAGCACATCTCGCACTGGTTGACCTTAACTAATGCCACTTAGATATGTCAATCGTTCAACATCGAATTCCCTGAATTTGACCTATGCCACCGACGAATCCGTAGTGATGAAGGTGGACACGTTGAACAAAAACGCAACCAATGGACGACAGTCCGTGCGATTGGAGTCCAAAACAAGCTATGATAGCGGCCTCTTTATTTTTGACATCCTTCACACGCCTTACGGCTGTGGGCTGTGGCCTGCGTTGTGGTTAACCGATACGTACAATTGGCCAGAAAATGGAGAAATCGATGTGGTGGAGACCAACAATATAGCAACGGAAGGAAACGCTGTCACCTTGCATACAACCAGTGGCTGTAAGATGAATGTTAAGCGGAAGGAGACTGGTACTCCCAATTATGTGACCTGCGACAATGGCACGCATAGCAATGCTGGATGTGGCGTCCAAGGCCCGCCCAACACGTATGGACAAGAGATGAATGAGGATGGTGGTGGAGTAAGTTTCTCCCCTGTTATGCCAGTCAGGATATATGAGCCCTATGGTTCATGACGCTTACTGGTAATAGGTTTACGCTTTGGAACTGCGAGATGCTGGCATCCGAGCTTGGTTCTTCCCACGCAGTTCCATTCCGGACGACGTCTCCAACTCGAGCAGCACCCCAGACCCATCGGCTTGGGGAACCGCGCTGGCCGACTTCCCGAACACGCATTGCGATATATCTTCGCGCTTCAAAAATCAAAGCATTATTGCAAACATCGATCTGTGCGGACAACTGGGTGCCAACCGGGAGTTCTATACGGAACTGTATCATTGTCCGGGCACATGTGAAAGCTTTGTTCGCAGCAACCCTGGTAACTTCACGCAGGCGTACTGGGAATTTAAAAGTTTCAAAGTATATCAGGCTAGCTAGATGCTTGGCATCAAGGCTTGGGCCTGTTCGGTTGGCTATGGTTATAGGTTTGTATCATGATAATAGTAGGGATTATGCGGACGATTCGATTAGCGATCATTGATCCTTCGCTAGATAGGATAATGCTAATAGAGTTTTGATTCTTCCATTCATAAGGCTATATGCTAAAGATTCCATAGAAAGTAAGGAAGGTGGAAGGACCCAACTTGAACAGTTTCTGGACCTCGGTGCCCACGGGCTGTCATTCAAGAACCTCAAACTTTCCATCCTGCTGAAGAAGCTACTATTTACGTACATCTTCAAAACGTACTCTTGACTCCTTATGTCGCTCAGCAAGGAATGTCTACGGCTTACAGCTATTATTGGCCAGGTCGGAAAAGATGGCAGACTCGACAACCCCGCCACGTCACCTCCTGCGGGGTACGGGGCTTTGGGTAGATCGAGCGATAAGCGTATGCAAGGTGAATCAACCAATGCCCAGAGACGCTGGCATGTCCTCAAATGGTTAGCTACATGGTTTACATTAGCTGAATTTACACCATGGTGAGGCTGGGTGCTTTATTCGTTCCGGTGCGCTTCTTCGCTTCAGAGCACTTTTTGGGGGCATCGATTCATCCCCTCTTTTCAGTCTTCCAAGAAAAAAGAAATACTCTACAGAAACTATGACCATGCTGCGTAACTGTGAAGGATTTACTAGTTGGTCTGACAACTGGTTAGATGCTGACGATGATGGTCAAGATACATGTTCGCTCTGTGACGGTTTAGAGGATGTGACAGTTGTTGAAAGAAGGCCTAACAAGATCACAACTAGGGGTTATTCTTACCAAGACAATTTCATGTCCTTGGATGACCCCAAGCCATCCAAGATACACATTGCTCAAAACCTTCTTTTCCACAAAGTTTGTCCGCATTGCCCAGATACTCCGACCGATCAACTGTGCAGGGCTTGCAAACAAATGAGACTGAAACATATGTTGCAGTGCCTGCTTATGGCGAAGCCTATTGATGATACATATTCCGAAAATCTCGTGGAACTGAAATTGGGCATAGGGAGTGTACGAGACTTGCAGGAACGTTCTGCTTACTGTGACACCTGCCGCATGTTTGCGAAGGTCGCAACTGACCTAGCATCCCGTGTTGGGTCTTCATTAGATGCAAGAATCTCACTTTCTGTGAAATTCACCCTCGCGTCATGATGGATATGGAATTCAATTTCAAGGTTGAGCTGTCTCTCCCAGACCCTGGGATTGAGTGGAGGCTATGTGAGCTGACCCAAGAGTTCCCCATCTGGAAGGAAAGCACCTTGTCTAGGTCGGAGTACTGACGCACATCTTACAGGTCGAGAAACCCTATTAGGAACTCTCAATTCTACCTCTGGAAATGAACTTTTCTCTGTAAGGAGACCCCAGAACGTGGTCAATTGGAACAAAGTTTCCGGGTGGCTTGACGACTGCGATAATGGCATTGGCCATCAGAGCTGCTGTCATGTCAAGCCAGAGCAGCCACCTATCCAGGGATTTCGCGTCATTGATACGGAAAGAAGATGCATTGTGTTTGCTCCTCTGTCTTGCGAATATATCACTCTCAGCTATGTATGGGGAGCTACCGACACTTCTTTACAGGCAACTACAAAAAACATTGATTACCTGAGTACGGAAGGTTATCTAACTGGCAGTAACCTGTTGCCGCAGACAATTGATGATGCAATAACTGCGTGCAGTAAACTGCAGCTGCGGTATCTCTGGGTTGATCGGCTCTGCATCCTGCAGGATGATGAGCCAAGTAAAAAGGCCATCCATCTTAATGCTATGGGGGTTATATACAACCAGTCATACCTAACGATTGTTGCTCTGGCCGGCAATAACGCCGAATATGGCCTTCCTGGAGCACATCGGGTGAAACGTCCCGCTCAGTGGACAGGCAGCACACAGGGAATATTTCTGATTGACCAAATCCCCGAATATGATGACTGTTTAAAACAGTCTAAATGGACAACTCGTGGTTGGACATTCCAAGAGGCACGTTGTCACCGAGGTTGCTACTCTTCTCCGATGCAGGGGTGTTCTACGAATGCTGCGGCACATCGGGCCTCAGGGATGAGAATTATGGCAAAGTTTCATCCCCAGAGACTAAAGTCCGAGTACCCATGTCCTCTTATGGAGACCTAGTGCGAGACTTTACTCGAAGGGACCTCGCCTATGAATCCGATATACTACGTGCATTCAAGGGAATCCTGCACACGGAGTGGGGACTAAACCATTTGTTAGATGACTAATCAAGTCATCTGATCCTCAGCCCCTTAGCTAGGATCCGTAGCCTTACCTAATCAAGAACATTAAGGCTTCTCCTCTAATAGGTTATGAGCCCCTTTGCTCGCTCCTGTATTATTTTTAACACGTTATTAGTTTTATATTATTATTTATATACTATTATTTACTTTTTTTTTTATTATATAAGTGCCCCGTCGCGCGTGATTTATTATTAAACTTAGTAAAGTCTTCCAGATCAACCCTTATAACAGAATTTTCTTCTATAAGTCAGAAATTGCGTGTATTAGACTGATCCTTAATTTTATACCAGGAATTATTTATTATTATTATTCTTTACTATATTAAGATTACTATATTATATCTAATTATCATGTCTAATTTTAATAATTATATTAATACTAATCTTATAAAGATCATTCTAAAGCTGACTAGGGAGGCAAATTATAAATAATAAAATAAAATTTTAAAATAATTTTTAAAAATAAAAAATCCTGCTTATATCTTATTAATTATGGATAAATATAAATAATTAATATATCTAAGTCTCTATCCTATAAATATTCATGATAATTTATGAACTATTATTATAATTTCAAGTAATATTCTATTAACTAATATTATTATAGAAATATTTAAAATAGAAATTAAAATTTGTATAGAGCATAACACCATCTTAGTAATTAATTATTATATTAAAATAAATAAATAAAATTATATAAATAGTAAGATTATTTTTATTATTTATTTTATTCTAGATTACTAGCCCCTGCAGAGAATTACTACTATTAAAAATATTTTAAAAATACTTTATTCTCTTAATAATATTTACCACAAGAAAGATTATATAAAGAAATATAAATTAATATAAATTTTTATAATATTTTATTATAAAGAAAATAATCTTAATAATTTTATATATTAATAATTTAACATGATCACTAGAGTCTACTAATTCTAATTTATATTATTATAAATTAAATTTTAATTATTTTCTTTTACTATCAAAGATATTCTAGGCATTAATATTTTTTATATTAAAATAAATAATTTCTTAGATAATGTTCTGATAGCTAATATTTATAAAGTATTTAAAAAACACGAGAAATTATATTATTATAAAACTTTTTAAATTATTATATATATTATAAATTAGAGTAATACCAACTCCACATGAAGTAAAAATAAGAAAAACTATAAAAATAATTAATTTAAAAATAAATAATAAATATTAATATTCTCTAGCACGCCTGAGATGGCCGTTCAACACAGTAAAATGAGGTTGTATTGGTGCTAACTTATTCGAGAACTTTAAGTATAAAAAGGAAAAAAGAAAAATAAGAAGTATTATGAATACTCACTTGAAAAAAATAATAGTAAAATAAATAAAATAAATATGGTTATATAATCTTATATAAAATTATTATTATATTATTTTTTTATTTAGGCCTGACTGCCCCCAGTCAGGGAAACATTATTATCTTTATAATTTATAGTAAATTTATTATTCTCTACTATAATAATTTATATAGAAAATCATTTAAGCAGTCTGGGGCAGCTTGGATAATAAATATAAAAATTATATAAATAAAAAAATATATTTTTAAAATTACTAGTAGAATACCATGCATGGTTATTTTTATTAGAACTAATCTATTTAATATAATATTATAAAATTTTTATTTATAAATAATTTTTTAAGATTTATTCCACCTTCTATTTAACATGATTATTAATCTTAATTAAAAAAGTCTAATCTAAAATTTATTTAAGTAATAGCTCCAAAGTACTATAAAAACAGAGTTTATTAGAATAAAAAATAGAGTAGATCTTAATACTATTAAATAATTAAATTTAAAATATATAATTAATTTTTTTAATAATAATTATTAGATTATACTAGTTTTTTAATAATTTCTAAGATAGTTAACCCCAATACTAGTTTCTAGTATTTATATAAATCTTATTTTTAATATTAAAATTTATAGATTAACACTGTTAGTTAGTTATATAAGTCTAAATTTATTAAATAATTTATATATTTTTCTTTACTAGCTTCTATATTTATTTTATATAATAAATCAAGACTCAGACTTGCTGTTAGTTAATAATATTTATAATAAAAATTTAAAGAGATATTTAGTCAAAGAAAATATAGAATTTATATTCTTATTTAATTATAAAAAATAATAATTTTATAAATTCTTGAGGTAAGATTATAAAGATAAAATTAATTAATAATAAAAATTTTAATTAATTATCTTAATAATAATTTATAAAAAAAATAAGTTTTTACACCATGTACTAGTTCATAATTTTAATTTATTTATTAATTTAAAAATAATATACTATTAAAAACTTAAGTTTTATTTATAGTATGTGATATAACTTATTCTAAAATTTTAATATAAATTATTTTTTTTAATCTGATATAATTATATCTGGAGATCTTGATTATAAATATATTTATTTTAAAAATAACCAGGCTATGTCTTATATAGATATAAATTTTATATATAAGATTAAAATAACCTATTTACTTAATCAGTTTATTATAATAAATATAGTATCAAAATTATAATAATCCTTTAGAAATATCTAAAAATCTATTAATAGATACTAATCTGGACAATCTAGAATAAATAAAAATTATAAAAATTCCAGGAATAAGTCTTATCTTATATTTTTTTATTTATAGATTAAATAATTATCTAAATAATAGTATATATCTTGATTCTAAATATTCTAGTAGTATTAGTATTTTATAAAATTTAATATCTTTATTTAGTCTGGATAAGTAAATAATAATTAATAATAAATTTTATCTAGTAATTAGATATATAAATCTTTATTATTTAAAATTACTAATTAATTATTAAAAAGTAAAAATTTATTTTCTAGAGTATATTTATTTTTATTATAATAAATTTATTTTTTATAAAGCTCTAAAAAGGAATTATTCTAATTAACTATTAAAAAATAATTTATAATCTATAAATATTTTTTTAAGAAAACAAGGACTACTAGTAATTTAAAAATTATTAAAAAAAAATATATTTTATTTTTTAAATATTTTAGAAATAATAAAATTTATTTATAATATTATATTAAAGCTTACTTATTACTATCTTTATGAATTAATATATTTATTAAAGTATTATACTTTCCAGAGTGAAATTAGATTAGAAAATAATATTAAAAAAAATTTAATTTATCATATCTAATAGATATTTAATTTTTTAATAATTATAAAATACTCTAAAGTTTAGTAATTAATTAAAATAGTAAAATAATTTATATACTAGAATCTTTTTAATTCTAGTTATTATTTTTTTAAGGTATAAATAATTACTAGTAATTTTTTATTATAAATATTATAGTTATATTCTATAGAAGATATAATTTTAGAGTAATAATTTATTAGATATTAAATTTTATTTATTAACTATGAGAGTATTTCTATGATAATTTTATTAATAATATTTATCTTAATATAAATAAAAAATATAGAATTATAATAAATAAAGATAGAAACTGAGATTAATATTTTTTTAAATATTTTAAAAGCTTTAGTATAGATATGATTCTAGTTAAAAATAATATCTTTCTAAGTTAATCATGTTAGGGGTTATATTATTCTATTATAAATTTTAATAAATCTTTAATAAAAGTTATAAAAATTTAAGAATGATTAAATTCTTTATATAATTATTAGAATTTTTTATTTAATAATAATTATAATCTTTATCAAGTCCACACGGATATTATTAATAGTAATAATAAATTTAAAAAACTTAGTTTTTATAATATAAAACTTATATTTATGAATTACAGCTTATAAGTCTATGATTTATAACTTTTTAAATATTAATTATATATGTAGCTTATACTCTGTTATATTATTATTATAAATTAATATATTATTAATATAAGCTGTAATAAACTTGTTTAAGTATTTTATTAAAATTTTATTAATAAATTATTAGAAGATAACAGATCTATTAATAAATTTAAATAAGAGAATTTAATACTTGAATAAGCTGTATTATATTTTAAAAATAATAAGATTTTTTAAAATAGGATCTATTCAGATCTAGTAAAAGTTTTATTATATATTAAATTTAATAAAGATTCTAATATTATACAAGCAGTCTATTATTTTATTAATAAAAAATAAAGAATATAAGTTTTTCTTAATTAAAATATTTAATTTTTAATAATTTATATAAAAATAGAGACCTTCTCCGGGCTTTCAGACTATTAGAATAAAAAATATAAAAAATATAGAATTTAATATAATAAATCTTTTAATTAAATTCTTTATAATATAATCACGGGAGGCCTGTAGTTCTTCTATTATTATTTTATAAAAAAAAATAATATTTAGAAAATTTTTATTTTCTAATTAAATCTTATAATTATAGTACCAGGATAGAGATAATATATTAAATTTTTTTTTAAAAAAAATATTCACTAGATTATAATATTATTTAAAAAAAATTTTTTTAACTTCATTCTTTTTACTTATAAATAAAATCTTTAATTTTTTTATAAGAGTTTTCTTGATAATATTAAGTAAAATAATAAAGATTTTTATTTTTAAATTCTTTAAATATTATTAGAAACTAGTTATTCTAATAAAAGTTATTTTTTTATAGAGGAGTCTGATTAGAATAAATTTTAATTTAAATTTTAAAATTTAAAAAAAAAATGATATTAGTAAGTTTTTTTATTTAAATTATATTTTATTTTAATTAAAATCTTATACGGGCTGCTTTAGTTAGTATAAAAAAAAATTAATAATAATTATAATAATTTTAATTATTAATTTTTTAATTATATCTTATAATTTTTTTAAGTTATATTTTATTAATACTTATAATTTACTAGAAATTATTTTAAAATAATTTAAAAAATACTTGTAAGAAATCTAGTTTTTATTTTATTTTTTAATATTAACTAACTTAGCTAGATTAGTTAGTAATTTTAATAATCTAATAAAATATTATATTTATTAAATTATATTTTTTTAAAGATAGTATCATGCTTTCCCAGATCCAGTATAAAAAAAAAAGTATTTAAAAATTAATAATTATTAATTATAAGATTTAATTAGATTATATATGTTAAATTAGTAGTTTATTTTTTATTAAAATTTATAATTAAAGTTACTTTTCTTAAAGATAATATTAGAATTTTAAAATATTAGACTATTTTAATAGTAAATTAAATATTTATTATTAAGTAGATATTAGCTCCAAAATTAGTAAATATATAAATAAAAATAATAATATTATTTTTAAAAAATAGAATAATAATTATAAAACTATTACTATTATTTTTTAATAAATTTTATAAATTTATTATACTTATTTAAGCTTCTAGCTTATCTAGAATAGAGATTTTTTCTAAATATTATTTTTTATTAACTTAAGTTTCTCTATAGGAGTTTCTAGAGTCTTTATTTATATAATCTTTTTTTTAGAATATTCTTTATTTTAATAACTAGATTCTTTATAATAGAAATATTTTTTTTTATTAAAATATTTCTAGTCTCTAACTCTATACTTAAAGCATGAATTAAAATTTTAAAAATAATATTTTTAAAATTTAAAATATTAAAAAAGATATGAGAATTATAAGATTTATTATAATTATTAATAATAGTAGTATAGCTTCTAGCATAATTTTTTATTAGATTATTAATTAAATTTATAAAATTTATATATTTTTTTATATAATTATTAAAAAAATAATACTTATTATTAAAACTATATATAGTAAATTCCTTGAGTTTAGAAAGTAATTTATTATATAAGTTTTTTTTTAAAAAATTTTTATTAATTCCAACTTCCACTGCAAGGTAATAAAAAATAGAGATAAAAATATAAAACTTATTTTTAATTTTTATTTATAAATCTTAATACTAGCGACGGGCGTTACGGATCTTATAAAAATTAGTAAAAATAATTTTTAAGTATTTTAATATATTATTAGTATTATTATAAAAATTAATTATACTTAGATAGAATCTAGGTATTAAATATTTTTTTATATTATTTTTATAGTGGCTAGTAATGTAAGTTTTATATATTATTAAAATAATAAATTAATTTATATTAACTTCTAGCTTCTAATGTATAACTAGTATTTAGTTTTTAAAAAAAATATTCTTTCTATTACTAAATAAAGATAGATTAAGAATCTTTATTATTTTTTTAAACTTAGAAGTAGTAGTATTTTAAAAAATAGTTAAAATCTAATAAATAATTTATATTATAAAGATATCTTTTTTCTTAATAATATTATCTTATTTTTAAATAAAGATAATTATTTTTTAGCTTTATTAATCTTATTTATTAAGGAGGTTGTTTTTTTTAATCTTTAGATTATTAAAAATTTTTAAAAAGATTTTAAAAGTTTGTTTCAAGTCTCTCTTATATTAGTTATTAAATTTAATTTAATTAAACTTATTTTTCTAATCTGGTTTATCAGACAATATTGTAGAAAGTTATTAATTATTTTTAAAACCTAGATTTAAGTAGTTTTCTCTAGCTATTTCATTTATTTTATTTAGTTAATTAAGTAGATCTTTTGACTGTTAAATATTATTAAGAACGCGGGGTAGAGATTACTAATAACTTAGTAGAAGCTAGCTGTGTATAATAATAGAAAAAAAAATAATACTTAAAGTTATGAGATAGTTATTTAACACAGTAAAATAAGATTATATTAGTATTAACTTATTTAAGAACTTTAAGTATAAGGAAGAAAAAAAAAACAAGAAGTGTTATGGGCACTCGCTTGAAGAAAATGACAGCAAAGCAAATGAAACAAACATGGTCACGTGATCCTACACAGAGCCGCCATCACAACACCTAGTGATTCAGAATTTAATTTAAATATTATATAATATTTTTTTTATTAAAAAATAAATTTATACTTTCTCTTTACTTATTTATTTTCTAATCAGGATTCTAAGTCCATGCGTAACTTTAATAATTATAATTATAATTATAGAAGTAATACTCACGGTTAAAAAAATTATTTAAATACTAATAATACTATTATTAAAGAACTTAAAATTAATAATTTTAAGATATTAGTCTATACTTCTTCTAGAAGATTTTTAAATATTATTTTTATTAATTTTAACTTCCTACATATATTTACTATAAATATATTTTATAATACTATGTAATTTGCTAGTAAAAATAATATAATTATTAAAAATCTTGATCTAAATATTTAGATACTAGATTTAAGATTATTTTATTATTTTATATATTTAAAAGACTACTTTATTTCTTTTACATCTTATAAATTACCTGTTAGAATAGCTATAAATCAAGTTTTTTATATTATTAATTATAATAATATTTTATTTAATTTTATTAATATAACTAGTAACTATTTTAAGTTTTTATACTTAAAAAAAGTCTAACTAATATTTAATCTTATTTATAATCTTATTTTAATACACGAGCTAGGAATCTAAGATATTTTAATTATATTTAAATTTAAAAATTCTATTAAATTAATTAATAAGCATGGTCACTTACTAACTTATAATAAATAAATATTAAACTAATACTATCTTTATATTACTAGACTTTTTTTTTTTAAATATCTTATATTATTATATTTTACTAATCTTTTAAATTATTTATTTATAAAATTTTACTTATCTTTTATTACTGAGACTGTTCTAATAATTATTATAAATATATTATCTATAGTAAAAGTTCTATATATAATTCTTATATATCTAGTTTACTATCAAGTGACCCACGCTTTAAAAAAAAGATAAGAAATATTAAAAAATATATTATTAGATTAAATATTAAAAAAAAGTATCTTTAAGAGCTCTATAAGTTATATTTTATAAATAAAAACAAAGCTTTTCTAGTATTAAAAACTATAATATAAGATCTTGGTTATAAGCTAGGCAATCTTATTTATATTAATATTTATAAATTAATTTTAATAAAGAATAAAATAAATAATTATTATTTTATTATTTTTACTAATTATATCTTATACTTTTACTAGATATTTATCATGAAAGATAAAGTTTTTATAATTTATAAATTTATACTCTTGTGTAATTATATAAAAATATAATTAAATATTAATATTAAATATATTTATAAAAATAATATTCCAGAACATGTTCTCCTAGAGAAATACTATCTAGATTAAAATATTATTTAAAATTTTTTTTTATAATATAGATTAAATTTGAACCCGATTACAAAAATTAAAAATTATTATATTATTAAATTAATAATTATTATAATAATTAATAATTAGTTATTACACTTTTTTTAAAATTATATTATTATGGTAATCACCTATATTTATAATTATTTAATTTATAATATTATTAGTAAGATTTTATACAAGATCTTATATAATATTTAACTAGATATTTCTAAATAATAAACTCTTGGCTGTAAATATTAATATCTTATATTAAAAAAAATAAGATTTAAACTGGACCCTTACATGGTTAAAGATTATTTTATTAATTATTTTAAAAAACTTTACAAAGTCTATAATTTTCAAACAAGAAAGATCATAGTTATAAAAAATATTATTTTTAATAAGAATCTTATTTTAATATTATTTATATTTTTTATTATATTTAATCTTAACAGCTTCCAGGCGGTTTCAGATACTAGAAATATAGATATTAAAGAATTCTAATATATATTTTTTAAATTTATTCAGATTAAAGATATTAATAATCTTATTTTTTTAAAATTTTTTATTTTTAAATTATTTTTTTTACTGGTATTAATCATACTTAAGATTTTTATTTTAATTATTATTATTAAATTTAAGTAACTTTACAAGTATAAAATAATTAATATTTTATTTTTAATTTATTATACTAATTTCTTAGTATATAATCCTAGTATTATTATACTAGTTTACTAATTTTTTCTAACTTTTATACTTTCTAAAAAATTATTATCTTTTATTAAGTTTTTAGTCCCTCAACTTATATAATAGGATAATAATAATAATTTCTTACTATAATAATTTGAACATGTTAAGAAACTATTTTAAAAGATATTAGAATATTTATAAATTTATATAGTATTTACAGTTTCTAATCTAAATCTCATTGATAATCTCATGATATTAAATATTAAATTTTATTTATAAATTATTAAATCTTTTTTAAATACTATTTATACTAAATTTATAAAAATTAAATTTACTAGTCCTAGTTATATATCTACTACGTGGCTGGAAGCCATGAATTATCTTAATAAAGATAAATAACTTATAGCTACTAAGAAAGAATTAAAATTATATTTATAATAAAAAATCTTTTAAATTATTAACTATGAATGTTGTGACGGCGGCTCTGTGTAGGATCACGTGACCATGTTTATTTTATTTGTTTTACTGTTGTTTTCTTTAAGCGAGTGTTTATAACATTTCTTGTTTTTTTTTTTTTCTTCTTATACTTAAAGTTCTCGAATAAGTTAGCACTAATATAATCTTATTTTATTATATTGAATAGCTATCTTATAATTTTAAATATTATTTTTTTTTTTTTACTATTATATATAACTAGTTCCTGTCAAGCTATTAATAGTTTTTATTCTATATTCTTAACAATATTTAATAGCTAAAAGATCTACTTAATTAATTAAATAAAATAAATGAAATAGCTAGGGAAAGCTACCTGAATCTAGATTCTAAGAATAATTAATAATTTTCTATGATATTACCTAATGAACTAGATTAAAAAAATAGATTTAATTAGATTAAATTTAATAATTAATACAAGAGAGACCTAAAACGAATTTTTAAAATTTTTTTAAAAATTTTTAATAATCTAAAGATTAAAAGAGATAATCTCTTTAATAAATAAAATTAATAAAGTTAAAAAATAATTATTTTTACTTAGAAATAAGATAATATTATTAAAAAAAATATTTTTATAATATAAATTATTTATCAGATTTTAATTATTTCTTAAAATACTATTATTTCTAAGTTTAAGAAAGTGATGAAAATCCCTGATCTATCTCTATTTAATAATAGAAAGAATATTTTTTTTAAAGACTAGATACTAGTTATATATTAAAAATTAAAAATTAATATAAATTAATTTATTATTTTAGTAATATATAAAACTTATATTACTAATTACTATAAAAATAATATAAAAAAATATTTAATATCTAGACTTTATCTAAGTATAACTAATTTCTATAATAATATTAATAATATATTAGAATACTTGAAAATTATTTTTATTAATTTTTATAAAATTTATAACGCCTGTCACTAGTACTAGAATTTATAAATAAAAATTAAAAATAAGTTTTATATTTTTATTTTTACTTTTTATTACCTCACAGTAGAAGCTAGAATTAGTAAGAACTTTTAAAAAAAAAATTTATATAATAAATTATTTTTTGAACTTAAGAAATTTATTATATATAATTTTAATAATAAATGTTACTCCTTTGATGATTATATAAAAAAATATATAAATTTTATAGATTTAATTAATAATTTAATAAAAAATTATATTAAAAGCCACACTACTACTACTAGTAATTATAGTAAATCTTATAATTCTTATATTCTTTTTAGTATTTTAAATTTTAAGAATATTACTTCTAAAATTTTAATTTATACTTCAAATATAAAACTGGAGACTAGGAATACTTTAATAAAAAAAATATTTTTATTATAAAAAATCTAGTTATTAAAATAAAGAATATTTTAAGAAAAAAATCATATAAGTAAAGATTCTAGAAGTTTTTATAAAAAAATTTAAATTAATAAAAAATAATATCTAAGAAAAATCTTTATTCTAGGTAAACTAGAAATTTAAATAAATATAATAAATTTATAAGATTTACTAGAAAATAATAATAATAGTTTTATAATTATTATTTTATTTTTTAAAAATAATATTATTATTTTTATTTATATATTTACTGATTCCGGAGTCAATGCTTATTTAATAATAAATATCTAATTTACTATTAAAATAATTTAATATTTTAAAATTCTAATATTACTTCTAAGAAAAATAACTTTAATTATAAATTTTAATAAAAAATAGATTACTAATTTAATGTATATAATCTAATTAAATCTTATAATTAATAATTATTAATTTTTAAATATTTTTTTCTTTATACTAGACCTGGAAAGGCATGATACTATTCTTAGAAAAATATAATTTAATAAATATAATATTTTATTAAATTATTAAAATTATTAACTAATCTAGCTAAGCTAGTTGATATTAAAAAATAAGATAAAAACTAGATTTTTTATAAATATTTTTTAAATCATTCTAGAACAGTTCCTAGTAAATTATAAATATTAATAAAATATAATTCAGAGAGATTATAAGATATAATTAAAAAATTAATAATTAAAGTTATTATAACTATTATTAATCTTTTTTTATACTAATTAAAATAGTTTATATAAGATTCTAGCTAAAATAAAATATAATCTGAATAAAGAAATTTACTAATATTATTTTTTTTTAAAAATTTTAAAATTTAAATTAAAGCCTGCCCTGATCAGAGTCTTTTATAAAAAAATAATTCTTATTAAAGCGGCTAGTTTTTAATAATATTTAAAAAATTTAAAAATAAAGATCTTTATTACCTTATTTAATACTATCAAGAAAACTCTTATAAAAAAATTAGAGATTTTACTTATAAGTAAAAAAAATAAAGTTAAAAAAATTTTTTTTAAGTAATATTATAATTTAATAAATATTTTTTTTAAAAAAAAATTTAATATACTATCTCCATCTTAGTACTATAATTATAAGATTTAATTAAAAAATAAAAACTTTCTAAATATTATTTCTTTTTATAAAATAATAATAGAAGAGCTACAAGCCTTTTATAATTATATTATAAAAAACTTAATTAAAAGATTTATTATATTAAATTTTATATTTTTTATATTTCTTATTCTAATAGTCTAAAAATCTAGAAGAAGTCTCTATTTCTGCGTAGACTATTAAAAACTAAATATTTTAATTAAAAAATACTTGTATTTTCTATCTCTTATTAATAAAATAATAGACTACTTATGTAATACTAGAGTTTTTATTAAATTTAATATATAATAAGACTTCCACCGGATCTGAATAAATTCTATTTTAAAAGATTTCATTATTTTTAGAATATAATATAATCTATTTAAATATTAAATCCTTTTATTTAGATTTATTAACAGACCTGCTGTTTTCTAATAATTTATTAATAAAGTCTTGATAAAGTACTTAGACAAGTTTATTATAATTTATATTAATAATATATTAATTTATAATGATAATATAATAAAATATAAATTATATATATAATTAGTATTTAAGAAGTTACAAACCACGGGTTTATAAACTATAATTTATAAATATAAGTTTTATATTATAAAAACTAAGTTTTTTAGATTTATTATTATTATTAATAGTATCTATATAAACTTAATAAAGATTATAATTATTACTAAATAGAAAACTTTAATAATTATATAAAAAATTTAATTATTTCTAGATTTTTACAACTTTTATTAAAGATTTATTAAAATTTATAATAAAATAGTATGATCCTTAACATAATTAATCTAAAAAAATATTATTTTTAACTAGGATTATACTTATATTAAAATTTTTAAAATATTTAAAAAAGTATTAATTTTAGTTTTTATTTTTATTTATTATAATTCTACACTTTCTACTCGTGTTGAGACGGATACTATTAATAAAATTATTATAGAAATATTTTTATAGCTAACAAATAAGATTTAATATCTAGTAAATTATTACTCTAAGATTATATTTCTTATAGAATATAATTACGACATCTATAATAAAGAATTATTAGTAATTATTTATATTTTAAAAAAATAATAATTAGAGCTAGAAAGATTTTAATATATAAATTATTTTAGTATTCTAATTAACTACTGAGTCTTAGAGTATTTTATAATTACTAAAAAATTAAATATTTATTAAATATAATAGATTAAATTTTTTTTTTAATATTATTTTCTAATCTAATTTTACCCCGGGAAGTATAATGCTTTAATAAATATATTAATTTATAAAAATAATAATAAACAAGTCTTGATATAATATTATAAATAAATTTTATTATTTCTAGAATATTTAAAAAACAGAGTATATTCTTTTTTAATAATTTTTAAATTACTAGTAATCCTTACCCCTTTAAAAAATATTTATAAATTATAAATTATTTTTTAATAATTAACTAGGATGATCCCTCCCTAGAGTTTTATAAAAAATAAGTTTATTATAATAAAAATAAATATATTCTAGAAAATAAATTTTTATTTTTTAATAATTAGTTAATAATCTTAGATAATAGAGATTTATATATTTAATTATTAGATAAAATCTATTATTAATTATTATTTATTTATCCAGGCTAAACAAAGATACTAGATTTTATAAAATATTAATACTACTAAAATACTTAGAATCAAGATATATACTATTATTTAAATAATTATTTAATCTATAAATAAAAGAATATAAGACAAAACCTACTTTTAAAATTTTTATAATTTTTATTTATTCTAGATTATCCGGGCTAGTATTTATTAATAAATTTTTAGATATTTCTAAAGAACTACCATGGTTTTAATATTATATTTATTATAATAAACTAATTAAATAAATAGATTATTTTAATTTTATATATAAAATCTATATTTATACAAAGCATGGCCCAGCTATTTCTAGAATAAATATATTTATAATTAAAATTTTTAGATATAATTATATCAGACCAAGGAGAATAATTCATGTTAAAATTCTAAAATAAATTATATTATATATTATAAATAAAACTTAAGTTTTTAATAGTATATTACTTCTAAACTAATAAATAAACTGAAATTGTGAATTAGTATATAATATAAAAATTTATTTTTTTTATAAATTATTATTAAAATAATTAGTTAAAACTTTTATTATTAATTAATTTTATCTTTATAATCTTATCTCAGGAATTTACAGGATTATCACTTTTTATAATTAAGTAAGAATATAAATTTTATATTTTTTTTAATTAAATATTTCTTTAAATTCTTATTATAAATATTATTAATTAATAATAAGCCCGAGTCCTGGCCCATTATATAAAATGAATATAAAAATTAATAAAGAAAAGTATATAAATTATCTAATAAATTTAGATTTATATAATTAACTAACAGCATTGACCCGTGAATTTTAATATTAGAAATAAGATTTATATAGATACTAGAAATTAATACTAGAACTAATTATTTTAAAAATTATTAAAAAACTAATATAATCTAGTAACTATTATTAAGAAAATTAATTATATATTCTAAGTTTAATTATTTAATAATATTAAAGTTTATTTTATCTTTCATCCTGATAAACTTTATTTTTATAATATTTTAAAACTGTTATTTGGGCAGATCTTAGACCAGACTTTTTTAATTAAGATTAATAATTATACTAAATGGAAGGTAGAACAAATCTTAAAAAACTATCTATAAATAAAAACTCTATAATACTATATTAAATAGATTAGTTTTAATAAGAATAACTATGCGTAGTATCCTACTAGTAATTTTAAAAATATATTTTTTTATTTATATAATTTTTATATTTATTATCTAAATTATTCTAGATTACCTAAACAACTCCTTATATAGATTACTACAGTAGAGAATAACGAATTCACTATAAATTATAAAGATAATAATATTTCTCTAACTAGAAACAGTTAAGCCTAAATAAAAGAATAATATAATAATAGTTTTATATAAGATTACATAACTATGTTTATTTTATTTATTTTATTATTGTTTTCTTCAAGTGAGTGTTCATAATATTTCTTGTTTTTCTTTTTTTCTTCTTATGCTTAAAGTTCTTGAATAAGTTAGCACCAATACAACCTCATTTTGCTGTGTTGAACGGCCATCTCAAATGTCACATGAAATTACTATTATTTAAATAAATCTAAAAAATAAAAAATAATAGAATATATAAAACACGCCTGGTGGTTAAAGAATTTAAATAATATATTAATAAAAATTATTAGATTTATAAGATCTATTTAATAGTTACTAAATTAATAAGTTTTAAATTATTTATTACTTTTGTTACTAAATTTAGTTAGTTTTTTTATTATATTAATATTATTACCGTGTTTCTTTATATAAAATTATATGAAGTAATATTTATTTACTTATTTTAAAATTTTAAAAAGGCTGGTAAGTGTAGTTTATTATAAAAGATTTTATATAATTTAAAATAATCTCTATAGAAATAATATATTATACTTTATAATATTTTAGTTATTAAAGATTATACCAGAATCCATGTAGATTATTTAATTTTTATTAAAAAATATATTTTTATTCTTATTTATATTAATAATATCTTAATCTTAGTACTAGAGGCTGCCGCTATTAAGTAAATTAAAAAAAATCTTATTATTATATTTAAAATCACTAATAACAGCCTGGTAAAATATTATTTTAATATTAATATTATTCATTCCACTGAAGGTATTTTTATATTATAAAAGTATTATATTAAATAGATACTCAAGTATTTTGGTTTAAATATTATTAAATTATTTCTAATATTTTATAATATTAAAATTATACTTATAGCCCGCGATCTAAAAGATAAGATATTTTTTAATAAGATTAAAGCTTACTAGAAATATATTAATTATTTAATTTAAATAATTACAAAGACACATCCTAATATTATTTTTATTATATATAAGTTAGCTTATTATTTTATTAATTCTTTTAAAGAATACTTTACTACTGTTTTATATATTTTTTAATATCTAGTAGAAATACTAGATTATTATATTTTTTATATTTATTAAAGCCCTGGCCTGATTAATTATTATAATATTAATTAAATTAGTTTTTATAAATAAGATATTAAATTTATTAGTAATTATATTTACATTCTTACTAGTAATATAATATCTTAGTTTTTAAAATAATAAATTATTATTATATTATTTTTTATTAAAGCTAAATACATTGCTCAAGCAGTCATTATATAGAAATTATTTTAATTATAACTACTATTTTCTGAATTTAATATTAATTATTTTAATATTATAGTTATACTATTATCTAAATTTTATATTATTCTAGTGGATAACTAGGAGGCTATTACATTAGCTAAAAATCTAGAATATTATATTTAGATTAAATATATTAATATTAAATTTTACTTTATATAAAAGTAACTAATATCTGGTAATATTAATCTAATTTACATAGTTACTATAAAATAAACAGCAGATAGTTTCACCAAGTTATTAGATAAAATAATGTTCTCATAATTTAAGAATCTTATTAGAATGAGAAACTAAATATAACTAGTTTAATAATATATATTTTATATATATTTTCCTTTTAAATAATTTTATATTAGCTCTCATACGGGTCCTCGGGCCCGGGGGGTGTTAGATGATTAATCAAGTCATCTGATCCTCAGCCCCTTAGCTAGGATCCGTAGCCTCACCTAATCAAGAACGTTAAGGCTTCTCCTCCAACACCATTACTATGGCGTACCCCTTGGTATCTTTAGCATGGCAATCCTCTGGGCGCCATATGATGGACGATACCCTATCAGACACTCAGACCCTGGAGAAGTATTCCCGTCATGGTCTTGGACCTCTGTCAAAGACGCTATTGTCATGGACTCTAAAACAACAAGGCGTCGCTGGGAGAAAGCACGGTCATCATTGGCGATATGGGCAATTCCCTCGACTGTAAATGGACAGACATCATTACAGATCCTCGCAAGTGCATCAGAGGAGCCAGAAGGGCTTAACGAACAAAGAGAGAGAAACAGGCTCGACGAGCTCGACGAGCGGAGAATTCGAGAGATCGAAGAGAGACCGATCGAGCACTTTACGGAAACTTGGCCGATTCTTTGGTCGAATGACACAACGCTAGATCCCAAACAAATCAAAATAGGATTAATCAAGGGCCAATGCAGTATGCGTTGCTGAGAGTACAAATTAGCACGGCTTGCCGTGGTGCTGGCTTGGAAATATGGATGCTTCTCGGGATCTTTGCCAGACACGCTTGGTATCGATGCCACATGGGAGCATTACGCGAGGACAGTTTCTGATACATGGCGATCACTCGCGCAGCTTTGTGACGAAGCCCATGGCATGCGGCGGGGTAGGATGTCTGCACATGATATAGAGACAAAGTTTCCTTCCCATATGCAACGTGCATATCCAATTGGATCCATCCTTATCTACACTCAATCATTACAGCTTCGCCTAATGCTCAGAGAGGGCAGCAAAGAGCTCCAAACGGAGGCGGGAAAGGTTGTAGCCAAACTTGTTACTAATTCCGTCAATTGGGAGCAGACCTATCGCAAGCGCAACGAAAATGCCTGCGCTGTATTCGATGTGCTGGCGCTGTCTGTGCTTCCCGAAGTTTATGGGGATGCTTACAAAAATGAAGAGCTACTCTGGTATGACTTTGAAGGGGACGTCCTGGATGATGGCTTCTTTCCAAGAGTTATCGAGGTCGAGCTGATGGTTGTTGAGACGGAAAATGGCATCGGCAGGCGTGTCTACCTGAAGACTTGGATCGAGGCGAGGCCTCAGTGTCACACATATATACTTGCTTAGGGTGCCGTTTGTTTTGATCTGCTTTCTTAGTATTTCAGTGTTTCGAAGCCTCAGACGAACTCGGCTACTAATTCGTCGTGATTTCTTCCTTCCTTCCTTCCTTTCTTTTTTTTTTTTGCCTTTTTTCACGAAGAGCTTTGGCAACTCAAACCAGTCGACGCATTGTGCCAGACAAATTGTTTTTTGGATTATGATACTTGCGGTATTGTCATCACATAGGACAATAAAATATACATCGGGACCAATTGAAGTAAACCCCTACCTTCTCCAAAATATCCTTCATTCACCAGATATCCTTAATCCAAGCACAGATAGATCGATCATCCACGACCTCGTATAACTAGGTAGGTAGGTAGGTAGGTACATTTAGGCATCACCCGCCAAAAACAAAAATCCGGCATAGTTGCCTTTTCCCATCCATCCACATCTCCACAGCCAAAGTTTATTCGATCCTAACCTCTGGATCAGTCTTCTAGGCGTCTTTTTTTTTCTACGTGATAATAATCTTCCAACTAGACGCCTCATCCATATCACATAACACAACACACTGCACTCCAAATAGTGGAAAATATTCATCAATCTATCAGTTCCTCCCAACAGCAAAAACAAGTAGGTATACAACCAATAAATTACGTACACCCCCCAAAAAAAAAGCAAAAACACATGAAGTCACGTCACTTAACTCCGTACTCCGCTCGCCTTACCATTTCCCTCCCACCTACCTATCTAGATTTTACATACATACATAACTCCGTAGTCCGTAGGTATATATGTACATTAGTACTCCGTGCACCCATCAAACATAACAAAACAAAACAAACAAACAAACATAATAAAAGCAAATCCCGCGGTTCTTTCTAAATCCTAATTTCCTATGTTCAGGAAGATGGATATATTTATCCCCGTATTACCACTATGTTTGATGGTTGTGGTGTAGTAGAGGTATGATTCGTGATGTGTCGGGTGAGGACGCGTCATCGGATGCATGGTTGGTTGGGTTTTGGGTTTCGCTGGGTATACCGGTTTATGTTTAAGGGATGGAGCTTACTTGGGGATTGTGGAAGGTGGGATTGTGTGTGTATTGGGATTGTTTAGGTGGATTTAGATATGTATATATTATGGATGCTTGGTTGATGGTTTGGGGGGGTGGGGGATCGGGGCGGTTTATTGAGGTATATTACGGATTTACTTTGTTTAGGTTTATGGAAGTTTGATCGAAGGGATCTCTTTCTCTCTCTCATTCCGTCTCGCTATTCATGGTTCAGGAGGTAGGAGGTATGCTATGCCATACTACTACGGGATGGACCTACGATCTATTCTAAGTTCTTACATCGTATCTGGACCAGATCAACGCCCTCTTTCAGGTAACCAGCGGTGGCAAATCCTCCAGATCAACTACTGCAGGAACGCGCCATCCAGAGTTTTCATCGTCAGGGGCAAGAAGCTTGAAGGAGCCACAACCATGTGTTGGACGCGTGTCGAGTCGCTGCAGATTACTCGGTCGCGATGATGAATGGTGTGCCCCTGCAGGATGCATGAGACTTGTCTTTGGATCTTTGGATCAGTCGAAGGTTATTCTGAGATACGGGTTAGGTGGGTTCTGGATAGGATGGGATGGATGGTTGATAGGGTTCGTCCAAGTGACAGTTGAGTTCGTGTATTGTGTGCCCCTTGCTTGAGTGGTGTCTGCCTGTGCTTAAAATAGATTGTGGTGCGAGGATTGGTCGATCGGGTCAGGTGCGTAGGGATTGGTTGAGGATTGGATCCAATGTCGTTTTCGGTGGGTGATTGGATCTTGCAGCTCATGCTGGAGCATTGGTGATGTCGCGTTGTGGCTTTATGGGGTTATGAGTCCATGGCTTTTTGGTGACAGGCTGTGTGTGGAGAGGTGGCTGTCATCCATGCAGAGGGTTGAAATCATAGATCAGATAGAAACAAGATGGCTCCGAAAGTATCTGGCATAGCAAGGCGTGCTTGCTCAGGGACCTTTAGATTTCGATGATTGCGGGTTCGATATGTTGCAGTGGCAGTCCTGAGGCGTCCGGATAGAGTGATGGTCGCTAGTGGCGTTACCGCCATTCAGTCGGCCATTACCATGGCTCAGCCGATCCGGCGATCGGCCACGCCCCAAAAACCAGATCAAACCCGTCCAATTCTTGTTCTTGATTGTTCCCCTGGAACGGGGAATTTCCGGAACCGCTCGCAGCTCCCGGATTACTGAAGTCTGAACACTCAAGTGTTGTTTTCGGAGAATACTAAAGCTCCGCAGTCCCACCACGTCGCCTGGCGCCATATGATGGCCCAGCCAGACCATCCATGCATGCAATGCAAAGACCGCCCATCTCCACTGCGGAAAAGCGTCCCATCCGCCCCCGCCCCTGGACGAGTGGGAGATCCCCCAGAAGGCGCAATCCCTTCTTATCGTTGCAATTCACCACGATATGGGGCAATGCCAACAACATAAATGAAGTGGTAATTTGCGCATCGCAGATAATCAAACCAGCAACGTGTTGCTCACCGCAACCCGGACTTGCCCCGTGAGATTCGGTCAGTAGTGCTCCGTAGCCCTCGGTCACTGGTCAACTCCTGCTGCATGCGGTCATCATTACTTCTTCCTGGGCCTCCTTGCAGCATCTGGCTGAGCAAAAACACGAGAGCGGCACCCCGGAAAGTCACCTCGCGCTTTTCGTCGGCCATAAATGGCGCGCGTTATAGACAAGGACCCGCGATGCTTGCTATCGCGCTTTTTGTTCCCCTCAGGAGTGCCGTGGGCGAGTCACGACATCCTTAGCGCAGGTCGCACCATCCCGACAGGCCAGATGCCAGATGCACCACCCAAATTCCACCTCATCCAAGCATCCCTGGTACCGTCCGATCTCAAAATCCGGTCACTCTCGGCATATCACGGCTTGAACCGACTGCTGGGACGGCAATCGGGCCAGGTCCAAGATGAGGGGAACCCCGATTACATAATGCCAGCAAGGCTGTGGGAATCTTGGTCGAGGGCTGTGCGGCACTTAGATCGATCCTACAGATGCAGCAGTACCCAAGAACAGACATCATGACGGTTTCCTGTAAGGGGGGTGGCTTCGACGTGGTAACAAGGCTCACCGTCCCCCAAGGCATTCGAATATTCTTCATGTTCTTCTCATTGTCGGGTAGACGATCCTCAGCAGGGGGGACGTTGTCGGCGGATCCTCTAGCAGAGTAGAAAAGTCACTAGGAATGCTAAGTGACCCCCCCCATGAATCATCGGATCTGGGGATCCCCATCACGACATCCCGATGTAAATGGCAAGCTTTGGCGTCGCTCCGCCATGCTCACGGACTCCCAACTAGACGGGCCCGTCCCATTGGGTAGGACCGGCCCATGATCGACCGATGGCCTTCCGAAAGGCCTTGGGGGCGCCCACTAGGCCGGGCTCTGGGGCGACTAAGGAGGACTAACGAGGGCTAAGGAGACCAAGCCGACCAAATCTCTCCTTCAGCCCGTCATCTGTATTCAGACACCCAATCACTGCGTGCGGAGAGTCCGGTGCTCCAACCTCAAGTTGTGGCCTTTGGCACCCCATTGACACGTCAGGCCAAGTCTTTGTGGGGGTTGTGGATGTGGCAGGGAATGAATGGGTGAAGGACGCTCTGGCGTGGAAAGGGGCGATGAGGGACCACCACGGCAAACAAAGAAAGAGGCTGAATGCGTATGGCGCATGGAGTACGAAGGACCTACCTCGTACCTTGGGACGGAGTGAGGCGGCCCGAGGATAACCTACCCAAAATTCTCGACGCAGTAAGTATCTGGATGGGTCAGGAGAATTTCCTTCTTCGACCCGAAATCCGAGGTTGAGTTTAAGGAGTCATGGGGTCCCAAAGGGGTAATGTGATGAAGAGCAGCCGATCGATCAGGTGCCTAACATTAAATCCGCCAAACCTTGGCTAGGCAATTATTTTAATTTTTTTTTCTCCTCGGTAATAGTTTTGCTTTTGTCGCTAAGACTAACGCGGGGGAAACTGCAGTGGTAGGCACTGACTAGTACTTGCAAGTTGCCTGACTCTGGTAGACGGATTAGGCGTGGGCGGTCATCCACCCATCCACCGAGGGCTCCACGTCGATGCAAACAATCTGCATGGAAACCCGCCAGATACATCCATGGACCACCGTCGTCACTACCAACTAGTCTCCTCACTAAAGTTAAAGCTATTTCCGAAGGCGTGATTGGCCCTCCCGAGCCAGCAAGGGAGTCAACCCCGAATATCGCTCGACATTAGCCCTCCTCATTTACGAGAATGACCCGAGGTCAATGCATGCGTAAGCTCAGCTGGATCTCTAGTGTGGTCCTTACTTGCAAGGCAGCCTTCTGCAAGCATTGCGGTGACAGTTGCCGATGTACACCGGCCGAGCCAATTGTACATAAAAGGCCCTTCCTCTCGACTGACAATGTATCCTGCCTCATTCGAAAACAGACATTTTTTCCCTCGTCCCCCTTTCCCCCCTTCCCCTCATCTCCCCCTCATCCGCCATGTTTTCATTTGTCCTCCTGCTTTGTGCAGCGTTGGTCAACGCCTATTCAGACCCCGGTGCCTGCTCGGGATACTGCTGGGCCCATGACCCCAATGTCATCCAGCGCAAGTCCGATGGCACATTCTTCCGCTTCTCGACAGGGTTAGGCATTCACATCTCATCCGCCAGCACCATTGCTGGTCCCTGGACCGATCTCGGGATAGCCCTGCCAAACGGATCGGAGGTTACAGTGGGGAATGCCTCCAATCTCTGGGTGAGACACCTTGACATACCACCACGTCTGTTGGCCGTCTTCAGTCCTAACATTCCTGCAGGCTCCAGACGTGCACTACGTTGACGGCACCTACTACATGTACTATGCCAGCTCCACGCTTGGCAGCCAAGATTCCACCATCGGAGTTGCCAGCTCCACCACCCTGGAAGTGGGCTCCTGGACGGACCATGGCGAGATTGGCGTCACCTCGTCTTCCTCCACCCCGTACAATGCCATTGACCCCAACTGGATCACCATTGGCAGCACCCCCTACCTTCAGTTCGGCTCCTACTGGGATGGCATCTACCAGGTGGAGATGACCGACTCCCTGACCAGCAGCGGCAGCACGCCCATCAACCTGGCCTACAACGCATCGGGAAACCACGCCATCGAGGCGGCTTTCATGTTCGAGCGTGGAGGCTACTACTACCTCACCTTCTCCTCTGGCCAGGCTCAGAATTACATCTCCAGCCCGCCCGCCCAGGGCGATGAGTACCGGATTGTTGTGTGCCGATCCCAGACGGGAACGGGCGACTTTGTAAGTTACCCACCGATTGCATCCAAGACCAAGGGATTAATTTCGCGCGCAGGTCGACCAAGACGGTGTTGCATGCACTGACAGCGGCGGCACTACCGTTCTGGCCAGCCACGACTACGTCTTTGGCCCTGGTGGACAGTAAGTTTGCCCCCACCTCTCTGGCTGACCAGCCAGTCCAAGATCCAACGGAAGCATGCTAACAGGGCACCAGGGGTGTTTTGAACGACACGACCTACGGTCTCGTTGTCTACTACCACTACGCCGACAAGAACATTGGCCTGACGGTCGATGACTACCAATTCGGCTGGAACCAGCTCACCTGGACTAATGGTTGGCCGGTGGTAGCCTGATTTCCTTTGGATATATACCGCAATCGCGTGGGGCTCAGCCAGACCAGCCCATCGGCAGTGACAGACTGCCGGTTGGGCCTTTCTTCTGTACTTAGCTAATTACGTTAATTCGTAATGTTTTATATTGCGATGAATATATATATAGTTGCCTGGTTTGGGCCCGATGATTGTCTTCCACTACTATCGATAAAGCATCCGCATCGCATCGCATCGTAGATGAAGGATCAAGAATGTGAAGAGAGGGGCGATCAGGTAGGCCCACCCAAGACAGCTGTCAATCCTTTCAGTGCTCAGTTCCATTCCGAATCGCCAATATTCCAATCTGCGGCCAAAGCAGCGCGGTCGACAGGGCAACCCCAGGCATGCTCGGACCGCCCCAACGGTGAATCACTCACATTCTGGATTCTTCCGATTGCAAGACTGCAACCCATTACCCAAGCGATACGACCCCATGGGCAGGACCGAACGTGCCCACTGCCAACCACAAAGGGCGCGCTGCACTTATCCGCTCCGATGGCGCCGGCATCCCTGTCGGCACACCGCCACGTCAACTGCAAGGGCAGCTGGCTGTCGCTGACAGGTCCGATCCGATCGATGGCCAGGTCCGGCCGGTCCTTTCCTTGCTGCCTGGCGTCGCACAAGCCGATTACCTGTTTGTCGGTGACATGGTTGGGTGCGTCCCTCCGTCCACTCTCCCGACACGTCCGTTTGCTTCAGCTGGGATACTGCGACGGTCACCCGGGTCTGGACGGCACGGTCGCTTCTTGGTTGAATTTCTTGGAAGATGTCATGGGAGGTGGTGTGATCATAGTGGTGTCGCTTCGAGGTTATATATGTGGTCCCTCGCGAAGGTTGTCCGGTTCACTTTTTTTCTTTCCTCATCGTATATATGTGTTTCTTTTGTTTTCTTCTCTGTTGTTTTCCTTGCTCGCTTTGAAGTCTTTTATATAGATTTTTCGTTGTTTAATGAATGGCTCGTTCTATATACCACCACGCCAGGCGATGTTCAATTCCAGCGATTCGATGGTCACTGGGGAAGGACACTTGCCCCAAATCTTTGTGTTGTTGCGGGAAATCGATGGCGATGTGTTCTCTCCCAACCCTTCTGCTCCTCCAAGCGACATGCCTCATGACGAGGCCTTCGCTGACGCAGGGTTCATTGCGCTTCAGGTTCCACTCATCGCGCTCATTGCTGATGCCTTTGGCTTTTTCCAATCCTCTTGACATCTTGCTCATATATGTCTTTCTATATATTGGTTGTTCATTTATAGTCCACTACCTCATGACCCGGGCTTTCATGGTCACGGGACTCAGGATTTGTCTCTCCCCTCTTTATATACATACACACGTGTTTTTAGTTGATGAAGACGCATGAGAAATCATGGCGGACCAGCAGTCCAGGCACATGTTTATTAATTCCCTCGACCGATCCGGTGAAAGAAGTGTCGAGAATGCTGGAGAACGGTATCATTTTCCAGGAATTGAGGTGATAACAGCAGCAAAAAGTGAGTGATACCCTTGCCAAAAGTGGAGCGCACCAGCTAACCCCAGTCATTCATCAGCAGTGGGCCACGAAGCATGCAGACTGGCCACACACTACCCCTCGTGGTCTTCGTGGGCGGCTTCAGCCACGCCGTACGTGGTGAATACTAGACTTAGACCCTGGCACGCCCAAATCGGCCACTCATATCTTGCGGATACAGGTATGTTTATCAGCGTCCGGCGTATTGCGATCTCCAATGCTTACCATTATCTAGGCCAGAGCTTGTGTCAGCCGGGTTCGTCTTGGCCTAAATCACCAAGATACCAAGGGATCACACTTCTGTCTGACTCAGCGCTCGAAATGACGGGTGCACGTCTGTGTGTCGAGCGGTAAATGTTGAACTGTAATGCTGCCAGTCTGGTTGGCTCGCCTCTTCTGTGGAGTGGCGGAGACTACAGGATCGATTGAACAGCTGGCTCCTATGGACTCAACGGAACCAAGTCTCCCTCCACCCAGACTTGGGCGAAGTATAGGAACCCCCTCGACTTTCACTTGCTGCCGATGCACGCACGTACCTCTCGAGCTTATATCCCCGCGGGCGATATCGCGATCATCTCCGGCCTGTAGCCAGAGCTGATTCCTCGCGTAGTGACAGTGTCAGCGATGCCGACACGTCCATCCGCGAAGCTGATGCACCCAACTTGTCCACAGTAATCGGACACCTCTGGCCCAGCTGACGAGCCAGGAATATATGTAATGAAGCTGTCGATCTGTCTGTGATGTCGGCGGAGGCACACTCGGTCTGCGATCTAGGGGATCTACGGTCGGCATCTGCGACCTGGGAGAAGGGATACTCGGTCTGTAACATTGGTGGAGGCACGATCGAGGGTCAAAGGGGACTGGCATAGCGTCCTCAGACTCGATCGAAGTGGCGGTCTCCTTTTGGGGGCCGTGGCAGTCTGCGACATCGGCGGAGCCAAACGATGCAAAGGAGCACCCGGATTCCAAGCGAATGCGACGATCTTGCCTCAACTACCAGGTTCGGCGTAAGATTCAGGATCGACAAGATCGAAGTCGTCATTCCTACCCACTGGCTCTGGCACATACTTCTCCCTCGAGGTGTTATATTTGTTTCTGAGTTGTGGGAATGAACCACGTTTATGCAAAAAGTAAATCATCCCCAAATCGAGCCCTCTGTTGTCTGCCATTTGACTTGTGACTTATGACTATCATGAAGGGGATATGTTGCGGGACGACAGATATCACGAATGCTTTGAACTAACCATACGAAGCGTACAGTCGCACCATGGCAATGGGCGAAATGGATATTTAATCTCCGGTGAGTCTATTTGTTTCTTCTGTGCTGTATCATATGAAATCTAATAGCACGGACAGAAGCACATGTTCATTTTCTTGTTACTGCCCTTTGCATATGCAAAACAGGGACGAGACCTTGAGGGGCTCGGAGGTAGGTCTTTCGGATTGATTTCTTCTGTGTTCAAAAATTATTGATATTGTCAAGAGGACGGCTACAGGTGCGCTCCTAATTTCCATTTCCAGTACAATTCTGACATGCAGGCTCGGCCTGACTAGCTGAAAAATAGGAAACCGATACCGCGATCAGCCCAGGGCATAGAGGTAGCTCAATCCAAGATTCTGAAGCATTGCTGGACATGGAACGGTGTGCATCCTGCGCGCAGTGGCTTTTTATTCGCTTCTCAGACAACAGTTTACTAGCAGTGCTTCGTCATTCACCCTTATCCAAACAGGTTCGCTCTCCACTCTCAAATTATAGATATGGAACACTCACTGAACGGAATGGCCAGTATCCTGTCAGTCTGTCTCAAGGGCAGCACAGCGTTTTACCCAGCGAGGTATGAACGCTCTCTGGGTTGCGATCATGAGTCCCCCAATATGCAATATGCGCAACAGACGCTATCTTTGTGAGTGAGTACACCTACTGTTCGCCACCTTCGCCAAATACCATAGTTCGATCTCATGATCATAGTTGGAAGGTGACTTACACACATTAAGCGTTGAATACAGGACGTGCTCTTGTGTAAGCTCCTCTACGAATTGAACGCCAGCGACCTGGCAGTGAAGTCATACAGCATTATCAGACCTGGTATTCTACCTGCAATACTCTTCGCTCTCTTCCGTTGTCTACTGCCGTTGGTAGATCACACCAAGGTGCCTTAGCCTCGACTAGACTTTGGTTGTACTGGCAAGTAGCAGTCACGTCAGTTGCATCAGCCGCCGTCGGTGGGAAGAAATCTAACATTGTCTGACCATTAGCGAGCATCCCATCACAAGTCATCAACTATTCCGCTGGGAGATGTATCTGTGGCAGTAAGTCCGACCAGAAAATGCCTTTACCTGGTTACAGCTTTCCTCAACGATTCTGACCACCAGGCTCTATCCTGCGTAGTAGGTGACGACTCTTTTTATTAACATCGAGAAGCTCATGATTGGCCTTCAAGTTATGTGCTATGGACGTACAGTCTTTCTCGGCTCGACAACGGACAGGTTCTTCAGCTGGAGATTCAATCTTCCTAGCACACATGAAAGAAATGCGAATCACTAGAACGAAGACCGAAGCTAGTACTAGTTCCAAGGTATCCAGTGCAGGGAGATGCGGGACTTCTGACGGTGCCTAGGTTGTGGCTGGCGCGAAGCGGATCCGCATGGCCGTCCTAGACACGGGCTACGACATATCAGCGCATATTTGCGTGGCGTTCCTCCTGCTATTCCCTAGTCTTTACTAATGTCTCCGGAGGTGCAGAATCAAATACCATCGGTAGATAAGTCCGAGAGCTCCGCGCTCAGGAGTGTGCACAAGTCCAGGTCTTGGTGACGATGGAGAGCCCGATCTGTCCCTGTCCTGCGAGTCCTGGCATTTTTATTGCTGAGAAACCACCAAGCGAATGATGATAATGTTCTCCCATCACGAAAGGCAGCCCTCGCGACGACTACAGCAAATTGAGGCATAGGAAGACGCAATGTGAGAAAATCGAACAGTTTGATGGCCGGCTGTGATACCGCAAGGTGTTTTGTTTGCAGGTAAGTCTGATAGTCCTTGATCCAATTTTGACATGTAGCTGAATGCTCACGGATCTGAAGGCTTCATTTCAGACTCCATCCTCCATCCTCCACCCACATGGCTCTATGTTGCTAGGCCAAGATCGGCATCACATGATACTTAAGGACAACGTTGAAACGCCCGACGTTCGGCCTGTATGACCGATTTTAAATGCTTTCGACAGTAATTGTAAGCATAGCAGTTTGTGTATGTCTGCTGCTGTTGCTCTCGTCTGTTAAAAGGGAGTTATGTCACGTGGTAAGCATTAATTGTCCTAGCCAGTGAAAGGTGTCTATATAGGACTGTCTATATGAGTGCTTGGAGGATGATTTGGTTTGGCCCTGGTAGCCCACCAATGATGCCGTCCTTCGCTCTGCAAACCTTTCTTGCATAGTCTGAATGGCCAGGTGGCGCACTTTCAGGGTAATCTTCAAGGGCGTCACACGTCGAGTGACGTGGTGGCGTGGACATCGACACCTGCTGGGGCTTGACGAAATAACCTGCAACAAGCGGTGGCCCGCTTGCAGTTGGCGAGGTCTCTCATGTTTAGCACGGAAAACATCCTCAACAGGAAAAGGCAAGAGACATTCTAAGCACAAGTTTCGCGATTCTGTCCAAGATGTGACGTGGAAGGGACGGTGTTTCTGATTATTTCTTGACTCATTTGAATCCTTTCTCTCTTTTTTTCTCTCTTGAATCTTGACTCCCCCCGTGGGGCACCGGCGGGTTTTCCTATCGACGTGAGCCTTGATCCGCGACCATTTCCTTGTGTGGGTACTGCAATGGCTGAGCCTTCATAGCAGCCCTCAAAAATGCGGATGCAGTGTCATCCGATGCCTCCCCTCATCGCAGACCTCTGCATTTTGCTGGCGTCGAACACCAAGCTTGATAGTGACAGCATCATTCACCATATTCGGCTTATGCGAGACGTACCCCATGTCCGATTAACAGGGTCGATCATGTTGCCGCCCCGAAAGTCTTACATCACATCTCCTACCAAAGGCACATGTCACGTAAGATAGCAATACTCGTGTCATACCAAGGAGACTCCTAAGTCACGCATGACCCATATGAGGTATGTGCAGAGCATTCACAGATATCCCTTGTGTCTCCTAAGAAAAGATGGACACCGTCATGCTGGCTAGACCTGATGTCAGCTTTTCTGATCACTCACTCCCATGTGCTTGGCTGATAATTGAAGGACGCGTTTTAGAAATGGCATAAATACACTGCATTTCACTCAGCATCCGGATTCATACATGACGAACGCAACCGAGATAAGAAGGTCGGCAATTACCAACAAAACACGAATCTTCCTGTGAACACGCCATCGTGGACTGTGGTGAGCACTACTACAGACCAAAGGGACGGTCGACTGGGATATTGCAGACACCGTCAACGTATCTTTAACATTGTTCGCTTGCGTTTGGCTTTTCCTCTCCACGTGCCGACTAGAACCGTGACCGCTGAACCTTTGAATCCCATACTTCTCGAAGGCCAAAGTTGGCTTGTCTTGCGCAACTGCTACTCCAGAACATGGCTCCATTTGTATGAATGCCATATGGTCGCTTAGCATTTGTTGCTGGTGATCAATAGTTCGCTGTTGATATGACGAACTCATCTCGGTTGGACCCGTTGCAGCATCGAGAGACCAGGAGGCCTTTCACTCCCCTGATAATGCGACGTGGAATGAATTAATCGAAGCATCGAAAGACAGTGAGCAGACCTAGCATTAGACTGCCCGATGTCCAACACGCAGAACTATCTATGAAGATGGGTTTTGCGCAGCGCTTTGACCAGTGTGCCCAGAAGGGAACGACAGAATTAACAGCAGCATGCGACCACGTATTCATGTTTTACGCTTCCAGCTTCATGCCCTCCATATTGAACCTTTCGGCCACGCATCCACTAGCCGTTGTGTCAGACTTATCCTGACTGTCATGACGATGCATACCCCCTCAAAGCATCACAGCACGCGGGGATGTCATTGGGAGATCATGTCAACACAAACCGAGATCAAATCAGTGCACAATCATCCTTTAGTTACCAGACTGTTTCCTCTTCTACATTCCGATTCATATGAACATCATTGTCCATCAACCATCAGCTGTCGTCCACAATTCAGTACCGATGGGCCGAAGATTTCATCCTCTCGAAACCTGCTTTTACCGAGCTGACTGGGGCGTACCGATGGAAACTTCCCTTGAGACTTGGTGTTGTATGCGTTGTAATGTGCACAGCGTCATGTCTTCCTCTTCAGCCGCCGTTGAGGCTGTGTCAGTGAGCTTGGAACAGACGACTACCCTCTACCGCTGCGGGCCGAGGCTTCCAAGATGGCTCAGGCCTGTGCTGTTGGATTGCATTCGGATGTTTGAGGAAAGGAATATCCGCAGCCACAAGTCCTGACTAACCTCGATATTGATCCTTGACCAACGACAGGCCGCACTTCGAAATCTGCTCCCAGGTGCGAAGGTGCTACTGCCTCGCGTTGATGGTGTTGAAGATTCGTTCCCGTTCTTTGACCCTGTCGATGGCCCTTAACACCTAGGACTGCTGTAGGCTTTTGGACCTGTTCCCCAATCCGCACTGTCTGCATGAGACCAGGAACTGGTCCACACGAGGGCGGACCTTCCAAGAGGCAGTTGCGTCTTTCCTTTTTTCAGTTGATGATTTTTCCCGTATGGCGAAAGATACGAGGCCACACATGCGAACTACTCCGGTCGGAGGGGTGAAGAGTGGAGAGGGCGCTTGATCTACCTCCCACCAGTCGTCTGACAACAGGTTGCGTGGCAAAGCATGATCTGCTTTTCCTGAAACCATTTGGACCGGGCAGCAACTAAGCTTTTGTGCTTGCTGAGGCAGCTCTCCCCTGGCTTCAGGCGGTTGCTAAACAGGAAAGGCACTCTCCATGGTATCACCAATCCGATGCTAGTGCGGACTGGTCTCTAGATCCAAATAATTTGGTCCATCATGGTGAATTCCTTGCCAGTGCAGGTTGCGCACTTGGGGAAACGGCGTCGCTAGATCCCAGATGTAGCTGGATGGAGTTTAAGAGCACATGCTTCTCAATTGTTGCTACTGCTCTCCTTAGCCAAGTTTGAGAGAACCATGCGACAAACTTTGGTATCACCGACCCAGCCAAACGGGGTTGCCTGATGTCCAACAACCAATCACATATGTCGAAATTGGCCGACACTCATGAAAATATATGATCCCTGTGCCCATCGGTTCAATGATGAGGACCTTGGCGGTAGTTTGCAAAGTGAGCCAGGTATGGACAGAGCACACCAGGCGTGAGCAATGAGATTGCTAGATACGAAACTTTCCGTGGAATTCTTCGGGGAAAAGAGAATGCAGCGATCATTGCTTGCTATGCTTAAGGATCAAAAATGAAGGCAAGTGGAACGCCTCCGCAAAGCACACGGGGTCAAAGGGGTCAATAGATATCAGCTTGCGGAATACGACTCGGGGTCCGAGATTGGGGAGATCCAGTATCTTCCTTGAGGGCACTCTGGAAGCACAGGGGAAAGGCCCAGTTCGATCCACAGCACTGGGGTCTCCAGGAGGTAGAAAGCGCCCGGAAACAGTTGAGCCAACTCCCGCACTGGAAAGCCTTTCTCGATGCAGTTCCACGTCCGAGAACAGCAACGACCCCGACTGTCAAGGGTTGGAATACATCCCCAATCCGTCGACTGGCGTGTCCCAGGTCGGCGATTCTAAATGGGTATCCTGCATTTTCTTGTACTGCAAACCGCCAGAACCATCGTGGAAAGGTTGCATGGCTACGGTCAACACAGCACATACACAAAGAAATTACCATTGCTACCTCCAGACCTCGGGCGTTGCTGCTGGGTCACTCCCCATTCTCCCAGGTACGAATGCCATTTTCACAGGTCTACAGCGTCTTCATTTAGGGGCTGTAGGAGGCAATCTTCGGTGTCAAAGAAAAGGGTCACTTGAATCAACTGAAAGATGATGTCAGTCGAAGACCCCAACGGCTTATTTGCAAAACACCGCGGTCAGAATCGTTGCAAGATCTGTCCAATCCTTAGATTTCGATCAAGCAACCTATCGGAAATGGCTCATCTGGACGACAAACTAACTACAGATGAGGATGACCTTTACTTCGACCCTCAGATACTTCCACCCCTTTTGATCATTATTGCACTGGTCTGGTTTAGTGGAAGCTGGGGCTATGGCTTGTCATCGGCCATGGTCTCAAGAACGGCGTCCAACGGGCCGTTCTCGGCGGGAATAGCAAGTCTCTGTGCCCCATCTTAGCATAGGTGAGACGCTTTCTGGCTTTGACATAGCAGAGCAGGGAACAACAATGAAGGCTTTATTCAGTGTCAGTCACCGGCACAGGGTCCAGAAATCGCGGATGAATTGCAACAAGCGCGAGAGCCTTCGTTAGTGCGGACAGTTGGAGGTCATATAAAACTACCAAGCCGGCAGCGACGTTGATTCTCATCAAAGGAACCTCCAGCACACTTCACGAGCTTGCCATGGTGTCGAGCGGGAACTTCTCAAAAGGCATCCGGTTCTTCGTATATTGCGCGGCAGGGTAAACTGGATCACCTACAATGGTGACGAAAGGCCGGACACCAAGCAGCCAGCGACTAGTACCCGCGATTTATGCCAAAAGATGGCAGCCTTGGCAGGTCGGTTGCTACCCAATCGAAAAGCGAGATCACTACCTCCGAAGCGTCCTTGCTGTTGGTAAACGGCAAATGGATTCTACGTCAAAACCGCGAGATGCTCCTAGACGGCAAAGCGACGAAAAGAGCTGGATCCGCTCAACTTTATGGGACGGCACCTTTTCGATAGTTTGATGGAACCAAACGATCGGACAGGAGGACTTTTGGCATGCCCATCCACATCCCACGATGTGTGCTTTCCTCTGGAGGACATTACCAGGTCTTAGACAACGCTGTGTCCAAAGCTCCTTCGTCACCCTTTCATTATATTGTCGATGAATGGCTGATTTCCGGATATCCATCTATACGCCATTGTTTCACCAGCGCTCTTCTCCAATAAAGTCCTTTCACCGAGCAGACAAACTACGTTGGTATCGACTTCGGGGCAGCTTGTTGTGGGCCTCTTCGCACCGATCTGCGTTTCCCGATGAACCCTCCCCAAAGCACTGTCTCGGGCATAGCATTGATTCGAACAGGCAGATTCATGTCATACGCCTAGACAGTGTTGCGGTAGTCTGGTTACGATGACCAAAACACCAGCCTAGCCGCAGGTCGTACGAAGAGCTTGCTGAATTCACCTATCCTTTTCATGGTTGCGTCGCCTAAGAACCTCTAAGCTTCCAGCCAGAGATAAAACCTTTCAGAGCTAAGGAGACGCATCTTAGACAGTATCAATCCCAGGTTGAAACGAGCCTTTTGGAGCCTGTCAATACGGAAAATCTACGCCTGCTAGCCAATAATTTCGGGATTTTTTCCAACCTTTGGCTCCGCAAGCCGAAGCGAGAGGGAGATCTTTCCGCCTCGAATCTGCATGTCCTTTCAGGTGGCCTCTAGGGTTGGCTGAAAGGCTGCTGTACTTTAATGTTCCACCCACAACACATGTGCAATCATTCAGAACGGCGCTGCGTCTCTCAGAGGTCATCTATTGATGCCAGACCAGTGGATTGGCCAAACGCAAAATGATGCGTAATACGGGTTATCTTTACTGTGAAGTCCTAGTGACGTTGCTGACGACAAGGTTGCGATGAACCGATGCTGAGGAATACGAATACGAAACCGATTCCTCGAGAGACCCTTGCTAACCCAAGGACATGTCGTTAGAAACGCATTGCGACACGCTAGAAGAATTCGCAACGACATTAAAATCTTTTCCCAACATTAGGGAAGCCCTCGCTCTTGTCTGGAGATTTTCACGGCCCTACCTGATTTTAGTGAGTGCTTATGTTCTGCCTACTAGTCCTCGTTATGCTGGTGTGATGGACCAAGTCAAACTAATTCCTGCTCTTAAATGAACAAGACTGGTGACCAGTCCATTTCGTCCATCAAACAGAGTCTGTGTGAACGCAATATCTATTATACAGGCACAAAGCAACTCAGCAATCTTCTGCGTGACCTCGAACGTGCTTTGCATTGAGCAATAGAGTGAGACCGTGACACTCCTATATCCTCGCAAATTCTGCGCTAGAGTTTTATTCCGGGCCACCGAAAACATTATGGAGACACAAAGTCCTACGGGCTTGGCGACGGAATGCCCATAGCATGACTAGGGATAGCCAATTCTCACATGGATATGCCCCTCGTTGTTGGCTCATCGCGACATACAATTTCCCCAAATCCCCCTCACTTCGGGTTTCCTTACGAACAGCAAGTGTATACCTTGTCTCGAGACGATTATGACTAGCGGATACAACGACCGCACAATTGGATCTCGGCAAACAACCTGAAAAGGCTCAAGATCTGTTCAAACTACCGAGCTCTCTTGGAAAATGGGACATCCTCAGGTATGCATAGTCTCGCTCAATGGAACGGATTCTGTGAATATTTCTCTTCAATGAATCGTGGAACCCATGAGCTAACAGTGGTATCAGCCTTTGGGGATATACACTCCCAAGCAGATGAATAGCTGTCAGGTATGCCCCAGCGAAAACAGCCATCGACGAAGCACAAAACGCTGTATTCGTGCGTCTCTTAAGGAAAGATTCGTACGAGTCAAACAAAAATGTCAACAGAAACGGCCCCAGGAGAGATCGTGCAGAACCACGTTATGTGGTTCGTGGACCAATGAGGCAACCATGCGATGTTCCGAATGATCCTGACCTCTGTGGCTTGTCGATCGCAGCAGTCCCATGATATGCGGATCCCACATGCAACAGCAAGTCATCCCGTAAGTACACACTTTTGTGCCGCCTGGACAGCCTCTCGGAGACTGGATCTCCTGCATCATGGACTCGTGTGAATCAGCCAAAGACCTCCGCAAGTTTTCAACCGACCGATAATACGTTGCTGTACAGCCAGGCATGATCCAGGTGTGGCGTACCCGAGACCCAGCCGGTGCTTTGACTGACATCTGAATTCCAGGCTAGGGACATATATTGTCACAACCATTTAACATCGTCTCCATTGTTCTGTCCTGCGATCCGGCTTATCCTTGAGCTTCCATGTCGGGAGGCATCGGTCATACAAAGTAACCGATACCCAAGAACGAGTAGTTCCAATGCGAAGGCAACGTCGCTCAACCTGGGAGAAAGAAGAGATGCATGCTTTTTCAAGCGGCGCCAGAAATATGGAACGACGGAGTGAGAAAGGTCCTCCGCTAATTTCCATGAACAACACATTGTTCAGTTACCTTGCTTCAGCCAGCTGCATTACCACGTTGACAGCACAGCGTCTCGCTTCTCAAGACCCAATGACACTTAATCACGATCCACTTCGTCAGACCGAAGACAACCGAGAAATCGCAACCTCCTATGGAATGATCTGCGATGGTTGGTTACTAAACCAACGGCGGACTCCGGGTCCTACCACCCATCGATACTTGCAGTGTGATGTTTGTGTCAGGGGGAATCGAAGTAACTATCGCCTCGTACCGACAAGAACAAACAAGCTGGCTTGCAGAAAAGCAGACATACGTGAGTTTGGAGCCGTGACCGTCCAATCGCTATGGGACATGGTCGTCGCGTACCTCGCCTACTAGAAGACGGACAAATTCGTGGTCACATGGACTGTTCCCGATGGGCCTTCAATGCTAATTTGGGGTCTCCATCGGGGAGCCACATGAGAACTGTTCCTCCTTCTCCATCTGTCGCTGAGAGGTTGTATAGGAATCTGTCGACTCCACGCTACAAGAGTTTCTCGATGAGGACCCGGATCGACGGGTCCAATGGCATGGAAGCAAGAGAAGGTATGGCTCGGTTCCTTATCCCATTAAAAGAATGCCCTATTCACAGTTCTTACAGGTGAACTAAGCGAGGATATTCAAAGGCTTACCCGCTGGAGTTCAAATTTCTCCAGACGGACGAACGAATAATGACGACATGTAGAACATGTGCTTCTACAAAGCAACTTATGTAGTACAAATGGAATGATTTCGCCCTCTGACATGCTGAACGCTGGCTGCTGGGCTTTCATACCACAACGCCGAAGAAGATGCGGCATGATGTGGCGAGAAGTAAGTAGCAATCATCATTTAACACTTCTTCTCTCCATATTGACACCGAACAGGATTCCGTGCGAGGCATTTTACGCCGATGCCGACGCGGACCAGATTAAATCGGCACTTCATTTCGCCCGTTGCAACCTAGTGGGGGCAGGGAAAATGACGACGACGCAGAACCTTTCTCCCCGTCATGGCTCATGTAACAGATATCGCACATATACTACGGCTTCTGCCAGACGGAACACGAATAGACCGCAGAATGCTAACTGAAGCGGCAATTCTGCATACGCCTTGCCTGTTCATGTACCAGAAACACAGGCCTCGACAGGACTACGGTGCTCGCGAAGACCCATGATCTGCCTGAATTGACTTCGGCATGAATCGGGTGTACTCACTATACGCTGCTACGTACTTCGAGCCATCGCGCAAACGATCTCCGGATGCTAACCACAGTGTTTTGCGGGTATCCTGCGGTTAACTAGGCACTCGTCCTACACTGGTTATGTATCACTACAGGGCATCTTTGGTGCCAGATCTATTGGCGACGTTCCATCATTTGCTCCGAGCCCTCTTGTCGCATGCATGGTCTTTGTCTTTCGGCATAAAACGCATCCAAGTTCCACATAACCTACCCGGGAAACAAAGACATACCGCATCGATGCTGACAAGATCCACAAAGAAACCCTAAAAGCTCTCAACGATGGGTTATCGATTGAAGTCCTGTTATCAACGAGGCAATCAGAAGACTCGCCTGGTTTACAGGCGATACCACAGGTCTTACCCCTGGATTTAACCATTCTACCGGTTATCTTACATTCAGTTTGCGATGGGCTATATGCAACTATGATACGATTTCCGATTTGCAGCTAGTGGTCTGAATGGGCTTTTTTATGTCCGAGAAACATCCCAGCATTGATTACTGATGGCTGCTCGTCGCTGATTATCGATTGTGACGGACTGACTGTTTGCGATTGATCGCATCATAACCCCTGATCATCATTCTTCTCTCTAGGGTTACATCCTACATATTACTTTGATGCGCCATGACTAGCTAGTACTGACTTCTGGGTCGTGGGAATATATTTCGGCTCGATAAGGACGGGCAAGCATATCCTCCGTCATCGATATTGACCGAAGAACTAACTCGGACGTGCTTCTAGTGAATCCAGGCCTGACGCACTGTATTTGGAGGGCGGGGTGCCCACGACGTCGTCATCGCAACGCGCGCTTACGCGTTCATGCTAGTGACAGACTCCGAAGATATCATCGAGGAGCTTTCTGCGCACAGGATCTCACATCCACATTACGAAGTGGCAGCCCAACGGCGAAGGCGGGATCGATTATCCCGTCGATGATCAACTACGACGACTAAGGGCGGCTGATCTGGGACTGTGTTGAGCTATCTCAGGATCCTTGTCAAACAGAGTACGCTACTTCCCCAACATTTGCTGCAGACATCGGGTAAAGTTACTGTTTTCCCAAATGAGCACATCGCGCAGTCATCCGAGTATTGGTGCAGAATCTTCGGGTCTCAAAAGAGTACCTGAAAGAATGGGCACCAACTTGGGCTGGGGGAAAGACATCCCACTAGCACATCATGACTCGCGTGTGAGAAACCAATAGCATGATGTTTGACAATGGGCTTTGTTTTAGTATTCTTTCTGGCTTCAATACCTTCTATCGTTGACCTAGTCGGCCACATACACTATTATCCCAGGATGCGCGAACACTTATGCCATTGTACCCGCGTGCCAGATGCTGCCAGCTGGCTGCGGAAGATACCGCTACTTGCGATGAAAACAGGGTCACGCGATGGGATGCGCAGAAAGTATGTCCCTGTCAAGAGCGAGCCCTTAATCGCATGAGACCCCAGGTATGTCCCGTACTAAAGCTCTCCTGAAGTCCGATGACGCTGAATCAATACTCGCTCCAGGACTACAGGAATTGAAGAGGTTGCGCATATCAAACAGACGGCACAGTGATTCCTATTTACGCAGGCGCTGTCATCGTTCTTGACCGTGTCTCCACTGGTTGGTCGTCCGTCGCGTTCAACATTCTTTGTAGATGCCAGCAAGGTTGCCGAAGAGTGGTATGTATTCCCTTCGACAATCAATGTGTTGTTATTATTGCTGAAGCCAAGTAGCCTCTGCGCTATGGTGCTAGTGTTTGACTGTCCATAATGTGGAATCTAAGAACACCCCGATTTTGTTCACCAACTCGAAACAAAATGGTCGGGACATACCCTATGTGAAGGCATAAAATGCCCAGTCATGACCAACCTCAAAGACGACGTGTCCTGGTTGGAGAGCGTTCGAGTTTGAAAGTACCACGGGCACCCAATGTTTGTTAACCCCGCGGGCCTTCTCCATCAGGCAATGCTGACCGTCTCGCATTGCTAAAGGTGTCTAATGCTCGGGACTTTATGGAGTGATGCTAAGGGGCACCACAGCCTCACACCCGAAGAGCTTCCAAGGGGGCCAAACACACTGCATGTGGTTGGTGTGTGAAAATTGGAGGCCATCATTCAGCTCCTACAAGAACAAAGTTGTGGATACGACGCAGACACTCAGATATTCCCCCCGTTTGACATGATGGTTCCTGAGTATCATCCTTCTCTACCATGGAACGGGGGTTACCATCCGAATTGGTGAATACCACAGGCAAAATGGGTTGACACACTTTGTCCGTGGCGATGATCCTGTCTCGCAAAGGCGTTGGACAGGATATAGAGGGAGGTCAGTCAGTCATCCTGGGGGGTTTAAGTGGTTCTCGTCACACAAAACTCTGACGGCAGGACAGAACATTGTTCACGATCTAAAACGCCGTATCTGGAATTGGACCATCACATGCAATCTTGGTTCTACCGATTAAATCATGGTGAAGTGGAATTAATACGTACGTGTGGATATCGTCATGTCGACACTGTCTATCACCATCATAAGTACGATTTCTTTATTTCTTGATCTATGAATAACAGTACTTATCGCGTTCCAGTTACCTTTCTCTGTTTTCTTCAACTCATTCACCTAATGGATCAATTCGCTAATAAAATTTCTAATTTACTTCCAGATTATGACAAGTTCCTCGAGGAGATCAAAGTTGAAGGTATGAATCTTCTGTTTGTTACGTTGTCTGATACAGGGGAGTATTCTGACATATCTATCAGTCAGCTGAGTGATTCGGAACTACTTGCTGGAGAATATCTCCTGAAGCAATGTGCAGCGGACCATGTCCATGAAGTGGTTAATGATGGAGACGTGCTGTTCACCATCACAACGGATGACCCTCTAACGCAGATCTGTGTGTCTTCAGATTTATTGACGCGGAAATCGACATTCTATGCTTCCATGGCACCATTGAAGATGTTTCGGATGATTCGATCTATACGATTTTATTCACAATCGCTCGAGCCATGCAGACAGAAGGCAGCCGAAGTCAGAAAACTCCACCTCAATCAATTTCCCTTTCAACTCACGGCCGTACTTGAAATTCGGCGTTGATTTTAAGTGTAATAACAGCGATAGACCTGAAGAAAGCATCAACATGCAAGCGTCGGTATCCACCACTCTGAAAGGCCACTCATATTCAAGAGAACATTATTTGGAGCAACCGAAATGCTCCTCTTCCAACGACCCAGAAGGGAGGGCACCAGATACCCATCTATTCAAAGGTCACACCCATTCTAAGGATCATTCACTGGAGCTTCGCCCCTGATATGATCACAACAACACCAGCTTGCGGCTTACAACTCCAGACTGGGTGACTATCACCGTCCGTTTGCTCGAAGTAGCTACTACTTTTGTCTCCCTTTCCCCTCTTCCATACCACGAAGAGAGGGCACACTAGCAGATTGTACCCGGGAGATAAGAGTAGTCTCAAAATTACCACCCAGCAAAAAGGACGTGTCCGCGGCCGGGTCACAAAGAGGTGCAAATGCTTACAACGGGGCAGATCCGGTCCCAGGCTTGAAATACGAGCTCTATACGACCAGTGTCGCTTTATATATTCCCAGCCATTATATACACAGCATACTGTACGACCTCTGCTGCCTTTGCCATCGGCTTCCTAACTAGGCTACGTTGTCAGTCGATCAAAAAGCGCATGCGGATGGATTTTCCTTCATCGCTGTCATCAACCTAAACTTAAGGGAAGTGCTGACCCAGCACTTGACGTGTCGCTGTACCCTCATATTTCTACTTTGCGCACGGTGATGCCCTTGTTTTGTGCGACTAGTGCGCTCTCTTCTCAAACCAAACAAAATGTCTCAGAACACGGCACGTCAATGATCAGGCGCTTAGAGACATCACTCTAACCGCCAACGGGAATCTCGATCACTTGTGCTGATAGCCTGGACTATCAACATGTGGGCCTTTTGGCCTGCCTCCCGTTGTCTATACAAACCACGCTTCTCCGTTGCTTTAGCGACTCAGACGACCTTTGATGCCACTGCCCTTGGAAAATTGAATCTACGCCTTAAACCCAGGCTGGGAATTGTTCAATTCGGCATCCCCAAACTCACCCTTCCATTGACAATTATCTTACAGGCAAGGTTGACGGTGATTTTATTGGCAGAAATTGTGGCATAGGTTCAGTGGGAAAGTCCTCAGTGGACAGGGATTGTACGGTCTGATGGAGTCGTGGTGATATCACGTCACTAGCGGTCAAGAGTTACCAGGAATACCCAGGGCTCGAGCACGTGTGTTCCTTTATATGATCAGGCTATCATGGACCAGGGACCGAACCGATGGCGCCTTATGGCACTAGGTGGCCAATCATAGGTGCGCGTGCTCGATTTCATCATCTGCCCTCTGCCCTTCGTTCGGTCACACAAGGGACAAGTGAGACAGGAACTGGAATCACAGCAAGATTCGTTTCCCACGAGTCATGCAATACCATCGTGAGCATCACGCATCGGTCATGTCTTGACCTGCCACGATTTTTCTATCCTGTGTCCGGTCCTTCCATGTTCGCCCCTAGTATGCACTGGGAGCACAGAAACAACCGCCACACACGAATCATGGGATTATGGAAATTATGGATGTAGGAAAAGCGGAGTATTATGCATTACTCTACAGGTATGTCACGCCCGTTGAATACTGCCCTTCACCAACAGAGCAATTGACTGGACCTACTAACCGTTCACGCCATGACAGGGCTCATTGGCTGGGCATGCGGAGAATTAGATTGAAACCTACATAGCTTGCCTCAATCGGTCAATCAACCTATCCGACATCGACGAATGCGGCCCTGACACATAACGACCTTGTTGTGTTTCCCTGGCTGCTGCTCCCACCCCGAAATTTATAAGGAAAGCCTCGCTTCTCATATCAGTACTATATCGACACCACCCTCATTGTTTGCGGCGAGATATATAACCAGCAACTTCCGCTCTGAGGGCTGGATTTTTGAGGACTGATCACCCTGGTTGAAGACAGGAACGAAGGTGAATGTGCATCATCCCACAGGCTGGACTCAAACCGGTATTTTCAGGAAGAACATTGTTTTGGGTCCTCAGTCTACATATTTCGAGCAACCACAATGTTTACAGTGCCCCCGTCGGGACACTCGACCGACTGGACCAATCTTTCGAAGCTGCCGAAAAATGCATCCCCAAGCTCAATCCATCCTTTCGGTATATCATTCCCAGTGACTCCAGATGATACCCCAGCAAGACCTTGACAATTCCGTGTATCGCAACTAGGTGTCCAATGTCTCGACATCCGGACCCTATACAGTAGGGTGAGGAAAGCCCTCAGCAAAAGCGGAAACCAGCGCAACTGGCGACCCAAGAGACACTCGGGTCAAGAATGGATCATCATGCCATGGAGCCATTCATATTGGTCGCCCATTAGATGGGAGGGCTAGCCTCTGCGTTGGTGGCACTTTAATGCACCATTACTCAAGCACTGACTACTCTAGTGAGAGACCACAATCCAAGCAATATGTCATGATACATGGAAGTTTGACGTGATAATAATGCCGTGGGGGCCACGCAGGCCCTGTCTGATACAATTACGTCCACCTTCAAACGCGGCACCAACTTGCTCGGGGGTATTTCTAAGTTCTCAGTGAGCCGCGCATCATCTGCTTCTACCCTGGGAGATGTTATAGCACATCTTCCATACCATCCTTGAAAACCCATCATGCATTTTTCTCCAAGTGTCCCTCAGCTCCAGGTATTATTGGCGGCTCAGTGACAAGGAGCGTCAGATTAGGAGAGAAAGGCGAGTTCCATTGGAAACATTTATCTCATATATGGAGGCTCGGAGCTTCGAATCACTGCAACCATTCGCAATTGGCTGAAAGCTCATAATCAGAAATTCCTCCAGATGACTCGGATGATGGCATCACTAAATCGATTTCCGCGAGCCTGACGGAGAAAGTCCCATTTCAGCATCAACGAACCCTGTGCCTCGTCCAAATAGCCGAGACAGTAGAGCTGCAACGAGTCGCGATCCCATCAAAGTTGGAATATCCCAACAAAACACGGAGACAATGACACTCGGGATCAATGAGGACCGGGCACTCGTCAGTTCGGCATGGCCGCTAAAACTGAGTGGGCGGAGCGCGCGGGGCACATTGAACGTTTGTATAACAATTTTTCCACTGGACGGCCTCGATGAGTGTTAAAGAGAAAGCGATCTGCAACCTCTCAAGTTGCTGGATACATTATACCGTTCTTCGGCCTCAGACGCTACACCCAAATCGTCATCCAGGACTATTGTCGTTTATTTCACATCGACTTACAAGCGATTTCACCTCGAGATGGAGAAACATTTCATCTACCTTTAAGCTGCTGTTGGATCCTGACGAGATAACGAATACTATCAAACACGCAACCTCTTATCTAACTGGCTTCCGTTGTCAAGCGAAGCTCATCATCTGGGATGAATTTCCCTACTGGTGACAACGCCAACTGGAGGGTATTCCCATGACTTAAGGGGGTGGCATTCAACAAACATTCCCAATCCTGGTGCGTATTCCCTTGAGGACCTAGTTTGTCAAGTCGTCTCTTTACGATCTCTCCTGCTTGGCTTTCATGAACTATCTTACTAACCTGTGATATCAGATCCCCTCCATACCCTACGAAACCTCAAAGAAACAAGAACAACGTCGAATTTGACAGCCTGTGTGAGAACAAAAGACGTAAGACAAACCCTGTCTTGGTTGTCATTTTCCCGCTCCATGAGCCCCAATCCAACCTATGCTTCTTATTATATTTCTCCTGGAAACGCAAATTTTAACCTCCTAACCTCTCTATCAGGCCAGGATTTCACCAGGCTGAACAAACGAGCCACTGCCTGTGCTCTCTTCCCCTGGTCATTCCCCCCCACTCATCATCAAGGAGACCACTGGCCATGCTTCAAAATCATGATCTGATAGATGTCCACCAGTAACGAGACCAACAACTTGGTCTCCAAATCGATCATCGGCTGCGTGCTGATAGCCTCTGTCATCTCTGCTCATTCGGCTTCAGAGAGTATGACCTACGTCTAGCTTGGCCAATCCACCAATGATCGCCATTCATCGGCCTGCCAGTCGTGTACAACATAGAGGTTTTTGCCTAACTCTTTTCCACAATGCCAGAAACCTTTCCAGCAATGATGCCTCCTCCAAACTCCGTCCTGGCTTGCGAAGGCGGCTCAAATGAGCTAAAACAAAGTTTTGGTGCTGTTACTCGTTATGAGATTACTGGGTAATCCCAGTGCAAAGAGTGGGCCATTCACAGGTCTGTGCTAACATTTACTGAGTGGCCATCTTGTGCTTGCAGCGTGAACCAAGTCTTCTCCAGCGACTACAGCGTTGAGAATGCTACGGATGAGGAAACCGGCCAGTGCCTCTATTGACGGGCCTTGTGCCCTGGCTGTCCGGCAGTCCCCCAGTGGGACATTTGAGACGTCCGATGGCTAATGACCATGGTGGATGAGGGTATGGAGTACAACTCCAGTTGGTGAACGACCATCCACCCACCAGGGTCATCTATAAAAGCGACCTTGGTCCAGGACATTGTGAGTGCCACTCCGGTCTCTTGAGGGATCTCATTTTGGTAACACCCAGACAGCATCACACCCTCTCTCAGTGGGGTTCTCAAAGAAATTTCAATAAAGGAACTTGTCTCAACTAACAGGGTTTCTCGCCCGCAAACCGAAGGAATTGGGCTGCGTTGACATCTTCAGAGTCAGGATTATAGGAGAGCTACCAGACACTATCACCCATCAGATATGGCATAGGCTGAGCCCATGGCTCTATCTACATCCCCTACGTTCAGTAGGTAAGTTGCTTCCCCCCTATGACACTCAGATCTGATTCTGGTAGGTGTTTCTCAACATGCTTTCACCCGTGTCATGGGTGGAGGCTCGGGGTATCGATGGATATGAAACCCTCATATACAGATCGGACACATTCTTAGCATGATGGCGTGGAGTGTGAAGATTGCCTGCGCGTGGGTAAGGTTCATTTCATGAATATGGGGACAGACGTGGACGACGTATGATCCGCCAGCGATATTATACCGTTGTAGACATGTCTGTGCCTGCAAGCATCGATCCATTACGTCCCGGAATCTCTCAGGTCGATGCACCATATCAACCGGTGGAGGCGCCATTCATTGATGACCTCGATTTAATCCCTTTAATCGCGATGCCGTGGAACCTTATAAATGGTAGCGACGGTTTTTTATGAGAGCCGCGACAATAGTGAGGATCATGCTACGGATGAATATCATGTCTTTCAGCTGAGGCTTGCTGAAGAATCCGGAGTCAGCAACTCTGTGAGAGGAATTTCGTTCTTATCCGTCGCTTGGATGATATGCACGCAATTCCGACTCCGATAGACGGGTCCCCCGAAGTCGATAGGCGGCCGACGATCATTTGACTGAAGGATGGCGCGACAGACTTTTTGGCTGGAATTCCAAGCCATCCTGACTTGGGATCCTAACCGGCGTGTGGAGTGGCAGACTGAGAAAGCTAATGCCTGAGCGGTGGTAGAAAGATTTTCGTATGATATGTCAAGATCATGAGGGTGTTTAATAAGCAAAGAGAGTCACGAAGGACGACATCTATATGCTGGGCAAGCTCATCAGCCCTCTTTGGCTTTGATCATGGGGTTCACGTGATGGACTTTACAGTGGTCACCTTCACCAGTGCAACATGTGGTCCCTGAGTGAGGCCCACCAACAGATCTGTTCACAATTCCGGGTATTGTGCATTTGGTTGTGAATACTGATGGGCATAATGTCCCCCAGGACAGGGAGAAATTCTATTGTGAGTACATGCTGCATCTTATTAAAACTACATGGCTCACACAGACAGCCCCTTCCAGTGAGGTCGTTGATGGAACTATCTTGCGTGGGTGAAGGTGCTCTGCCAGGTCTCGTTGACCCATAAGCTCGAATCTGTGATACTGCTATCGGCAGTGAAAGCGTGCCGTGTGCCATCGGACGATCCTGACCGCATATTGCCTGTTCTTTCTCGTGGGGGACTGGGATATTGACATCTTTGCTACACCCTTCTCATTTGACTTCAGTTTTATCAGCGCCAAGTAGGAGCCCCTTTTTGGTTGAATACAAAGTCAAGTTGCTAACTCTCATCTACAGCAGCTGCTTACATTGGACGACAACTATGAGGAATGGTCAACACTACATGCTTCTATAAGCTTTACTGGTGTCCCCAGGAACACCTCCAATTTTCCGAGGGTCCAGGACACTACGGCAGTAGTGAGACATCAATGTGAGCAGCATCCCATATACTGGTTGTGGATCGATTTGACCACCATCCCAGCATCTATACCGTTACATGTCACAAAAACCTACCAACCGACCACGAAACCGCCCTCGCCTATCTCAGTCAACGGTGACACGCGCTTGCCACCCTTTCTGTGCAGGCCAAGTTCTCCCATTAACCTGCCAAATGATCCAAACAATATACGCCGAGGACCAAGTCGACCATGTAAATGATCGACCTCTCACGGGAAACCTCCTTTTCACCCTCACCGTGTATCCAGCCGACTCAATCACAGACTAGTAGACCCAGTGGGATGGAATGACACTATTTCTCCGGGAAGAGCGCAAAGGAGCCGAGAAAACGGTAACCGTGTACTGAGGCACGGGCACGAGTATCAATCTATCAGCACCGATAGGGCTCTGAAGCAGAGCCTAATCCTGTCCCTACACGAATTTATTCTCGGTTGCATCATCGTCTTTGAAAACCATCATCCTCCGTGGACCTGTTGTATTTGACACACCAACGCACAGCTTCTGGCATATGAGAAAACGCTGTCGCGTCCGACCAGCACATCATGCCATCTGACATATGCGTTCCGCCTAAACGGTCATCAATACAATGTCCAAACGAAAGTTGTTTGCAAATATACCCTTACTCAACGAGGTCAATGACAGCTTGCAATTGATCGCATTACGCAAATCAATCCCAGTGCCTCTGCGTTTGTATGAAAGAACCATTGAATTCTGTGGTGCGCACGATACATCGAGACAGCAAGAGATTTCCTCACTGGAAACGGTCGCGAGATGAGTGGGTGATCTCTCCTAGTCTTAACACACCTGAACAGACCCGGGCCCTGATGTTGACATGACAGCCACCGGCACCAAAGCCATTCTCAAATATCGAAAGAGATCATTCATGACCGATCCAGCCCTACCGCAGTATGGGAATCTCAGAGAACTATCCATACAATATTCGGGGCTTTTGACAATAGCTACTATTGTTGATATGTCTGGGAAGTTGTCGGGGACTTTCTGACTTTTTGAAAGCGCTGATTGAAGATTGGAAGCATTTTTCGTGACTGTCACATTCAAGCTACGTCATTGGGATGACCATCTGCGACTTGCGGCTTCTATGATGTCGACTTTGGAACATCCAAAACATGGGTCGGCGTCATTCCATCTCATATGCAAGATGTTCCTGGATGAGGACTGGCCTCTTGGAGATAGAATGTTTTCATCCACTCCTCCTCCTCCTACAACACCCTTCGATATAATCTCATCTTTTATGATCGTGATAATCCAGTTGCCGGTACTCCCTGGCTCGGCTCGAACACAAACGACCACAGGCGCTTTTACCCCTGACCGCCATGAGGACACAAAATGAGCTGCACATTTATATCGACTCCACCGCAAACGCTTGGCTCTTCAAATCAGTCATCTTTGCGCCAACAAACATTCCCGGGAGATGTACAACCATAGCCAGCAGGGCTGGGCGGCTACGAGGAATGTTCGCAATCGTTACAATCAAATCCAAAGAACCCCAGAATAAAAGATTCCACATCATACCAAGTCCTTTTCCATGCGTTGGACCAAATCGTTGGTGGAAGGCTGGCCCGTTGCTTTGACAAAAAAACTCGAAAAGCTAGCATTGTTGAAACAAGACTTCGACAAGCTATCGGGCACAGCACTTGACACTGATGCTTTAAATATCGAAAAGATAGCGGACGGTCCAAGACCGAAACAGGGATCACTCGTGGGTCGCAAAAAGTTCCAACGAATGGTTACGGCGAAGAATATTGTGCAATAGCTATCCCGTCGTCTTTTGGGTTCGACGAGATGTTTTTCCTATTGCACGTCCATCCTAATAGGCATCTGATGAGTTGGCCTCTATGGCTACGGATCCGACCATTGGGTCTTGATCTTCCTGATTCTCGACCAACAGCCAATTTTGCTGATATACGCTGACGTCCTCCTCTATACATATTATCTGTCGCTTCTTCTACGCGATTTCCAAGGGCTCATATTACCACCCTGTTTCTAAGCTTGTGATGGACCACCCAAGCCCGTTCGGATTTGACGGGCAGGCATTCACAATGAGATATCCTCATCCTCAAGTCAACATTCACCTAGAGCTTCACCGGGCGGGTGGCAAGTCCTTTCGAGACAGACCACAAATTCTCGATCTTGTACCAAAAGCCCCAAGCGGGTTCTACCATTGCTGTCCCGAGCCGAAAGAATTGTGGTACGAGTCCACAGCTGCGGTCAGCTGCACTCGGACATCCTGATCCTCGCGTCGATCTTCACAATATAGCACCTATGGCTTTACCTTCCCATGACACTTCAAAATACCACTGGGCTTGGAAGCGTGGGAGTTGTCATATCCGGAGGATTCGCAGTCCTTCGTTACGATTAATAGCACCGCATAACTGACGTTCGTCCCTGCCGATTTCTCGTTACAAGGATCCATACTGACATTTATTCTGTTAGACCGTCGATGTCTGTCAGTTTTTCGTCGACATGATCAGATCCTCGATCAGATCCGAACTCTTTACGCAAATTGATCGGAAATAAAGACGGCTTTTTTTCCGGCGCCCGCCTGGGGCAATATTGTCAAACACCATCACGGGCCATATTTATCCTGCTAGGAAGTCTTTTTTTATCAGAACCGGTGATCAGCTTCGAGGCGAAGACAGGTGTATCACGGATAGTTTTATGGTGTTGGGTGCATACCTGGCGGAACCTAACAGATCTGGAACCGTTTGGTGTTCACCAGCTAGTGAGCGAGTGAATGAAGACGGAAACCAGTAACAGGGAAGTATCTTGTGATGCAGTCTTGAACGGGCCAGCGATTTCGATCACCCCATGCCTTTCATCAGATACAACCGTCAAGAAGTTGGAAGAGAATATGATCTTCCCGTTTCACCCTGCGATGCCTATCCACTCCACTATGCCATCGCCCTCAGCTGTGTTTAATGCAAGAGATCGTTCACGATCAGCGATATGACCGAGCACCTAGGATTGATGGATGGGAAATCATCCACAATCAGTGGTGGTCAGGACCCGACATATTGCTGCCCTCTACTACTACCTCACGAGGATGGTTCTTTCACTATCTCATGTCTGAAGTGGCCACATACCCTTCATACCAGACGACTATGAAGGTCCGGATTCGGCCTACGCCAGGAAGGGCTTTACGACTGGGGCGCTCTGAATGCTGGAATGGTTATTGAAAAGTCTGGTTGTATCCGATTCTATCACCATGAGTATACAAAGCTACACCGTTGTTCGACTATCACGAAAGAGCTGCTGCGGAAATGATCGACATTACCTACGGAGACTGTCACCGTCTGTGACAGTACACCTGGAACGCAAACATCATTATGGTTTCCAGGCTAACAGTACTGGGCATTGTCTTGTCGGGTGGATGTTGACTCCCGTCTACCTTCCTAGCCTCTCCGTGTGAACCGCTGCAGCCAGCCGACGCGTGGACTATCAGAATCCGAGACGGGCACCGACGTGGTGATGTCTTCTGTCCGCGGCAAGCAGACACCGTAGTGACTATTTCTTCCATATCACATCAAGAAGTGGCATGCACACATCATTACGACGCCTATTAGGTACTGTGTAGTTTACTACACCGGACTCACAACCATCTACGCAGAGGCAGGCCCTCGAAGTGGTCCAACTTGCTTTGGAGATTGATCTCGGAAATCCTGACTGCTGCTCGTTGTAACCAGTAGTCGCTGAGAGATAACCTGCGCAGAGGCGAAAAAGAGATCCTGGGGATATTCAGTGGGGGTATGAGCAGACGAACCTCGAATCTCCTCGCCTACCCGTGCAACAGGTTGAAACGAATGATATCATGACATCATGACGTTATGCTGTGATGATGTGACAAGGCTATGATGCGATGCGATGACAAAAGGGTGTGTTACCGCGTGGTTATACGAGTCATATCAAGGAAGCCTCAGTTGCTCCTTTTCTATACCGGGCGGGCATTGAAAGATTCCAACTTGCTTTGCATTTCGTCGATCGCTCCATTTCCCGGGACCCCAACGGCAGGCCATTTCCCACCAAATTTAGGCGCCTTCGAGGGAAGTCCCAGCCGATCCTCGAGCTTTGTGGTGATACTACAACTGGGGATCATAGGGCAGCTCATCGAAGCCGGTACATAGTGAAAAAGATTACCAACGAGGCCCGAGAAGAAACACGTCCGTGTGTTCGTGGGGTTTAATGACTGGGGAATCTGGTGACTCACCCTACAGAGGGCATGGATTAAATGGACTGTCAGGCGGAGATCCAAGTCCATATCGGCTACCCGGGTTATATTTACCACATTCCGGTTGCTGAATAGAACACAACACTGTGGACAAACCTATGCCTGGACAAAGCTACTTTTGAGCCAAATCCACCTCGACTCACAAGTTATGGATTTCATCACAAGCCATGAAACCGAGTCACCTAATCTCACTCTTGTCCCGCAGACTTCTCTTTTATGGTGAGAAGAAGCAAGACACTGCCGGCGTAGCGACTATCTCCCCCGAATGCGCCAGCGATCCTGCTAAGTTTCTTCCACTCTACCACCTACACTATTGGAAATGAATACGAACCCTTCGAGTCCATCTGATTTGGCATCACATGCGCGGAGAAGGGTGAACGGCAACGCCAGATCCCTATCCTGCACAATTCGGTTGGGGATACAAAATCGAGAGCTGAATGCGCAGCCACCTGAACGAAGCTCTTGCTGGATGATGGTGTCCGGGCCAGCATTCCTCAAAACCATCAGTCCGGGAAATCTGGAAACTAACATAGACCCCATCCTCAATGGGTTCTGGTCCTCCAAGCAATCAACACCAGGGAGTGTTTCATGCCACGTCATTAGGTGCCCCATCCATGGTTTCGACGCATCATCGAGCAGTTTCACCCGACCAGACTGGATGCCTGCGTTCACATTCCGGTAGTCATTTCGTACGCTCAGAAGATCATAATCGCCGTCGACTACGGCACATCATTCACAGGTAAGATCACTCTTCACCTGCAGTTTCTCGAAAGAAGACACTAATAAATCGACCAGGTGTTGCATGCCATCTCAAAACCATGCCACGCTCATCGACATATGGTTGGGCTCAACGTCAAAGCCAAGCGGGAACCCACACCGAGTCCCAGAACAGCTAAGGATGAAGCCCAAGCTCTGTACATCCCAGGATATTGAGCCTCTCCTACAGTGGGTTTGGGGAAAGGTAGTATCTTATCGTGATAAAGGTCTCGTAAAACCACAGCACAGGATCTCCAGGGGAATGAATTCTTATGGTTTTGTGATTGTCCGTTACCATGACTTGAACCGAACACGGCTGTGTTCAGCAATCGACAGCTACCCGATATCGACTTCATGTGACGGACCCATGGATGTGGCATCGTTTATGTTTCCTTTTCTTTCCTTTCTGTTCTTTCCCATTTTGTCAGTGCAACAAACAGAAGAAGCACATTTCTGGGAGGTTAATGGCGATGATGAGATTTTGAAGATATCGAAGCTGTGTTCCGAATGCTTGATACGAAAAGCTTAAGGAACCCTATCGTCTGGTTGATCCGAGGGGAGGAAATTCGTCGCTAGTATGGGCATAAGCAGAATGTCTTCTACAACCGTGACAGGCTGCAAATATTGCTCAGAAATCGTGTCTACCTTGTTATTGACAACTTTCTACATTACACCCAACCCTTCTCACTATGACACTTCTCTGCGTTGTCTTCTGCTCTTTACCCCAATTTGATGGGAATAAAAAACATCCCGTCTCTTCTTCAGCACACTGCACACTGAACATCGGAGATGCCACGTAGGTTACCCCCCACTCCTGACTCCCTCGAGCGATACTCACATTTCTTGCAGCAGGGCTGTTACAGCTCATATCTTGACGGATTCCACCTATATCTAAGACAAGAGATCAACATCCACCACATGTTCCTACCATGACAAAACCTAGTCACGGAAGCTTTGGGGGACGGAATCAAAGAGCAATTTCCTGGGATCGAGACCGACTGCTAAACAACTGATTTCCGTCCTTCATCCTGCACCACCAGTACAGACATAGATCTGCAAACACAGCTTCAAAGCCTACACAGTTGTTCCCATCCATACCCATGCTATATCACGACGAGATCTATACCAACAAGCCAACCCCTTTAACAAACCACACCTATAACCTCACCCTTCAAGAAGTGGACAGAACTTGTGCAAAGGATCGAATTCTTCGACCGCAGCCAGACACACGTATACGCTCTAAACCACGTCTGCATTTACATTCACTCGAGCAGTCTACCCTTCTAAACCGAATGAATGCTTTCCTTCCTCCCAGCGACCAAATCTTTCGGTTGGTTCTCATCTTCTCCAACTTTTCACCCATTCTTCCTCTTCCACATGCTTCGTCACGCATAAACCAACACTCCCTGAAAGAAACCGCGAGGGGATAAGGGGGGGGGTGGAATACCCCGCCAGGGACAAATCACTACACCCTGAAGCCTCCGCAAAAAATAAATCACACATACCCCCGCATCCATCAGACGACATACATAATCCTGCCCTTCTAGAAGTCTGTCAACTCGACTCGTCGTCGATATACTATATCCCTCACACGGCTCTAGACCAACGCCTTCGTCTACACGGTCACAGGACAAATAGTCGAACTTTACCACGCAGACAGACATGCATCACAGTATCATCATCATGACAGCAAACAATCCTTCCTCAACAAACACAGACAAACACAGACAAACATACCAAATCCTCGTACAAGATCCTATCCTCCTAATCCCGCAAAGCATGATTCGCATACAACCAACCATCTGATGCATTTATCTTTCACCTTGTCACTTACAACCTACTTCTTCCTCTCATTGTTAGAATTGTATATGATTCTGCGCTCGGTACAGCTGAGCACTATATCATGTTCACGGTTGGGAACTTACTTCCGAAGACCTGGTGGGCTATGCCATGCGGCGTTGTCTCGAACAACGAACAACGAATAACGCTAAAAAAAAAAGGCAACATTCGCTTGTGTCATCTTCCGGCTAGACTAGACTTGAGTGTTATTGGCATGTTTCCAGTTGCTTTGTGGTGCCTCTCTGTCTCTCTCTGTAGGTGTCTGTGTATGTGTGGCTGGGGTAGGTGCCTGAGGCTAGATTCCTCATTGTGGGTGGGGCTTCTGACGGGGATGGGAGATGTGGGGGTTCAAGGGTTTGGGGGATTTGTTTACCGGATCTTTTTTTTTTGGTCTTTTGTTTGTAAGGATTGGATGAAGGTATGGATGGACTAGTAGATGTTAATTTTGTGATCTGGAAGGTTGAGGTTCGGCCTGAGCTGTTAGTGACATGGCTGCATATCGGTTACGTGGCTGCATGTTGATCATAATACTGTACTCGAATTGTGGATATATACTATGACAAACCAAAACACAAATGAAAACTCTGCCAAGGTATCTTCGACTGCCGAATTCGCGCGCTCAAATGACGGACCACCTGGAGACTCCATGTGGCTGACAAGCAACAAACAAATCAAGCCAATTGACTCAAGGGAAAGACTAATCAAACATCCAAAATAACAAACAAACAACGCCCTGCTCAAGTCCAATGGTATCGTGATCGTGATCGGCTGTGCCTACAACCCCCTGAGCAAACTCCCCTCCGCGAACGGGTTCTCCGGCGACATGTCCAGCATCGGTTTCGATGCATTACGATCTCCGGTCGCCACCCCATGGCCCACCGGAGGTCCCTGTGCCGCTGCGACCGGTACAGATCGCGCCAGAAGGCTATTAGGGATGAACGGCCCGTCCTGGCTGCGAATATTTTCCACGTCCGTGGGAGTGGTCGGAGCCGTGTGGTGGTACCGCGGCTGATTGTTGATGCTGCGGGCTGTGTTGGACCGGTTCCGAGTGCGGACCTCTGGGGCGGCCGACTCAGGCGCCACCTGCGGTCTTCGCCAGGTTGTCGCGGACGGAATTTGAATTCCGCCTGGTGCATCCACGCTCGTGGCTGCGTCGATTAGGGGCAAGCCGGGTTCGACGGCCACGCCGCGGCCTTTGCGAATGTGCTGCGGAGGTTCTTGGTAGACAGGCGTGAGGTCGACTAAGGGTTTGGTTCTCATGGATTGGGTCCGTCGGATGAGGTTCGGATCCGGCCCATGGGTGGAGGTCATCGTGTTGGTGCGGCTGGGGCGGCGCGAGCCCATGGCGCCAATGAGGCCTTGCCGGAGAAGTTCTTCATTCTCGAGCTTCTCTTGCTCTTCCCGTTCTTTCATGGCACGCTGGCGCATGGTGTACGTGCGTCCAAGAAGGCCGGATGCCGAAAACGGAGCCTCGTCGGAAGATGAGCCCGCGGCTAGGTCGGATTCGCCGGTGAGCAGCTTGGGGAATGAGGTCGGCGGGGGCCCGCGCTCCCGCGTGCTCTTCTTGTGGGAGAAGAGTTCCTTGGTCTTCGTGGATTTGGTGCGTTCTAGGGCGGGCAGCGGTTGGACCTCGTTGGCAGGTTCCTCGAACGGGTTCAGCAGTGGCTTAGGTGGGCTCTTTCCGGTGACCTCATCGGCGTGCCCGGCTTCTGCTTCGGGCTGGCCCGCCCCCAGCCTAGTGACCAGGTACCAGCTGCGCCAAGTCTGAACAGCCCGGTACCACCCGTCCGCGATGTCTCGGTCGTTGGTGGAGAAGAAATGAACAAAGTTCTCGGTTGAGACGAACATGTTGGACTTCTGCTGGCTTTTGACAGCCTGGCAGAACTTCTTGGGTGGCTTCACATTATTCGCAAGATAGCTGGCCGTAGGAGAGTAAATGTCGAAATCCGAAACGTGACACGTGTTGGTCGAGTCTTGAGCATTCTCCTTCTTGGAGACAGTCACTTGGCCGTCTGATCGGAGGGTCACATAGCGTTTATCCCACTTGCGAGGCCGCTGCGAGTAGTACATATGGAAGGTCACATCCGCGGGTGGTCCGAGTGAAACGTTCTGCCCGTCGAGCAGGGTCAGCGCATCGAGACTGGCTGCTGGGACGACAATCAATGTGTTTTGTTCGTCATGGGTCCACGAATTCATCACATCCCGGACGTATTCGTAGCGACGCAATGGCCGCTCCAGTCCTAGCTCAGCGAACGATTCCATCAAGATGAACTTTTCCGGGTCCACCCCCGCAGCCATCTGCGCCAACGCCGCCGACACAATGTCTCGAGCGGACGTCGACGGCGTGACACAAATTTTCAGAGACGTTTTTCGGTATTGGACGACAACCCGGCGCTCGCGCGCATTGACCGCAGAGACTGGAGCATCAAACCCAGGGAACTGCGCTGACACATTGGTGTCAATTGCACTAACCAGCGGCGCGTCGCTAAGGGACTGGCGCCTGGGTTCATTGCTCGCGCGACGACTCGCGAAAGCGGTTCCGTTGGTGCGTCCTTGGTACTCAGAGTCCTTCCGCGGACGACGATTCGAAGGATCTTCCGCTTTGTCGGCTGACCTTTCTCGTGTCGCCGATCTCGGATGACTTGCAGGTACCGAAGCCTTGATTTCGCCGCCCGTCAAGCGCTCCATCGCATTCTGTCGGTGTTTTTCGCGCTGGGCCTCGTCGTCTTCATTGGTCCCCTGGGGCCGTCTCTCGCGCGACGCCAGTCGGACCGCCAGCTTGTTTCGCATTCGCACCATCTCCGCGCCCTCTGAGTCCTGAAAGTGTGGGTGAACAGGGTCGATGCCATTATCCACTGGCGCTTTATACCCCGGGGGGTGCGCTGGGACGGGGGGCTGGGAATCGACCTCCTGCGCAGCGGGAGCCCTGCGTCGGTATCGCGACATGCTCCTCTGAATAGTACCGGAGGCACTGGCGTGGGTTGTATCCCGCGGCGGCGACGCGGATGCGACTGGCGGGATCGAAACCGGCGGGAGGGGGTTGGCCTCCGGTGGCTGTTTCGCAGCGGCTTTTCTCACCGAGCGGTAACGGGAAAATTTCATGGGCGCGGGGTGCTGGCCAGCAATCATATTATCCTGCGTTTCCATAGCCATGGCTGTGCACGTTGCTGGGGTCTGTAGATGTCCGAGTAGGTCACCACCGGGTTAAAGTGCATCAGATTTGCATGCGACAGTGAAAACAACGAAATTCTTCAGTGGTCAGTCACCAGCCAGCGCAGTCAAAACAGGCTTTATGCTTGTTTAGTCCGTTTTTCTTTTTCCTGACTTAGCGGCACTCTCAGGGGTTATTGATGGGTGTGGATGAATTATAAAAGCTAGAATATGGCAGCAGCAGTAGCGCAGAGGCGGTCATAGGCAGAAGAATCACAGGACAGGTGGATTGCATGCTCGTTGGTGAGGAACAACACAAGGGAGGAATTGGATCAAATAATGGGGGGTCGCGTGTCTCCACCCCCTAAAGGTTGCAGACATGTTTCACAGGGATACGATCGCTTCGTGCGCTTGAGGACCCTCAACCAGTGAAAAATTGGCCAAGGGAAAGGGGGGGGAGAGAGAGGAATGGTGAATGCAAGATTCAGGGATCTGGGCTGTAGAGCGCGATCACCGTCACGATGTGTGTGGGCTGTGGAGACTGGAGAGAGCAAAGGGTCCAGGTGGTTCGGTGGAGGGTTGGATGGGTTTAATTTTAACGGTGGAGGCTAGTGACCTGGCCAACACCGAGTAGGTTAGCGTTGGACTGTGCCTGAGGGAGGAATGGAGACTGCGTCGATGGACGCCTGCAGCTCACCCACCTGCTGCTGCTGGGGTTGCTGTTGTTGGAGGGATGCTGCATGCATGCAAGGGGGCTGGGGAGGGAATGCATGAGCCAAGATTAGCTCGGGTGGAGAAGAGAAGCGAAGAGAAGAGGAGAAGGAGAAAGAAAGAAGAAAGAAGAAAGCCGTGGCGGTGGGTGGCGGCCAGCAGAATTCCTCCGCCTCTAAAATGGGATCCCGCGCGGAGTCCCGTGGCAGCTGCCGCCCGAATATGACACCGAGCTGACAGGACAATTGGAGATTGGCCGTCAATCATTCAATCATTGATTGAGGTGTCTATAAATATTAGACTTTAATGTTACTACCTCTGCCGGGCTTCCAGGAACTCGCCACACCTACACCGATCTACATGCCACGGCCATCGACTATCCAACAGCCACACCCTAGCTGAAACCAACCCTTCCGAGATTATCATCGCCTGTTTCATTGCTGCTTTCAGAGACAAGCATTATCACCATCTCCCTACTAAACAATCTCTGCAGGATAAACTTTTTTTCGCATGCCATAATCTACCTCCCCGTTCATCCGTAGCCCATTACCCTCCCAACTTCATACCATTCATTCAATGTTTGTACGCGCCCAAGTGCTTCCGCCTGTGTCCGAGCGTGTGAGCCCCTCCCAACATGCACAATCGACGATCTCAATAAGGAAGGGGGAACAACTTACCACCACGATACAAAGTCGACCGTCCGGACATCAATCCCGAGGTCCTTCAATTCCTGGGTCGACAGGTGCGTGTCGTAGGGCCGCTGGACGCTTGCCTTCGGGTCATTCCCTTGCTTGTTCCTGACCATCCCCACCAGGGACAGTCCGAGCACATCCGCCAGCTTCTCACAGATCTCATACTTGGTCATCCGATCCTCCGACGAGAACTGCAGGATCTTGGGTAGCTCATGCAGGCGCTGTCGCTCCTTGACATACTTGATTACCAGGTCGCGACACACCCGTGCAACGTCCTCGGTGTTGGTGGGATAGCGCTGGGCCCAATCGTCCATGTTGACCCCCGCGGACTCATCTTGGGCCTTGTACACCGCATCCACCAGAGTGTTGACGGCACTCTCGGAATTCTCCTTGGCAGTCCCGTACAGCACAGGCACCCGGAGCACCACTCCTAGCCCGGACTCCTTGGTGGCCTCCAGCACGGCCACCTCGCCATCCCGCTTGAACTGACCGTAGAGGTTAGGAGGGTTCGTCGTCGCACCGGCAGCGTAGGGAGCCTCTCCCTCTTTACCAGGGAAGACGTAGTCGGTCGAGATGTAGACCAGGAAAGCACCGCGGCGCGCGGTCTCTTCTGCGAGGATGCGGGTGGCGTCGACGTTGACCCGACGCGCCTGGTCCGGGTTCTTGTCGCACAGGTCCGGGAAACGGTTTGCGGCACCTAGACGGAATGGTCAGCGTCAGGTATGCAGACCGGCTGCATTTCCAAGCAGGAGGTGGCGTACAATGGATGACGATTTGGGGCCTGCATTGGCACGGCATCAGTCAGTCGTTGACAACACGAGGAGATCGAGAAAGCCAATGAGGCCGTAGGCAGGATGATTACTTCGCTTCGTCTAGTAAATTCCTGACGTCCTCCTCCTTTTCGAGATCGGCCTTCTGTATCGTCGGCGGTATGGCGCGAGAAAAGCCTTGACCGACAACCAGACAGCCGGAGTGCTTGAAGGTGTTGAAGACCTGCCGGCCTAGAAGGCCGGTGGCGCCAGTTACGAGGACAGTAGTCGACATGTTTCCAATTTGCGTCTCAGCAGAGAACATTGTGGGAGAGATGGAGGGGGATGACGCGCTGAAGAGATTCTGGTCAGGTCAACTGCGGGGCACCTCATGACGTAACGATGGCAGGTCTTACTGGAGAGTCTGGGTGGATTTCTGGGTGGATTTCTGGGCGGAGAGGATGTCTTTCACGGTGAACTGATTGGGAGGAAGAAAGAGCACAGCGTCATGGGCCAGGCACTCAATCGCAGCTGGACTTGAGGGGATCCGCTGCATCAATCCGCGGCTTGGCGCTACTTAGCTGCCATTGGCTCGATGCCTATTTGGACAATCACAGCACTACTACTCAGTTACTACTTACTGGTCAACAGCACCCTCGTACAGGAGCAGCCATGCCTTGGATATTAAAATTAAGTGACAGTTGTGTTCCTGGTTAGCATCAATGAGGGGATTCATTGCTTGTGCGACAATTCACTAAATAACCAATATCTCACAATATATTTTCGGCCCATCTGCACCACATCCGTCCATTGTCGCACCAATTGAAGATCACAACACATAGATACTAAATAGCCAATTACAGATGACATGAAGGATTGACAAGTAAGTACTACTGGTAAGTAGTATTCTGACAATTAACCCGATCTTCCAATCTGGCTGTCTGAATCACTGCCTTGCGCCCCAGGTAAAGACCAGGATGAGGCCTGGGGAGCACTGACAGCAGGGTCTAAACCGGACATAGATCCGCATCGATCAACCGAGGATGATCGCTTGATAGATCCGTAAAGTATGAAAAGCAGTGAGATAACTGGAAGTTACTGACTGTACGGCGTACTGTAGTCAACCGAGCTCTCCGCACCCGCCGATACCGCCCTTCCGACGGGACGGAACACGACCGGAGAACCACCACAACTCCGGTCGGTAAGCTTTTTAGATATCCGTTGCCCGTCCTCGTTGTTCATCACAACACACACGATGTCCGGTGCCAGGAACCTCTCCGTCGCCCTGCGACGGGCTCGCATGCCCAAGCCTCGCGCTTTGCTTCGTCCTCTCACCCTCGCCCCGTCCCCCGCCGTGACCACCGCCCGTGCCTTCAGCGTCACCTCCGCGGCCAATGCGACCAAGGAGATCAAGTACACCAGCAACGCCTACCCCAACCTCAAGCGCGATTCCAAGTTCTCTGAAATCTCCGCTGACGATGTTGCCTTCTTCAAGGAGCTTTTGGGCGCCCAATCCGCCGTGATCGATGGCGTCACCGCCGACGCCGCCGACGATATCGAGCCCTTCAACAGCGACTGGATGCGCAAGTACCGCGGTCACACGAGGCTGGTGCTGAAGCCCCAGACCAAGGAGGAAGTCAGCAAGGTGCTGCAATACTGTAACGAGAAGAAATTGGCGGTGGTGCCCCAGGGTGGCAATACCGGGTTGGTTGGAGGCTCTGTGCCCGTGTTCGATGAGATCGTCATCAACATGTCGCGCATGAACCAGATTCGCTCGTTCGACGAAGCTTCCGGTGTGCTGGTCGTTGATGCTGGTGTCATCCTCGAGGTCGCGGATTCGTACCTGGCCGAGCGGAACCATCTGTTCCCCTTGGATCTGGGCGCCAAGGGATCCTGCCATGTTGGTGGCAATGTGGCCACCAACGCCGGTGGTCTGCGTCTGCTCCGCTATGGCAGTCTTCATGGTACCGTCCTCGGTGTGGAGGCTGTGTTGGCTGACGGCACCATTGTCAACTCCCTGTCGACCCTCCGGAAGAACAACACCGGATACGACCTGAAGCAGCTGTTCATCGGCTCCGAGGGTACGATTGGTATCATCACCGGTGTGTCCATCCTGTGCCCCCCTCGCCCCAAGGCCGTGAACGTCGCGTACTTTGGTCTCGAGAGCTACGAACAGGTCCGCAAGGCGTACGGAGAGGCCAAGGGCCACCTGTCGGAGATTCTCTCCGCTTTCGAGCTCATGGACGGCCGCACCCAGAAGCTTGTGCACGAGTCCACGGGAACCAACTACCCCCTTGAAGGCGAATACCCGTTCTACTGTCTCGTCGAGACCAGCGGTTCCAACGCCGAGCACGACATGGCCAAGCTGGAGGGATTCCTGGAACACATCATGGGCGAGGGTATTGTTGCGGATGGTGTCCTGGCTCAGGACGAGACCCAGTTCCACGCCATCTGGCGCTGGAGAGAGGGCATTACTGAGGCGCTGAGCCATTTGGGTGGTACGTACAAGTACGATGTCTCGATCCCGCTGCCGGAGCTGTACCAGCTGGTCGAGGACTGCAAGGAGCGCCTGACGAAGCTGGGGTTCGTCGGTGATGACGACTCGTTCCCCGTCCGGGCTGTGGTCGGATACGGCCACATGGGTGACTCGAACCTGCACTTGAACATTGCCGTCCGGCAATACAACAAGGAGGTCGAGAAGGCCATTGAGCCTTGGGTGTATGAGTGGATCCAGAAGCGGAACGGCAGCATCAGTGCCGAGCATGGTCTCGGACTGGCCAAGAAGGAGTTTATCGGCTACAGCCAGGATGAGACCATGGTGAAGCTGATGAAGCAGCTGAAGGGTCTGTACGATCCGGTAGGTACATTCCCTATTTGAACGAACATGCGCTAACTTGACTATAGAACGGAATTTTGAACCCGTACAAGTATATCTAGATACAGTGTTAAATACAATTCAGATATTCAAGAACTTGCATTCGTTATCCCAGTAATACCAAAGCGATCTAAACAAATTTCACCCCTCCATTTCCACATGGATCACCGTCTTCGATATCCCCGGGGAGGAACCGACCACTTCCAGAGGACCCATTCATAGTCCATCCACTCATAATCGGGTCTGCTCTACAGACACCCAGGAAATTATAAGAATAACAAGTTCGTTTCAACTAACACCGGAATTGGATTTCAAAATGTCGTCAATCATACTTCAAATTCGCTCTAGAGTCCTATGAATCTAGCTATCAAAACTAGTCGAGTGCGCAATCTCCTTCATCCTCGTCAAATTTGCCTGCAAAGTATCGCATTTCGCCTGGAAGCGATTATAGCAATCCTGGCCTAGAGGCACACGAAGGAACCCCTCCGTGCCAGCCCCCATCCCCGTGGATGTCACCACCTCCAGAATACGTTGAGCCGCTTTGACCGGATCCCCCTCTTGAGACCCGTCCTTTGCTTTGATGGCCTTCAGAGCAGCCTCCACCGGCGTGCCGACATAATCCTCCGTCAACCCGGCAGCAGGCGCAACGAACGCCGCAAAGAACTTGGTCCGGAAGTACCCCGGCTCAACCAAGACGACCCGGATGCCAAATGGCTGCAGTTCCTTGGCGAGACTCTCGGACATACCTATACCCACCAGTCAGTCCCATCAGCAATCCCTTGGAAAGACCAAGATCAGATAAAGATAAACCCACCTTCCACCGCAAACTTCGACCCCGCATACATGGCACAAGACGGCGCCCCATCCACGCCCGCACTACTACTAATATTCACCACCGTGCCGGACTTCTGCGCGCGCATAAACGGCAAAACACCCTTCAGGACCCTCACAGGCCCAAAAACATTCGTACTGAACTGCGTCTCGATCTCAGCCTCACTCATGTCCTCGATGCTGCCCAGCAGCGAGTACCCCGCATTATTAACGACCACGTCGATGGACCCACCCGCTTGGGTGATTGCGTCCGAGACCTGCTTTGCCGTGTCATGGCTCGTCACATCGAGCGAAATCCAGACGCCCCCTAGTTCTTCGATTTGGGGGTTCTCTTGCGCGGCTTTGGTGGGATTGCGGGCTGTTGCGAGGACTTTGTGGCCCGCGCGTAGGGCGGCGAGGGCGATGGTGGTGCCGAGGCCGGAGGAGGCGCCGGTGATAAGCCACGTTTGTGCCATGCTGACGATTATTTAGCTATTGGGGGCTGGTAAAGTCGGCTGGGTGAATGCCAAGAGTTTGGGGGTACTGGAGAATCTTAAGATTCATAGCAGGGGCGCCGCAGCTGTTTTTAAATAGGATATCAGCTGATCCTCCGGATTTTGAGCGCTTAATTCCTTTGAATCCGGGGAGTGGTGCTATATTATCGGACTTTGCGGGGTTATGTGTCTCAAGTCCGTGAAGTCGAGCAACCTGGCATAATTGGCTTGCAGATGTGGCGGAATATATAGCCTAGTGCTGTGCTCGGGTGGTTTGATAGCCAGTATTACGTGAGATAGTAGCCCTGGATATATTGACCAGATAAAAGAAAGTTTTATGCTTGTCTGAGCTTAATATTTTGTGGAAGGGTATAACACGATGAAATATAGGCGCACGGTCACCACAATCGCTATTAGAGCGTGATTGGGAGTGAAGAAGTTGGCTAGGGCATCACGTATGCTCTAAGTAGAGATAAAATTGACTGCAGGACAGGTAATTCTATGAACGCCAGATGGGGTGAATAGATAGTTATAGTGAGGGTAGACACACAGGTAGTCACTAAACCATTCATAATTCATTTTTAGAATGGCTTCACTATAAGTATTCCCGTCTTGCCCTCTTTTATCCCTGTCTGGCTTCCTTCGTCGCTGTCTCTTCCTTCTAATATGTCATATAAATTATATTGAGCCATAATATCTTCCACATCCCAGCCCCTCCAATAACCAACCCTCAGTATCTACAGCTTCAAGATACTCATATCCTATATTTATCGACCTAAACCCTTCAAGGGATACAATATACCACGCAAAACTTCCAGCAGTCCCATACTATGCCAAAAGAGAAAAAGGAAATAAGAATCAAGGGACCGATGCTCAACTACAAGCAGCATTCATCATAATTCGGGCGGTCACGGCGCAGGCGTCCAGCTCTGGAATGGAGGGTCTCAAGGGCTGCACAGCGATGTATATCATTAGCCGAAAGGGAGTGTACGCGACGCACTGGTGCAGGCGATGTTAATGGCATCCAGTATCTGCACCTGACGATGACGCATCTTGAATAGTGAATGGTGGTGTGGCGATAATAGAAAGGATCTAGCACTAGAGGTTTTCAGAAATTGCTCCAGATCATTGGTGTCCTGAAGGAGAAATAATTCCGTATGCAGGTTTACTATTCTTTCGACGAAGAAAAAAAAGGCAGCCTGATATGGACAAATACAGGAGTTCTATTTATCATATTCTACCTGTTAGATGACTAATCAAGTCATCTGACCCTCGGCCCCTTAGCTAGGATCCGTAGCCTCATCTAATCAAGAACATCAAGGCTTCTCCTCCAACAAGTTATGAGCCCCTTTACTCGCTCTTATATTATTTTTAACACGTTATTAGTTTTATATTACTATTTATATATTATTATTTATTTTTTTTATTACACGAGCGCCCCGTCGCGCGTAATTCATTATTAAACTTTTAGTAAGACTTTCTAAATTAATTTTTATAACAGAATTTTCTTCCACAAGTTAAAAATTACGTGTATTAGACTAATCTCTGATTCTATACTAGAAATTATTTCTTATTATATTAAGATTATTATACTATTTTCTTTTTTATTTAATTATTATATCTGATTTCAATAACTACATCAATGCTAATTCTATAAAGATTATTCTAAAACTAACCAGGGAGGTGAATTACAAGTAATAAAATAAAATTTTAAAATAATTTTTAAAAATAAAAAATCTTATTTATATCTTATTAATTATAAGTAAATATAAATAATTAATATATTTAAATCTTTATCCTACAGATACTCATAATAATTTATAAGCTATTATTATAATCTTAAGTAATATTTGAAAAGGGCTAAGCCCAGTCAGCCATTTGGAACTGGAATATTATATGTTCTAGCCTATCTGGTTCTAAGACTACACTGGAAGAAACTAATAAAATAAAGATTTTTTAAAGAGATTCTCCATGAGAGATATAAGAAAGTAATAATAAAATAATTAAAAAAAAATAATTAAATCTTATTTATACTAGATAATCTTTTTTCTTTAATAAATTAATTTTTTTAAATTAAGTTTTATATCTGACTTATTACAGCTTCTTAGTTTTTTATAATTTTAATTTGTTCTTCTTTTCACGGTAATATTAGAATAAAGATAATAATTAGAAATAATAAAAAATTAATAATTAATATATTAAATAACCATAAGAACCTATTCTAGAATGAATTTATTAACTAACTAGTAAAGTAAGTCTAGGAGTTATTAATATAAAATATAAAAATATAATATATTATTATATAGCAGGATAGTATAATTAATAATAAGATTAGAACTAGTCTTAAATATATTAAAAAATTTATTAATAATTAAATTTTATTTTTTTTAAATATTTTTATTAATATTTCATGTATCCTATCTAGCTCTTTCTAAAAAATCTAAAAATATAAAAAAACCTAAACTTCTTATTTTTATATTTTTTAATAGAAAAAATAAAAACAAGTTTCTAGGATTGTGAAGGGCTAAGAAGCTGTAATAAGTCAGATATAAAGTCTGGTTCAAAAAAAATTAATTTATTAAAAAAGAAAGACTATCTAATATAGATAAAATCTAATTATTTATTTTTTTTTTAATTATTTTATTATTACTCTTCTGTGTCTCTCATGGAGAGTCTCTTTAAAAAATTTTTATTTTATTAATTTTTTTTAATATAATCTCAGAACTAGATAGATTAGAATATATAATATTCTAATTCTAAATAATTAACTAGATTTAATCTTTTTTAACTATTCTTTTTTTTTAAATAATATAATCGTGGGCGGAATTATATAATAAAATTTTAAAAAAAATAAAAAAAATTATAAAAATAAAATATTTTCCACTCTTTATAAGTCTTTATATTATAGAAATGTTATATAAATTTTTATATTAGAATATTAAATTTTATTTATTTAATTAAAAATATTTTCTTATAATAATACTTTCTTTTAAAAATATTTTTTTTATTAATAATTTTTTTAATAGTATATTTTTTAATATTATTATTTATAGTAACCGCGTCTGGCTGCTAATCTATTAATTTTTAGAATAGTAAAGAATTAGTAGCAGTTAAATAAAGTAAATTTATATAAAAAATTAAATAAATCTCTTTAAATATATTTAATTTATAAATATAAATACTTATAATTTCAAGTATAATAAATTTTATATTTTATTAATTTAATTTCTTATTTAGTTAGCTAGTAAATATATTTTTTAGATTAAATTAAATTTTATTTTATAATTAATAATAGAAAATAGAATTTTAATAATAATTAATATATCTCTCTTAAACTTCTTGAGTTAAAATTATTATTAAATTAATAATATCTCAAGTTTTTTAAAATTTTTTAAAAATTATTTTAATCTACTCTTGTGAGTTTCTTGCTTGGTAGTTTTTTAAAAAATTAATCTTAATATTTAGATTAAAAAACTTCATATAAAATTTATATTAAAAAAAAAAAAACTTATTTTAGTTAATACTAAGTCCTGGTTATTTAAAATTAATTATATTAATAATAATAATTCTTTCTAGTTATTTTATTACCAGTTAATAAATTATTTTAAAAAAACTTTAATCACTATAATTCTTTATTTAATAGTACTGTCTATTTCAGGATAATAAATAATAAAAAAATATTTTTTAATATTTAAAATATTATATAAGATTTTTTATAATTTATTTATAAATTATAATTCTTGGTTAGAGATTATAGATTATAATATTTTATAATAATTATAAAATATCTAGATAAATATTATTATAAAATCTTTTATTTTTATATTTAATATTATTTTAATAATAACTCCCTTTATTAGCTGGTTAATAATAATTATAATATTTTTATAATTTTTAGACTCCGGGAGATCTACTAGAAAGTTAATAATAATATTTTATTATAAATAATCAAAAATTAATAATAATTTTAAAAGATTTTATTTATAATTTTACTAAATCTGGTTAGCCTGGTAATTATTATAATTATAATAAAATTAATAAATATTATTACTCATATTAGATTAATAATAATAATAAATAATAATTTTATATATTTAATCTTTTCCTAGATATTTAGTGATTATACTATTATAAACTTTTTAAATAATCTAGATTTATAAGAATTTAAAATTAAAGATCTAGACTTACTCTTAAAATAATAAATGCTTGTTTAGGTTTAGTTAATATTTAATAATAAAAATTTTAAGTTTTAATTTTTTTAAAAATTTAGATTTATTTTTTATTATAATTTTTTAATACTTCTTAAGATTCTTATTAGTATTTTTTATTTAGATTTAAAGTTTATTTAAAATTAGTTTTTTAAGTATTTTTTTATAGATATTAAATAAGTATATCTTTTAAATAAATTTTTTTAAATAAAATTAAATAACTAGATTTTTTAATTAATAATATACTTATTTTTTTTATTTAATATATTTTAAAATCTTTTTAATAAAATATTTAAT